>MVGT01003349.1:307590-366020 GCA_002174775.1 Macleaya cordata | reverse complement strand
TTTTTTTTCTGGATTTTCTATAATCCTAAGTAATATATTTGTTTTTTTTTCTGTTTAAACCGTCTTTTTTCTGGGTTTATTAACTATACTGTTTTTTTCTAGTTTTTTTCTGGTTTTTTTTCTGGTTTTTTTTTCTGGATTTTCTATAATCCTAAGTAATATATTTGTTTGTTAATATATATTGTTTGATATTTTTATTCCTTAATAATATATATTGTTTGATTTTTTATTCCTTAATAATATATATTGTTTGATTTTTTATTCATTAATAATATATATTGTTTGTTAATTTTGTTATATTATGTTTTCTTAAGAATTAGATTTATAAATGGCTTCTTCGGGAGCTTCAAATAATGACGATGTTAACTTTTGCATTATATCAATAATAGGATATATATTTATTTAGTTATATAACCAGCCGATATTGTCCGATATATCCCGATATTTATTCCGATATTCCGATATATCGTGTATCGCTCCTTGGCCGATACGGGACCGATACCTAGATTAACTACATAGCGTGCAAGTATGTACAAATAATATGCAAGTATTATGCAACTTTATCTTCTTTATCACTCCATTAAACCTGCAACTAATTGCAACTGTATGCAACTTCACCTCAAAACTCTTTTTCATATCTAACTTCTTATTCATCTATTTCCATCTCGATCCCTTAAAAGAAAAAAAAAACCTAGATCTCAAAATGAATAACCTAAATCTAAAAAATCAACAATGTTTTTCACGAAAATTCGTCAAAATGGACTATAGATTTCGGCCTCTCTTCCATTTTTCTCTTTCTCTTGATTTGATCTCTCCACAAACAGAAATTTCATCTTCATTTTCATCTTCATCTTCATCTTCTTCTCTATTCATCATCCTCTTATCTTCAACTTTTTTCGACAAGTCGAATCTGCCATGAAATTCAACAACTAAATAGATTCATCGTCTTCTTCATCTTTTTAAAGAGAGAAACGAGAGTGAGAAGGGAGAAACGAGAGTGAGAAGAGAATGAGAAGAGGGAAATAATTTTCGTTTCTCTCTCTTCCATTTCTTCTCTTTTTGGTTTTTAACGGAGAGTATTATTATCTTTTACTCTTTTTTAGGTTTTATTTAAAATGTTAAAGTTGGGTGGGGTGGAACCTAAATCTAGGGCTAATTTTGGGTTTATTTCCCGATTCCTCCTTTAATTAGAGAATTATCTAACACACCATTTTGATACTATTTCCATCCAAAACTTGGATCCTGCTAGCGTGACACCAAAAAAATAGTGTCAATTTCGACACTAAGGGTTCGGGCCCACTCTAAGTTCTAATATTTTGTGAGAATGTTCTCCTCACTATATAAACTCTCCTTACAAAAAATCAGCAGATTCTAAAATTTCTAACCCTATCAAAAGATCATTTCAATCAACAATGAGGAATATAGTCAACTTTAGATGGGACTAGAAGTTTTAGAATTTGTTGATTTTTTGCGAAGATGATCTACATGGTAAAAGGAACATTCTCACAAAAATTCAGACCTTAGAGTGGTCCCCCTTGGTGTTGATGGTATCGACACTATTTTTGGTGTCGCGCTAGCAAAATCTCCAAAACCTATACAAACATTTCAAAATAGCCAAAAATTTTAAAAAATGTGTAAAGACATATCTGCCTTCTAAGAAATCAAAGGAATACTTATCTCTTAGTACACTTTAGCACCAACTACATCTTTTTAATTTTATTTTTCACACAAAAAATGTCATAATTTTAAAAATACAAACCATTTTTTAAAAAATTAATATTTTTCAAAAGCATTCATTGAGATCTTCGATAGACCACTCAACAATACTTTTTTCTAAAAAAAATAAAAAAAATAAAATCCATAGCATAAAACTACATTTTTAACAAATTTTTTTATCTAAATTGGATCTAAATTCAAATTTGTATGCTTCAAAATCGGGTAACAATAAAAGAAGAACTGAATATCTTGATGAGTGTTTTCTAAATATATAAAAATCGTCAAAATTCTGACTAAAAACAGGTTGCAAAAATATTTTAGCTTTGCAAAAATATTTTTACACGAATAAACAAACTACTACTTTAATAAGAAAAAAAACATAAAAAAAGATTTTTGCATTTTAAAAACAGAAAACTACGTTTTAATAAGTTTTTAACTAATTTATATCCAAATTCGAATTTTCATGCTTCAAAAATAAAGACCATCAAAACAAGAAGTGAAGATCTCTACAAATTCTTTCTTATTAAAAATAACATGCAAAAAATTCGTAATAATTTTTTAAAAAAAATATTGTTTACTGATCTCATCTCGAAGATCTCGACGAATACTTTCTATATATATAAATTTTACCAAAATCTTATTTTAAGTTTAAGAATTATAACAATTTAAAGTTAAAAAAAAAATATCTCTCCTCCACATAAAGATAAAATAAGAGTATAAGTGGAACTAAATATGTACCAAAATGGAGTTTTTGACTATTTTTAAAATTTAATTGGTGTAAATGGTATGGAAAATAATTTAAAATTAGGTTTTGGATATATTGAAATATATGTGGAGGTTTTGATATTTGGCAGCTTTAAAAGTAGAATTTGTACAATTTCTTGTGTATTAATTTATAGTTTATAGTGAAAAAATATCTCACTATTAAATTTCTCCCTTAACTTTTGTTTTTCTCTTTCCAATGGTGTTTAAGAATCAGAAAAATTAACAATAGATTTCTGAATTTTGAAAAAAAAAAGACTAAAGAAAAATTGATTTACACAGAACACAAAAAATTATTAAAATGTAGATAAAAAAATTATAAAAAAAAAAAATTTATAAAACTAGTTTAAAAATAACATATTTGTAAGTATTAACTGAGAGGCCAAAACGACATGTGTCCCTTCTATAATATATAAGTTTTATATTATCTAAATAATATGCCAGAAGGGCTTACTATTAATAAATTCGTTAATGAAATTAAAGCATGCATAGAAACTTGGATCCGGCTGTTACTCCTTTTAAAAAAGCACTACCTGATCTTAAACACCTACATTTAGTGTTTTCCTGAAAATATAAAAATAAAAAACTAATCATTCTATAAACATGTATGCGACCATCCCAATTTAGAAATTCAAAGTATATATAATAATATAATTTTTAAGAATATAATTTTTACGGTATTCATGATCTCACTGTAATCACCATGTGCAGAATATGTGATATATCTGCAACCAACTCAAGAAAAAACAATACAAAATTAAACATTTGAAAGTCTATTAACATAAATAATGTCTAATTTAATTTAACTTTTTATAATGGGCTAATTAGCTATATATTGCGCCTAAATACAAATAAGCAAAGGTGTAAGAATGAAAAGAGCACACCATCAATTGACGGAAAGAAAGAACGTCGTCACCGTTCGAAACGGAGAAGGCAACATGAATGATGCAAAACACTCGCCACCAACGAGCGAAGATAAGCCTCATGAGCAACGTAGAGAACTCGCCACCACAAAGGAAAAGACGCTGCTACTTCTAAGCAGTAAAAGATTAATCACCATCAACAATAGAAATACACAAATGCTATTTTTTTTCTTTTGAAGCAGAGTCCTCTAAAAATAATCACATTGGACAAATCCATAGTAATAACATGGCCATGAAGTTCAATCCCACAACCTCTCCCTTTAAAGAATGAGGGGTACCAACCAATGTGCTAAGCAATGATTGGTAACTTGCTATCGTTATTGCACCTCTTCTTATTGCGCCTCATCAAAACCCCCACATTCACAAGGAGATGATCAAAGAGCTAGTTTTTGGAGAGTTGTATCTCCTTGCTATGATATCATTGTAGCCGAAAATCAATTCTTCTAAAACTTCTAATTCACTCAAATCAACACTTAGAAATTGAGAATATTTTATACTTTTTTTATTTACCATCTGAATTTCAATAGTTATTTTATGGAATTAAAAAATTTAAAACGAGCTGATTTTTGAATATAATAATATGCATAGCAGTTGAAAACATGAATCATTGCATCAATTTCAACTATACCCTCCACAATGTGGGGCCTTCAACAGGTCAGGAGAGGACCATCACATTTTTTTCAAAATAATATGTTAGGTTGCTAATTAAATGCAGCTCCTACCGAAAATAAAAAAAATGCAGCACTCCCCTGTACACCTCACCTCTCAGGTGCACAACACTTTGACTGAAAATGTTTTCCTTCCTATTATAACTGTCAGGACTACCGACGTCATTGAACTGGCACGTACCCACAATGCAATCTCTTGATTTCATCATCCCCACCTTTTACTTTTAGCCAAAATTTTAACGCCCTAGCTTCATGACCGGCCTGCAGGTTCTGATAGGCTGCTGATGATCAAACACTCAAATCTCTCTGCAACTATATAATCTATCAATCAGTATCTCTTCTTCAAATCCAATCCCAAAATTTCTAAGTTTAGTAGATCCAGTTGTACTAATTTTTCTGTGGGGATCAATGATCATCATCATCTTCATCTTCTTCTTTCTTCTTGTATCCCAAGTTTCTGATGCTAGATTAGTCGACCCTACTGCTATTCCTTTTTCAGGATTTGTTAATATAGAAAATACTCAATTTTTACTCAACGGGTCCCCATTTTTGTTTAATGGGTTTAATTCATATTGGATGATGCATGTCGCCGCTGATCCGACCGAGGGGTACAAGATCTCCGACGTGTTCCGAGAGACTTCTACAGTTGGTCTTACTGTATGTCGAACATGGGCTTTTATTGACGGTGGTGATCGAGCTCTTCAGATATCGCCAGGTGTATATGATGAACTTGTCTTTCAGGTTGGTAAAAATTAATTAATAATGTGTTTGGATGAAACATGAGTAGTTCGAAATATGAATCTCTAGAAACATGAATCATTTGGTTTGTTTGGCAACCATAAAAAAATCCATGGATTCATGAATCCTTGGAAGCTTAATCTTTTAGTTTATTTGGTTGTCATTTAAAATCCAAGAAAAATCTCTATTTTATTGTTTTAATTTTGTGAGGTGTAATCCACATTGAGTTGGGTGAATACATAGTGAATCCTTAGTTTAAAATTTCATCAAATTCTAAGAGGGGAGGTGGGACTACAAAAGAGGGATTTGCTAAAAAATATGTTTTCCTGGGAAACAAGTTTCCAAGGATTCTTGGCAGCCAAACAGACCAGGAAAACATGAATCTCTGGTCCACACTGAATCCCTACTTTGGAATCCCCTTCCAAACAAACCCTAATATTCTATGGTTGTACATGGTATCTGTGGAATTTTTGCGAAAATTCGCAGCCCAACCCAAAATATTAGTGCATGTGATTTAATTTGATGAAATAGAGGGTGTATATTCGTAGTCCTAAAAATAGCTGCACTTATTCACACTATATTTCACCAAAATGATGTAGAAAATAACTACAATTTAGTGTAGTAATTGCATTTATATACTCGCAATCAAAGCAAAAACAATAAAATTTTGAGCTGCAAATTTTCGAAAAATTTCTCAAATACCAAGCACGGCCTATATAACATTATGTGTTAATTAAACACAGAGCAATTAATTTAGGTTCAGGTTATATAGCCCCCTTATATAACCCCCCGCTTGTAGGGCCTACATGAAATGCATTCGGGGTTGATTTTTATAAAGAATGATCTACATGATGAGGAGAACATAGTTACCTGAAATAATCATGTTCTAAAACTTCTAACCTCAAATCTAGCGGTTTTAAATCAACGGTTAATATAAAAATGTGAAACTTACAAATTTAATGACTAATTTAAGAGGGTTAGAAGTTTTAGAACGAACTGATTTTTTAATATGATGAACTACATAGTGAGGAGAACATCTTCTCCAAAAATCAGCTCTTATATGCATTACATATGAGCCCGCAAGTGGGGGTTATATAAGGGGGGCTATGTAACCTGACCCATTAATTTATTTCTTTTTGGAAGTAATTAAGTTAAGGATTATTTTGTGATGTAATTTAATTATTAATGTTGTGAGTTTGATAAATTATTGGTAAATTCAGGCTCTTGATTTTGTGATTTCGGAAGCACGAAAGTATGGAATTCGCTTAATTTTGAGTCTAGTAAACAATTTTAATGACTACGGAGGAAAACCTCAATATACACAATGGGGTAGAAACGCGGGTGTGCAAATTACGAGCGATGATGATTTTTATACAAACCCAGTTGTGAAGGAGTATTATAGGAACCATGTCAAGGTAAATTTACTCACCATAGATACATCTAAATTTGTATGAAAAATTCATAATTCACAAAAAAACCTTGTGCTAATATTAACTACTAAATTTTGTTTGTGGATCCTAACCCATTTATAATCTGGATTGGCAACCAAAGTTTAGGATATATATATTATAAAGATGAAATCTTAGTTGCTACTCAATTGATTATATTACATAGAGAGTGCTAAGACGGTTGAACACCGTCACCAATATCGCTTATAAGGATGATCCAACGATTATGGCATGGGAGCTCATAAACGAACCTCGTTGTCGAACTGATTACTCTGGAAGAACAGTACAGGTGAGAGTCTCGACGCCCATATTAATTTTAATTAATGGTCAATTTTTAGCTAATTTTGATTTGCTCTCAAATAATTAAAATTTAATAAACAGGGATGGGTTCAAGAGATGGCGACATATACAAAGTCGATCGATAACAAACATTTGCTCGAGATTGGAATGGAAGGGTTCTATGGAGATTCAATGCCTGAAAAGAAGCAACTAAATCCTGGAGGTTACAAATTCGGAACAGATTTCATCTCTAGCAATCTTATTAAGGAAATTGATTTTGCAACAATTCATGCATACCCAGATCTTTGGTAATTTTTTTTTTTTTATCCATCCTGTTTTAGGTATATCTTTGGAACCTAGCTAACTAGCTACCACGGGTGTCAAACTGTTCATGGTTCCACATATTTAGTACCCAAACTACTAAGAACCGGAACGGTTTAGTATTAGATATTAATGGCTCAGGTTCCATGTGTTTCAACAGGTTGTCCGGCGAAAGTGACTACGCGCAATTGGGGTTCATGCAACGATGGATGTCGAATCATTGGATAGATTCAATGAAGATATTGAAAAAACCATTGGTTGTTTCCGAATTCGGTAAATCGAATAAAGATCAAGCATACACATTACGCCGGAGAAATTTGTTCATGAACACAATTTATAGGAATATTTACAATTTCGCAAGAAGCGGAGGAGCGATCGGAGGCGGCCTCGTCTGGCAAATTGTAGCAGAAGGAATGGAGTCATATTATGATGGTTATGAGATCGTTTTGTCGGAAAATCCATCGACGACCAGATTGATTGCAGGGCAATCTCATAAAATGTTAGCTCTTGGTCATATGTTAAACAGGCCTCATGACTTCATTTGATCTTGAGCAGAACACACATGTATATATAGTATTCAGAAATTAAGTAGTCCGAGCAATAGAAGTAAGAGATTGAACTTTTGCTCCTTTGAGTGGGGTCGAAATAGACGTTTAATTCAGTAAAGTTTCAAAATAGATGTTTAGTTCAAAATAAATTAGCTGGTCAAAAATGCCATTTAACTAATTTTGCTTAAATTATAAAATGCCATAACTTTCAAAATACGAATCAATTTTTCAAAAGAAATTATAATTTTTGAAAGCTCTCGTCAAAATCTTTAAAATGAGACCAATTAACAATACTTCTTTTAAAAAAGAAGAAATGAATATGAGATGTTATTGAGTTTATATTGCGAATTGCAAAGATTTGCATGTATAACAAATAGGAGATTTTGGCCAAAAACCCCTACTTGAAAAATATTTTAAGATTTAGCCCAACAAACGTTTTTTTTTAGTCTAAGGCCCCTGGGGGTTTTAGTGAAATCCTCTCTGAGGGTTTCAATGTGTGTAATTTATAGACTGAAGGTTTCAGTCAGTTACCCAAGGGCCTTAGACTAAATGAAAATGTTTGTTGGGCTAAATCTTAAAATACGTTTCAAGTATGAATTTTTGACTAATTTTCCCATACAAAATAACATGCAATTTTGGATTTGCTGAGTTCATAAAATTGCATTTTAAACTTTAACGCAGTCAGTTACATAAGTTTTGCAGTATAAAAACACGTGCAATTTTTAAATTTTCAAACTAAGAAAATTGCAACTTCAAAGTTGCAAGGAGTTTTAAACACATTATGTTATTAAAATGTATGCAAAATTAGTTTGGCAAAACTTAGGATATTGCAACTTAGAATAAGCATGTAGCTTTTGCATGAAACATAATGTACAAATTATGAAAAATGTCAAATTTGCAATTAATTTTTAACATGGCATGTTACATAAAACTTTGCTGTATAAAAATCATGCAATTTTAAATTTCAAAACATATAACATTGAAAATTCAAATTTGCAAGTAGTTTTAAACACATTATGTCATTAAATGTAGTATGCAAATTTAGATTGGCATATATTTCAAAATAATAATTTTTTATAAAAAAATAAAAATAATGGTAGCTTGTCTCATTTCAAAGATCTTGACGAATGCTTTCCAAATAAACAAATTTTATTCTCGAATCATTTCCAAATACACAAATTTTATTAAAATTTACTTTCAATGCTTCGAACCACTAACCCAACATGAACGTGGTAAATTATCAAATGATCGCCTTTTAAGCCTCTGGTACTAAGAATGATTCGAAAATAATAAGTGGTTTGGATATAAACAGAGCGTATCCGATTACATTGTTATTCTTACATTGAGTGTATGTTGGCCCGTGGGTGCACCTACAAATGATTCAAGGGCTGATTTTAAGTTAAAATATTTTTTTCATTATGTTGATCTTCCTCACAAAAAATTAGCCCATTCTAAACCGTGTAACCCCATCATCCATAGAGTGAAATCAACGGTAAAATAAATAGCTCAAACACCGTTGATTTTTAGTGATTTCCAATCACCAAATGATAGGTACAAGTTCTAGAATATGCTATTCTTAGCGAATATGATAAACATGATGAGGAGAGTAAACTAACTAAAAATCAGCCCTAGTATCATTTCTAAGTGTTTTCACAAGTTACATTATAATAACGATGTAACTTGATCCACTCTCATACGCAAATAGTTCAATAACTTATGGATTTTACTAATTCAAGCTTTTTGAGATTTTTTAAATAATTGGCCGATTACTCAATTACAAGTACAAGTAAGGGTGTAAGTGAAAAAAGGTCACTAATTGGCGGAGAATGTGCCTCTAAGAGGGGAAGAGAAGGGAGAGAAAAAATCGTCAACCTGCTAACGATGTAACTTGATCCATTGATCCACTCTCATACGTAAATAGTACAATAACTTATATAATTCATGGATTTTATTAATTCAAGCTTTTTTAAGATTTTTTAAATGATGAGTCGATTGCTCAATTACAAGTACAAGCAAGAGTGTAAGTGAATAAAGGTCACTAATTGACGGAGAAAGCGCCTCTAAGAGGAGAAGTAAAGGAAGAGAAAAACCACCAACCTACAAGCATCAGAGGATCAACCATCGATGACAGGGCATACTCGTGCGCTCCTAGAATATGCAAGCCCTTCCACATTTTCCTAATCTATTCAATGCAAGCATTGTTTTTTTTTTTTTTTTTGATATCCTTGGTGTCCGGGCCAGCTTGAGCATTGTTTGAATCTAGGTTTGTACTATCAACAACAATAGACTTTATTAACTAAGCTAGCTAGCACTTACAAGCTTTAGAGATTTAATGTTGGATACAAATTTGCATACCAAAAGAAATAAGGGAGAATTGGTTTTCGGTTCCATATAAGTTGCAAAATTAAAAATAGGGTCAACTTATAGTTTGGGTCGTGAAGCGAAGTTTGACTCCATTTGACTGCAACCATAGTTAAATTGACCCCAACTTTAAAAAACCCCTAAAAACCTTGGTGGCACCCTAGATCATTCTCACAAAAAATTAGCTTAATCTAAAATTTCTAACATCATCAAAAGTTGTACAATTTATGTGCTGTTTATTTTAATGAATCTACCCTTTTTACCTGAAAAAAAAAAATGGGAATAGGAATAAAATGCTGAAAGACCGACAATATTATTTCCTTCTCATAATCACAACTTAATGGACACCTGAGTTTACTCTTATTTTTCGGGTGGGACATGAATAAGCTGTGATTTGATCCTACGGTTGTTATATCTCGAAAGAGGACAGGTGAAACTAACCTGTAAATTAAATTACCCTTCGTTCAACTAAGGTTTCACCAAAGTAATTGGGATTTAAATCAATCTGACAACCTGTAATACCTGATAATGCATGTTCGATTTTGGAGCATCGAAGAGTTCATCATTTACATGAATAAGAAGGGAATACATAAAACAGCAGATCAAAAGATTTACTTCAAATTAGATATGGGACAATAGCTGCAAAACATCTACTATTCATACATAAATAAAGAAGCAAAAAAATAGAATTCAAGTGTAACTAAATCGGTTACCGGGAGGGTATAAAACAAGATGTGAAAGAAAGCCTATGCAAGAGGCTCGATAACTAAAGATAGTGAACAAAACCTCACCCAACTTTCTGAGTTTAATGTGCGTCCTGCTACATGCCCAAAACCAAAAGCATTTTAGCCTTTTGAGAGCACCCCGGCTGCAAATAAAAGATTCCTCCGAGAGAACTACACCCAAAACAGGATACCAACATTAGAACCATTAAATGTCTCATATTACCAAACGAAAAAAGAAGAAAAAAAAATTACGAAGCCCAGAATGTAAGAAGGTATTAACAAAGGTTAGTTTCATAATGTTGGTGCATTTACCCGTAATGAATAGACTGGAGTAGACTTGGTTGGTAGAGCCTTTAATGATCTCAATCTGTTTGTACTTCCCGCTTTGCTGATCCGAAGAAAATGAAAGCTGTAAATCACTTCACAGGAAAAAAAAAAATGATTTTGAAACTAAAGTTTACTTGGTTTCAGTCATGATCAAACTTACTTCTCTTCTGTCCTTGGCGTCTTTGTGCTTGCAGTGACATCCCATAACTTTACAGTACAATCGGCAGACCCAGAAGCCAGAATTGAACCTTCACCACTGACGTGTACAAGGGGATAGATGTTGAAGATAAATTTATATTGTTAGAATGTCTTAGATTTTTGACATCATTATGCAGAAGGAAAAGGGAAGGATTTAGCATTGGGAATTACCCACCTGAAATCAAGTGTCCAAACACAAGAGGTGTGCCCGGTTAAAGGTGTAACACAGCGACCACTTGAAAGATCCCACATCATGATGGTACCATCTTCATCACCAGATGCCATATATCTCCCGTCAGGCGACATTGCCAAAGATAATATCATACTCCTATGACCAATGAAAATTCGGACACACTCTCCACTTTGCACATCCCACAGCCTAACAGTCTTGTCACTTGAACCAGTTGCAATGTAGTTGCAGTTTGCATGCCACTGGACACACTGAATCATGACAAACTCTTTGGAATCAGAAAGTGAAATAGCAAATAATTTGCCACTTTGAAAAGCTTATTTTCAGCTTGAAACCTATTGTAAATAACCTATTTGCATGAAATGAAAGCTACATAAGTGCACTGGGTATAAGATTCAGACTAGTTTGTAATGTTTTGCAACTCTGTTCTGTGGCTGCTTGACACCACTTCTTCAACATCCTTGTTCATGGTAATATCAACTATGTTCATAAGAAATGGTCGAGGCAAGAAATTTTGGAGTAGCTGTACAGCCTGTACAGAAAGGATTTGGTTATCCACTATATTATGGTACATTAGAGATACATTAGGTCATATTAAAGGTGAGTACGAAAAAGGAAGGGCTACGAGACTGATAACTTTGTTCTGCAGAGAGGATCTTGACGAGTACATAGACAATTATTTTGGTTGTCCCTTTAATTAAGAAAGAGGTGTATCAGGCTGGTCATTTCAAGAACATTTATTGTTTCAAGAAGGTTTATGTCGGCGGTGGACGGTTTGGAGAAGAACTTGATCATGGTTCTTAGGAGCATTTGATGGGTATATGCCTAATTTACACCTCTGGGTTTTATGTGTTTGTGTTTTCATATTCTTTATTTATAGTTGAGTTTTTAAGCACTGTTCCATCTTCATATTTTCCTTCTTTCTCCTAAACACCAATTTGTTTATGCCATGTACTTCACAATTCATGTCACATGTTTGAACCATTTCTTCGTTGCTTGGTTATTTCGAGCTGTCAGATTCAAGCATACGTTAATCATCTATGGTTGAGAGATGTTGGATATAAGTTCTGTATGGTAATTGAGTCAAGGCCGGAACATCAGTTAAGTTGTGAAGTACATGCGCCACATGTCATTAGTTGAGGTGTGTCGTCAAAACTTTCAACGCTCCAGCAGACATCAGATTCCAGCCCAGGATGTAATCTGATGTAATTATACTGGGTTAAAACAATGTAGAGTTACGAAATGGGATAAGAGGTTCAGATTTGAGGATTTTGTTTTTAGGTGGGAATCAATTGTTGAATCAATGTAAGCTTTTCCCATGAGTTTGCTTGGGTTGTCGGAATGGATAGAGTGGTATTTATTCCCTCTCCATTTCAATTCCATTTTTTGAACTTTTTACTTGGATTTGATACAATTCATTATTCTTTTCATCTTCAAAAAACATAAAATACTGGGTTAAATCAACATTACATCAGGTGAAGGTTTTTCTGTAGCTATTTGGTTAAACATTTTGCATCAATGTCATATTGCAAGGTGTGAGACACAGGGACTCACATTGGACCACATGCCCAGCCCATTCAAACTTTTTAACATAGATTTTGTTCCTTATGTTGTTGTCTCTTTATTTCAACAGTTTCCTATTTGATTTCTTAAATTTCTAGTCTGTAATTCATTCTTATAATAGAAGATGTAATCGTAGACTGAACATTAAGTTCCTCTGCTCGTTCTCCATCTTTTCCTCACTTATTTCTCTAAATCTTTTGCTACTGATTGTTGCAAGAGAGATTTCGGGAGGAGGGAGGGGAAGTTGCTTTCATTTCAAAACAGGTCATTTCAAGAAGAATGGGTGGTAATTTAGATTTAACATTTATCATGGTATGAAATGAGGGAAATTGCAGTCACTAAAAAGGTGAATCATATAAAAAATTACTCACATCAACATCAGATAAATGTCCTGCCATTATTCTTAGAGGCTGTATTCTGTCCATAGACCAAATCCTAGCAGTCCGGTCATGTGAAGAACTCGCAAAATAATGCCCAACAGGACTAAACTGCAATCAATAACGTTGGAAAAAATAATGAATTCAGAAAAAGGAACCATCTTAACTTCATGCAAGACAAGAATAAGCATAAAAGCACCATTTGAAACATTCAAGAGGCCGAAGCTTTACATGTCAATATATATTTATGACATGGTTACAGAAAACCGACAGGGACATCAAATGAGCAGGTCCTTCAAGTTATAATATTTCAGGATATGACCAACTACAATATTAATCCCATAAGCATATGGTTAAGTAACTCAACTCAAGATTTATGCATAATGGGTATATCAGGATAGTTATCTAATACAGTGCAGCTAGATGCAAAATTTGAGGGATCAAGTGCCTCAGGGTAATGTGCAAAAGAAATGTTCAGTTCCAATTCAAGAAAGCCTCGAGGGCAGCAGTTGCTAAAAACTAGGTTTTTTAAAACTCAATGAACATCTTTATCAAAAAAAAAAAAACTCAATGAACACATCTGTTAAATAGGAGCATCTATATAATAAAATAGAGTGGTCTTGAGACAAAGAACCTCTAGATTTGTCCTCTCACAAACCTGAACCGTCCTTGGTGATTAGGACAAACATATATAGCTTTATAATCAATGGCATATTTGGTAAATAATGAGTGTCTAAAGGCTTAATATTAATATGAGTTTGTAGATGAAAAAGGTAGTGTATACATGGATTAAAAAGAAGGTGTACATGTGGAGGAGAGAGAAATTTGTCTACTCTTAATTTTTTTTAAATAAAATGTCCTAACTTTTTATTTACAAATCAATTTTTTACAAAATTTGAATTTTTGAAAAGCATTTACGAAGATCTTTAAAATGAGAACAGTCGCCAATACCAAAATTTTAAAAGAAAAAAAATATTTTGGATATGTATTATGAACAGAGTGCAGACAACACATGGTCAGCATGCCGAAGACATATCGACATGTGCCGACGGAATCGCAGACTAATTAGTATATGCTAGAGCAGATTTTAGACGATGAAAACACGCGACGAATTATAGATCGTGCCGAAGGCACGGGTTATGACTAGTTATTTACTAAAATAAGCATAACCATATGCAAGAAGTGCTGCGAAACATTGCAGGATCTAAAACTTTAGGGGAGCATAGAGCTATCACGTACGTCTTAAATGGGTTCAGCCAAAATGAAACATTTAAGGGACAAAGGGCATCAAGTATTAATATCAAAGAAGCAAAAGTTCAAGAGCTTATCGACAAAGTTGCTAGTGTATTTCATAGTGTAAACTTTTTAAATATGTTTCACACATTTAATCTAGTTTGTTCAGAGTATCTCTTGTTCTCATTCCCGCTAAAAAGGTGGAGAACTAAGGGGAGGTAGTGTAAAAAGAAAACCAAAGTGAAATATATAAGTTCTCTAATACTTCATTTGAGTTATCCACCATATCAACAGTAATAAAAGCAAACTTCTTTGAATGAAAGTTACCCAATAGTAATAAAAGTTAACTTTATGGCAAGTTTTATCGTTATTATTACATCTTGATTTAACACTTATCAAAAATGAGTATAGAATATGAAGGGACATATCAGTAATTTAAAATTTAATTTTGTGTTTGGGGCAGTATAAAAAAATAGTTAAGAGGCTAATTGTATCATATCTGATACGTGGGTGGGTTTTGGATGTTAGAATTTAGTGTACTAGGTATCTTCTAGTCTAAGGTTAGATGGGTTAGTCCTAAGGTCTTCTTGGGCTATGTAATGAAGTCATTGAGATGTATCTAGACTAGGATAGTCGATCTTGGTATCCCTATATATATTAGTCATATTTTGGAATTTCTGTAACCAACAACTAACGATAATATAGAAGCAAAACAAAAAAAAAAAATATTATGACGAATAGAAGAAAAGTTCTAAAGATCCCTCTCTTATTTAAAGTCCCTAAACGTTTTATTAGGAGTTGTATGACCTTCAGGCTGTACACCTCCGTCATCAACGTTATTTTGAGTTTTATTATGCTTTAGTTTTGATTAGTAAAATGCTTCCGCAATAAATTGAGATATTGTATTCAGTTTTTTCAAGAAACTTGCTGATATAAATTGAGATGTTGTACTCATTTTTGTCAAGAAAATTAGATAACAGTAAGAAAAAGATTTTTTCTTCTTTGTTGTGAGCTCTCTTACTGCAGCTCAAACTTATCTTTTTTCTCTTTCCTTCAAAGTGATATCAGGACAGCAGATTCAAATTCTACCTGAACATCCCACACAGGGTAATTATGACCTTTGTAGCAAACAAGATTCGCATTCAGCTTCGTGCTCCATAATCGAACTGCAGCAGAGCAACGTAATCTAGTTTTTTAGCCAAGTAGCTTAAAATTTTGAATGTACATAGAACCAACAAAACAAAATCATGGAAATGAAATTGATAAAGGAAACATACTGGTTGAGTCTGAAGAAGATGATAGAATAAAATCCCCAAGCGGACTAAATGTAGCAGAATAAATGGGTCCAGCATGACCCTGAAACAACGCATAAGATCTTTTACCATCCTGTGTTCCCAGCAACTGTGCATTAGGTGTTGTATCATTTTCGCCCTGCATAGTAGCTGACACAGACATTATTTAATATAAGAAAATTTGACTACCTTCGATGGATAGGTGTTTACATGTGCATGTGCTTGGAGTCCTTGAACAACGTGTCAATGCAACAGAAGAGACCTAGGCATGAGAGGAGGTGCCAGAAGGCTTGAGACTCACCAATATATCGATTGCATAAATATATACTCAGTAATAACTAATAACCAACTAACTCTAATGGAAACTCATAACTACTTACCAGTGGCTGCTGCTTGTCCAATTTTTGCCATGTCCCAAACCTGTAAGAAAAGTAATGAACTCTAATAAATCACTGAAACCTATTGGATTGGGGGCAAATATCATAGATACTGATTGGGAGGATAAAGAAGGACCTTCAATGAGGAGTCTGCGAATCCCCCAGCAACAAGCGATCCATCATGGGATATTGATGAACAGTTCAGCCTAACAAGCATTTGACAAAAATGTCAATAATGAAGGGGAAAGGACTATATATGAAAATTCTCAACAGATAAAGTTTTTTCATTACCCATTATGTGTGTTAATAAAGGTATAAAAGCAAACTGATGGTAGCGCCATGCTACCCAACTGAACACGGTTCCGCAGGTCCTCAAGAACGGAATGTTCTACTTCTGTAGGCCTGTAAAAAGCAGTAGGTATTGCACATAGTAAAACATTAGATCCAGAGGATAACTGCCATCATGGGTACTTATCTACGGTAGGATTGTAGGAATATATAATTTCTACATTAAATTGCATAAGCCTACTAAACATGAAGCATAAACTCATCTCTAAGGAACCACTCTATAGTGTCCCATCCTGTTTGCATGGACATATCACCAAACTACAAAGTGTAGCACCATACATGTGATCAACTCACCTCCTTTAACAACTACAGGTATCCCAAAGTTCAACTTTACCACCGAAACTTTTAAGTGTTACATTACATTAAGCCCCCAGCATTGAGTTAGAGGATTCTAGTACACCTCAAGAACCTCAACCACAATAAGGTGAGAAGCTTCACAAAAATCATGGTACCATATCTTATGTAAACATGTAAATATTCGCAGCGAGCAAAAAAAATGCAACCAATATGACTGCAAATACTTGCAGTATGGAAGTGCTGTGGAAATATGAAGGTCTAGGGAATAAAATTTAAATTTTAAGAAATTTAGAACTTCCTGATTGCTACCAAGCAACCATAATGCAGATGTATAAATTTGCATTCACATGATGAAAAATTTTACTGTGTACCAAGCACAGCAAATTGCAAAACAAAGACAATTCATTAAGCTTTTTCATTGGAGTTCTAAAGCTATCTACTTGCATCCTTTGGATAACAAACTATAATGGAAAATCTAGTCACAGGGTACAAGTCATCAGCTTGGAAATTGATATTATTTTGGGGAAAGTTCCTACCAATGTGGATATAATATGATATATTACCAATTACAAGGAGAACTACAAATATTGTGGGAATTAACAAATACCAAAATAATATTTGTTGAAACTAAAGAAAATGACAAAATAAACATGGATAGAAACATAAGTCTGATAACCAAAAAACACGGACTATATAAAAGATTAACAGTTACACGTTGCCTCTAGTATGCCTGAAATACAACAATTATAAATGATGCACTCTGAGATTGATTCCCCTTTCGCCTTTGAAAAAATCACAGTATTGTCATTTAAACTACAAAACACAAATATATATATATATATATATATGTATCGGGATATATGTACAGGCTTAAATGTACAGGTTAGATGTACAGCCTCTTGTGGGGCCCACATGAGGTTGATCTAAGGGCCGATATTTTGTGAAAATGTTCTCCTCATCATGTAGATCATCTTCACCAAAATTCAGCTCATTCTAAAACTTTTAGCCCCACCAAAAGTTGATCAGAATTTGATTAAAAATTAACGGTGAGAAATGAACGATGAGAAAAAGAGACAACTTTTAGTGGGGCTAGAAGTTTTAGAATAAGCTGAATTTTGGTGAAGATATTACATTATTCATGAGGAAGAAACAGAATCACATAGACAGTCCTCACCTTTGCATCCTAGACAAGGTCTTGATTATTTTTCCTACATAATAATAGAATTGGTCCAAACATGATTGTATTGTAGCTCTCTTGCTTACCTATTGCTCATAGTTAAAAAAAAGACCCCCATTTCCAATCTACAGTATACTTTGTATACTGAAACTCCACTATCATCAGGGTCCATAGTTCAACATAGACAACTCATTCACCCTAAATTTGAATCCAATGGATATGGCAATAATGGCATAACCTAGAGCTCCCATCTTGACTCCTGCAACTGTATCCTACTATCACGTTGTTGGCCCCATACTCATGTCAATAAGATGATGCAAGAAAACAACCTGCCCATAATGCAAAACTAAAACTAGGGACAAAAGCTGTAGAAACTAAGTTATAAGATAAGTATAAAAAACATAACAAATCAGTAACTGTAATTTTTATGTTAGATTTTCTACAAAGATAGAGACATTTAGCGACATCGTAACCATAAATTAGTATTGCTGTCTTAAGTGGAGATGTACTTCCGAAGTGCTACCTGACCAACATGTACACATCAAACCAGGGAGAAAATTGTCATAGATATGGATCGATCCAAACCTACTTACAATTCTTGAAAACTCTATTACATGTGGACTTAATTGGTAAACATGCATCCCAAATTGAAAACTATCTAAAATGTGTGATCATAGATTTGAAAATCTTGACCTTCTTTTGGCAAGATACCCCCTAATGACCTAATTGGGAAGGCACAGAGTCAAAACAATCATAATATGTTTCATGACTATCATGAGCTTGAATGAAACAAAACCAGCATGAAACAACTAGAAGGGGCTGTGAAGAACTGAACTCAAGAATTCCTACATGATTTAACCACACTACCAATCCATGATTATTCAAATGAAAGTCGCTAACTTCTATAAACAGTTTCAGATTATCCCATGCCTTATATCCATAAAATACAGAAATTCAAAAAGGGATTCTGGTGAATACATTACTGGTAAAGTAAGTTCTGACTTGACTCGAGGAGCCATGGATACAGTGTTTGTCTCAGAGCGAATGCTTTTTCCTGTTGTACCAACAACCTTATCCTTTTTCAATTTCTTAACTGAAGGACCTTGCTTTCCAGCCTCCGTTGATTTTTTCTGAACAACAAGAAAAAAAAAAAAAAAAAAGAGAGAGTAAAGGAAAGCATATTCAGAAGAGAATAATTTGGATGCATGACTATTTTAAAATAAATAACCACAGTTGAATTACAACTTACCAATAAGCAGACAAGTTAGAGAACTCTCGAAGCAGTTAATGTAGTACCTTGTTTTCTTCTAAGTCTCCCTCTTTGGTTTCTCCTTCAGCTTTTTCAGAATCCGGCATCAAACCCCCTGCTTTTTCCAAACGCCCTTCTAAAGAATCTTCAAGCAACTATGATTGACAAACATAGCAGATGATATAAGTAAAACAAACAGCAGTAGATCTTCAAGCAACTATGGTTAACTTGTGGACCATAAATTGGCGACGTGAGTAGAGTTGCTTGTTTAATTACAAAAGGGCAGTTCCTCGTGTTAGAATTACATGAGTAACAAGTTACAAAAGGTTAGTTCATCATGTTGGAATTACATGAGTAACAAGTTACAAAAGGGTAGTTCATCGTGTTAGAATTACAGGAGTACATTCACTAGTGGCTAAGAGAAGTATCGACCATTTGATTACAAAAGGGTAGTATGTAGAGTAGGGATTACATGAGCAACAAGCACGAGGGGAATGGTTACTGATGCACAACACGTGGTATAGATTAACTGACAGCTTAATGCTACCCGGTCTACCTACTAGCATAGGTGATGAGAGTGAACCTAATGGGTGTAAAATTTTGTCATCAAAGACATGATGAGTTAGGCCCATTTTAAGAATACAAGCCCCATTTGACCGGGGTATACCAGTCAGTCTTGAGGAAGATTCTACAAGATGACAATAACAGCAATTATTTGAAGGAGAAAGCCGTTAGACTTCAAGAACAATGTTTACATAGAAAAGCTATAATAAGATAAGGATGATCAGATTGATCAGCTGATCAGCAGTACAACTAGGAATCACAATAAATAGTCAAAAAATCTGACGGAACCATAACTTCATCAGCTGATCAAATAAAGGAGAGTTGTTTGAGCTTTCGATCATCTTCAACAATACCATTACTGACACACAAGTGCAAGCTAAAGACTCTGAGGAAAGGAAGAGAAGGACAAAAAGGAGACCGGCTATACGTGAAGAGAGTGAAAGAAAGAGGGAAAGAGAGAGGGAAACACAGATAGCTTGAAAATTCTCGGAACCCTTGAAAATATGGCTTCCATTTTTCAATTTACTTTTTTCTTATTTCAACCAAGCACAGTTCTTGCTTATCAAAAAAAAAACATACACAATCCTTGGACACAAAATAAAAATACGCTCTTGGTAAAAAATAAAAAACAAACTTTTTGGCCAAAATACATTCCTGAAAAACCAAAAACAAGAGGGGACCTAAGCTTCCTATTGAGTAATGATCATGTAAGATTTCCTTCCCTATTTTCCGAAAGACAAAATCAGATCTAGAGAAATGTTTTTTTTTTTTTTGAATGGGTAGTAAAACGTTAATATCGTTAACCACAAGTTTCTTCTACCAATTTATTTACATGAACTTCATAAAATAAAATATTCAGGGTGCAGCAAATACAAATTCAAACATACATTCATGTTCAAAAAGAAAGCAAATAGATATTAGCCAGTCAAGTGACTCACCCCCCAATGTATTTCTTTTTCATTTATCTGTTCAGCTGTATCCTGGCTGCTGCCAACTAGAGTTACAACCTCCGCATCATCAGAAATCGAGCTGGGCTGACCAGGAGAAACTGACAGGGAATTATATGAGTGAAACATGCATACTTAAGTATTACCACGAAACTAAAACAACTCCAGAAGCAAAACCAAGGAAATCATTACCATTCAGAATCTTCAGATATCAATCATAAACCTCACATTCACAAAATTCATCATTAAATAGCAGGAAAAGTTGTACCTTGGAAATTAATATGCTCATTGATTATTCCAAGCATCGTAATGGACTGTGTTTTCTGTAGATATTGCAGCAGAAGCTCATACGAGTACTGATGAGGAAACAAAAACAGTCAGCATTGGACATTTTTGAAATACAAGCAAGATC
The DNA here is from genome assembly GCA_002174775.1 of Macleaya cordata. Classification (NCBI taxonomy): domain Eukaryota; kingdom Viridiplantae; phylum Streptophyta; class Magnoliopsida; order Ranunculales; family Papaveraceae; genus Macleaya; species Macleaya cordata. Next base: position 344,980 of record MVGT01003349.1, on the reverse strand, counting down.
ATCTTTTCCAACGATAAAAGGATGTAAGAAGATATTTCAAAACGTTACCACTATTTATAGTATGCAAAGGAAGATGTAGAATGACCCCAAACACAAGGCAAAATACCTTAAAAGCAAGTCCAAAGAAAAGACGTGTACAGTATCCAGTAAGATACACCGCATTAATAATTAAACACAAGAGTTATTCACCTTTGAACCAGGTTTCCACTCAAGTCTAACATTTGTCAATTGTGAAGTCATTATCTAGTAGATATATTTTTGATGTAGAGCCCTAGAGGAAGTGATGCAAGCGCCAACTCGTGGATCTCATGGTATCTTGTGGATCCCACGAGATCTTCACAATATTTACACGATTCCCACAATCTTTTATCTTAGTTATTATTTTGGTCGTGATAGGCTTTAAGGTAATTTCCTTTTAGAATTAGTTTCCTGATTTTATAGAATAATGGCTGATTTGTAGCCTTTTAGAGTTGCACTAGGATTTTATTTCCTTTTTAGAGAAGGTTGTTAGGATTATAAATAACGGTTGCTGCCCATCATTGTAGGGAGACTAGAAAGAATTGAACTATATTGAGTTAAGAGAATTTGTGAGTTCCCTATTTATCTTTGTGTGAACCTTTGAAGATGCTTCCGCCTTCAAGTTCACATCAGGAAGTTTCTCCTCTTCTCAAGAACCAATACACTTAAAAAGAAGGATGCGACAACAGGAGTCGAAAGACCCAATTAATAGGTCTATTATGATGCCAAAAATAATACCACAATGATGTCAATGTAGGTTCTGCCATTTAATTCGAAAGGACAAACAGAAAGGGTGACTATCATTCTATTATACTGATTTTGTTTCTTTTTGGAAGGTTTTAAGGATATATTAGAAACAGGGGAACCCCGCATACTAACTCACAAAATGGAACAATCAAAATTTCTCCAAAGAAACAATTAGGTAAAGATCTCCTCCAGCTTGAAGCCAAACTGTCAAATCGTAATCCCGCATAGGTCTCTATTCACTAATGATGGAGGACCACGAGTAAATTGTGGTTCTGATCTTTAATGAACTTTTGTGCTATTGCACTAACACTATCCATTGTGATCCGATACCACCACTCTCAATTTGATCCTGTGCAATTATGCTCCTGGAGTTGCGAATCCGACTCTTTCCTTGTTATGTGCATAAAAATAATCCCACATTGACTAGGTGTGGGACTAGTGGTGGGAATATAAGCTCTTGGATTCCCTTCCCTTGCAAACCGGTTTTCAGGGGAACTTCTACCAAGGGTTTGTATCAGTGGTATCAGAGCAGGCACCACGCCCCAAGTCTCGGAAGTGTTTCTTGGAGGGTTTCCTATGGAAGGGGCAGAAAGGCTCCGAGTAGGGCCCCCTTAACGGAATAACGGGGGTTGACCATGGAAGGGGTATGGGACCCGAGTGGGCCGCTTCGACTAACACTGACCTGGACTTCGGCTTGGAAGCATGGTGGATTGTTATGTGCATAAAAATAATCCCACATTGGCTAGGTGTGGGACTAGTGGTGGGAATATAAACTCTTGGATTCCCTTCCCTTGTAAGCCGGTTTTCAGGGGAAGTTCTACCAAGGGTTTGTATCATTTCTACTCGTACTTCAACTATATCAGGTGTTATCCCCAACAAGTTTTAAGTGTCAGACAAATGATACAAGCAATGGAAGCAGTGGTGATGCTTACTTTGCAAGCAAACCTCTAGGAATACCTCCAAACATTTCCTCCTCGTGCAGGAACGAAAACGACGTTCTAACTAAGGAAGCAGCTTTAGTAGGACTAATGAGAGATCCTTCCAATCTCTTTTGTTTTAAGAGAGAGTTTCAACACGAGTGATTTTGCTGCTGCAAACAGCATCTCATTCTGTAACAGATGTGTGGACGGACTCTAGAGAAGCATGTGTAAATAACTCAACTTTGCTTCAAAGCATCAGCGACAAGCGTGTAGATCCCGCCAAATCGACCTTACAAAACCAGTCATAGCTTTCGCAGAGTACTGAGTTTCATCAATGTATATATGATAACTCGATGGTCAAGCAAGAGCGTCCTGTGAGTAATATTTGGAATGGGATGGTAGTTTTGTATCAAACTATTGCAATCAGTTCCCCAATGTGGGAACTTACTATTCTAGTGGGAAATTACTATGTTAGTGGGACCCAATTACTATTAGAAACCCAAGTATATTAGAATTAAAAATATGTTTTCCATTAGGAAACAGGATTCCTATTTAGGAACTAAAGTAGTATCTATTGAAGCAACTTGCAATAAATCTAGTCTCTAGACGTTTGCAGCATGAATACATAATTTCAAGATCACACGTTCAAAAATAATTTCGAGATGAATTAAGGAACCACCTGACATATCTTAATATTGACTTTGCTCTGCCTCAGAGAATGAGCAAATTCCATTTCCTGCATAATTTGGGTAAGATAGCATAGATTTAACTGCTTTAGAAAAACAGAGGATAGGTATATCAAATGAAGGACAAAAGTGAAAATAAACCTTCAAATGTGAGGGTAAAAGAATGCCTTCCAGCTTTTGCAGGTCCCTTAAGTGCATCATCTCATGGTCTTCACGGAAGCTGTTGAAAAAAGTTCTGGCTGGGGATCCAAATATGTTTGAGATAAAACATAACATGCTGCTTATTATGGGAATATCAATTTGGAAAATTCAGTACGAGACAAGTCAGTAAGAAAGCAACCAACTTAAATATACCTTCCTGTGCATGCCCTTTTGCCACAAGATCCATAAAACAATGGATAAATACTGGATAGAGCACATGTAGCAATTCATGCTGCAAATTTCAAATAACAGTTGCATAAATTGATCAGAGAAAGCATGTTAGAAGCATTTTAATACAGAATTGGGGAATAATAGGTGGTTTTAGCAAGAAACCTAATTCAGCCATTGCATTTTTCATATAGGTTGGGTTCTCCTTAACCCTGCTCTCTTTTCAAAACAAAAGAATAAAAAAAGAACCCTAACATAGCTAGGTCATAAAATTTCCTCAAAATCAAATATGTCGTTCTTGTCATTAAAGAACAAATGGAGGAAAGTTGATTATTGTGTTAGAAACAATATAATAATCTATATAACCAACAACCAATTACCTTGTACAGATCCAGTGAACTATATGCCCATGACCTTAACTTGCCATAACCCTCCTGGTATCGTGCAGGACCACTCTCTGACCTGATAGGCAGAAACAGGTCATTAGAAAGGCAAAATACACACCATTAGAAAGCTAACATAAGCATCACGATTACAACCATATGGCAGATTACAGCCAAAAAATAGAGAACGCCAATGAATATTGAGTTTATCATTAAATATTTTTGTTTACTGGTAACGTTATATATGAAACATCATAAAATTGAACTCAGCGAAATAGAATGCAAGTCTGCTAGGAAGTAGGAACTGTTAGAAAGCTCATAAAAAGTAAAACAAGGGGTAAGAGGGACTGCAAGGCACTTGAGTTTTTTTTTTTTTTCTGCAAAAAACTTTTTTGGGAATCACTATCCATTTCGCCGAAATTACAGGAACAAAATTCCTCCACAAAATTTTAAAATCATATTGTATAAGTTACATTATTTCCTCAAAATTATTTTTAAAGCTCTTGAAATCATATCCAAACTCCATTATTCTTTTGGGACTTAACCACTAAATATATTTGAGGTAAAAACCTTTCAATTAAAACTTGGAAAAGCATATATTCATTCAAATAGTGGAGATAATCAATGTTAAATTTGGGGTTCTACATAATGATAATGAAATATCTCAATATTATGGAGAATCACAACCAATAATTGCGCTTTTCAAGCTAAATGTCCAAGGTTGGGCAAAAGGGAGAAGAAAGGAGATCGAACCAAACTGGTCGACTCTATTAAAAAGCTTTTACAGAAGTAGTAAAAAAGAACAGAATGACGCAGCAAAATTCCTATGACCAAAGCTAGTCAATGAAGCTCGAATCCATAAGGGGTTTTTTCTTGAATCCACAAGAAAAGATAAAAGAGAACCTTGAATTTTATGACTAGATAGATGAATCATCACAATCATTTTTAGAGCTCCTTATATAGATATTTCTCACATAACAAATTAAAAACCTAATAAAAACACTATAAACTTGTTCCCTAAGGTATCTACTACCCAAAAAGCAACATCCTAGACTTATTAGAACTCAAAATAAGCACTTCTAGACCTTCCTAATTATACCCTAAATTATAAAAACCTAATTCACTATACTGATCAGAGAAAAAAAAAAAAACTATTCACTATTTTGTAATAAAGATATCCTAATTAGAAAAGAATGATACAAAATTGAATAAAGTGACAGACCACCATAAAGAATAGTTCGTGTGTACAACTTGTATCCCTTTTGTGTAGAGAAGAGAATACAACAAAAGAACCTCGAATAGCTTTAGGGTTGAATTTGGTAATGTTCAGACCCAAGACATGAATGAAGCACAAAATCAAATACTCAAGGATCAAAGACTGGAGGTTTGGACAAGTACTAATAACTTGTGGGAGAGATTTTAATCAAATACTCAAGGATCAAAGACTCGAGTTGTTTGAATGATGGCTAGGTTGATGTTAGGGAGGAAGGAATTGGATTAGAATGTGCATATTCAAGAATCAAGACATCTTTTTTGGTGTGGATTGTTGATCAATGGTACTACTTCGATCTTTTTTTCTCTTGAGCTTTCATAGGCAATGGCAAATAGATCCGTTCTTACCCTTTTCTTGTTTAAAATTGTGGTTGAGGCTCTAATTAAAAGCAAGAAAGAAATTGGAATAGCTAGGGCATATACAATGCACTCTTTTCAGTATTGATCAATGGTGCTCCTAATTTCTTTGGGAGCTCCCGTAGTCTCGTGGACAAGGACCTGAAGGTCGTCTTCTAACCTTTTTGTTTAATATTATGAATGGGGCTCTTACTAGATTGAAATGTCATCCATATACAGTTTGACCTTGATATTGTTTTAGATCCCTATTTAACAATTTCAACCCAAATGCATTTCAGTTCAACTCCATATGATTTTACAATTAGATTTATTTTCGACAATATCATAAAGTATATATCAAGCTCTAATTACATCACTAAAATCCAATAATAATAACAATAGTAATAGAAATTCATCCCTAATACAACCCACCAGTGATTTTGCCCCTACAAAAAGATTTGTTACTCTTAAACTTTTGAATTCAACGAACATACAAACTACATTCCACTACTTAAGCCTTCTTCCTCTTCCAACAAACAGTTCCTCAAACATCAACCCTAATGGTCCAATTACACTCAAATATGTAGCTTTTATGCTTGTTTCCACAGATTATATAGAAAACTAGAAAGAAAAAAAACCCTAGTTATAAATATTTCTCAAAGAACCCAAGGAAGTACACGCATTAACCTAAGAGATAGAGAGAGAGAGGGTCGAACTCAGAGGAGGAGAGGCGGGACATGGAGACATTGTGTTCAAATTGGGAAGCGTTAGAGGAGGAGGAGCTCTTGCTCTGCTCTTCATGAAATGCGAGCTCCGTTTGCTTGAAACCCTTCTTCTTCAAATAATGAATCACCGCTTTCTCTATATCTTCTTCCTCCATCACCGATTTTAGAGAGAGAAAGTGATTTGATGGAGAGAAGAACTGAAGAACAAAAAAGAAACAACAACTAAACACCCCTTAATAATTTTGACTGTTCTTTGAAAAAAACGATTCACTATTTTTTTTCTTTTCTAGAGGTCAGCTCGTCAGCGGCGTCAGCCTTGGGCTAAAAGTCAATTTGCAGTCAAAACAGTTTGACTACAAGTAAAAGGGGTCCCTTTTAAATTCAAGAACCCCTAACATCATTTTACTGGAGTGGTATAATTTTGATGTTACTAATATAGATGATGATGAAGTTGCGAAGAAAATTCTATTAATGGAAGATTTTTTAAAAAATTCATTAGAAAGGTTATTGGATCTTCTAACTCAATAAAAAACAAAAAATCTCAAGTATTTCAACTTTTTAACAAGATTTTTCTTCCTTTTAACACGATACGTATGAGGTAATTTTGTCATTTGGTGTAATATCAGGAATAGATTAATCCAAAGTTCACGGGGAATCTAAGTTGGTAATTTTGTCATTGGGTGTAATATCAGGAATAGATTAATCCAAAGTTCACGGGGAATCTAAGTTGGTAATTTTGTCATTGGGTGTAATATCAGGAATAGATTAATCCAAAGTTCACGGGGAATCTAAGTTTGAATTGGATATGATCTTCAAGTTTAAGAGCCTTAAAATGAACTCATTTTCGTTAATTGTACATCAAGTTGGACTTTCTTCTCAAATTCAGATTAATTTTTATTTGACTACTTACTCCAAAAATCTAATTCTGTCTAGAGTTAAAAGCATTTAAAGCATCCAAACAAATCAAATTCAAATGTCTTAGAAAAACAATCACCACCCTAATATATATAAATATGAGAAGAGTATCCACGGTTACGAAAAATTAACATTACCAAGTACAAGAACAAATCACACCCCGCAAGCAAGTGTTGCTAAGAAATCAAAACCTTAATAGTCATCTTAGCAATTTTACTTATATATACAACAAAAGACTGATGATATTGAGCATCCTAACAAAAACTATGAGTCATCCTACACTATGAGACATCCTAATTTAATAAAATAATAATATTTATTTTTTAAACAACCCACCCAATCAAAAGTACACCCCACCCCTACCACCATTGGTTCACCATTACCCCACCGTCACCTTCACCTTGATTTTTTTTTCTTTTGTTTTCTCCCCCCTCCACACCGTTCTCCACCACCCCACCCTTGTTTTGTCTGTGCAGGTTACCCATTTCCTTTAGTGAACTCTGTATTGTTTATTATTCAAAAAGAAACAAGAGAGAGAAATAGTTAGAGAGAGAACGCACTAATGGAACCTTTACCAGAAGTTCTGCCATTAACGGACCTAATTTCAGCTCTAGAACACGCAGCCCTAATGGCAAAACAACTCCCATCCACCACCGACCCATGCCACGTCTTCCAAGTCTATTCATCTCTCCAAAACGTGCGCTCACCACCAACTCGGTACTTTTTCTCTAGGTTCCACTCCTCACAACAGCCTCAAGCTGCCGAAAATTCTTTCTCTTCAGCCGTTGGTGAAGGCGAACCGATGCTAAGTTGGTGATGAAGATGAAGCAGTAGAGGAGAAGGGTGTGGTGATGGTGGGGTGGTCGAGAAGGGTGAGGAGGGGGGAGAAAAAAAATCAAGGTGGTGGTGATGGTGGATGTGACGGTGGGGTAATGGTGGACCATTGGTGGTAGGGGTAGGGTGTACTTTTAATGGGGTGTGTTGTTTAAAAAATAAAATTTATTATTTTATTAAATTAGGATGGCTCATAGTTTTTGTTAGGATGCTCAATATCATCAGTCTATACAAAATATTCAGTCATGTTCCACTAAAACGTTTAGGGAAAACTGTACTCACATATCTATATTAAAACCCAATCAAAAGTTGTTATAAGAACATCATCACCAAAAATCTTGGTTCATTTTCATATGGGCCTCATAGTAGTGTAATTTTATAAGTCATATACCATGTGTCAACATATCCCTTCCCTTTATGTATATTAAGATTTAATAGTCTGTTTGGATAGGGAATTTTAAGTAAGAATTTAGTAGTTTAGGGTTTAGGGTTTGGGGTTTAGTTTTTCACTAAATTCCTAGTCCCCACAAAATCTCTACTTAAAATCCCCCATCCAAACAGACTATAAATGTTTTATATGCACATTAGACTTTTTTATGATGGGGACAATTACTTAATTACAAATACAAACAAGGACAAGAAAAAGAAAAAAAAATGTTCTTAGAACTTATTGAAACACAAACATAAGTTCATAAAAGCACATTAAGCTTTGCTAGAATAGAAAAAGAAAAATTAGACTATTAGACTTCAGCAAAATTTAGAACTAAGAATTAGATTTGAAAAGGTTGTTTGATATTTGTATAAATTCACATCTGAATTTTATAAATATGTGAGTTAAAAGCTATTTTGTACACTCTTTTTATGAATGTGTACATTACATCTAATTATGGGTTGACTTCGTAATTTTTAATGGTTGGATAACGGTTGTAATGTGCACATTCATAAAAATAGTGTGTGCAAAATAGCTGGACTAGAATCTTTCTCTCTCTACTTGATTCTTAATCGTGCTATTAAGTAACCAGAGCGCGGGTCAGAGCGGAAATGAAAGTGGGAGCGGGAGCGTCGGAGTGGCCGATTTAAAAATGTTCTTAGTTCTAAATACCTTCGGAGTGGGAGCGTAGTTCGGAGCGAGAGCGCGACGTTCCGAAGCGGGAGCGTCACCCCTATACCAAGGTTTCGGTTGCTAAGTGCTATCTACACCTACATAACCATGCATGATTTTCACCCCAAATAGGGGTGCACTATCCGCTAGGGCTTTCGTGTCACACTTACACTTTGCTTGCACCTATACGCGGGCTCGCATGGAGATGATCTAAAGATTGTTATATTGTGAGGATGATATCCCCATCATATAGATCATGCATCTTCATAGAAAATCATAACATCATGTATAGAAGAAATTTATCGTTGTCAAAAGTTTGTTGAAAATTAAAAGTAAAAAGGATGGTTTGAAAATTTTAAAATTTCAGTCATCTTTTTGACGGAATTAAAAGTTTAGGCGAGGATGATCTACATAAATAGAAAATCATCTTAACATAAAATGTGCATGAGCCCCTAAATCATTTGCATGCTCCACAAATGATTCTAAGGGACTTTTCTTTTCTCCCTCTTTTCAGTGGCTTGCATTGAATAAAATATGAAATTGTTAGAAGTTAAGCCTTTGAGTACTCCTTATCGATGGTTGACTTGCTTGCAGATTGATGGTTTCTTCGCGTATTCTCTCTGCCCATTTTTGGCGCAACTTTCCATTATATATATAAGAAAAGAAACATCAAGATAAAATTCATTTGAGCATCATCATCTCCAAATCGATTAAATGCATGGGCATACATTTAGAGAACCGAAGGGTGATGCAGGACAGATTTCGTGGGTCCGTCTTAAATTTTAGCATAATTAGAAATTTAGTAGTTTTAAAATTTTAGCTAGTAATTTTTATTATTTGAGTATTTTTATTTTATTATTTAGCAGTTTCCTTGTTAGATTAGAAGTTTCTTTTTAATTACAATTCTAATAGGTTTAGGAAACCCTTATTATTATATAAGGAGATGTAGTAGACAATTTATTAAAGAATTCAATATATAGTTTTGATTAATAATATTTGAGTTTTCTCTTTAATTGAGAGTTAATTTCGAGTTTTTCAATTCTAAACGTGATTTAGAATTTTTCTATAGTTTTTCGCTGCGTCAAAGGGCTAAGCTCCTCAGTGATTCTTCTTATCCGTTTTGAAGAATATTAGTTTGAACAAATTAACTGTATTGCTGTGCAGTAAAAAATTTCTGATTCTAACATGAAATCTCACAAGTGCAATTTTGAATCGCGAGAACACATTTGAAATTCAATTTTTTTTGGGCCTTGTAAATTTGATTGTGTACCTTCCCTGCATATTCTTACACGGTAATATAATGACTGCGACAGATTATGCTTCCAGTTATATAGATTTACAGTTTGCTCGGTAACCATCCAAAACCAACCCCTCCGATGAAAAATAAGGATAAGAGTCATATAGCAGAGAGGAAAGAACCAAATCCGAATCCACAGTGGTACTTGTGAGAGATTAAAACCCTACAGTACCTTGATCCTAATTCAAGTGCCCATCCAGATCCGATTCCATGAGTAAACAGAGAACATTTGTTAGCGTTAAATAAAGAGACATCTTGGGTCAGCCGATCCTGATCTTTTGGTGAAAGTAATGGCGCAGAAGAATCGCATACTGGATGACTCCAGTGCGCAGCTTCTTACTACTGTTCATAACAGTGACTCTTTGTAAGAATAAAAGGACCTATATGCATTTTTTAGAGGTTATTACCTTTCCGCATGAATGGGCAGTCTAAACACTAAACTCATACAAAATGTCATACAACAGCTAACAAGTAAAAAATGTTGTAAACCAACTCTAGTAAGTCTTGAATTCGTTTTCTAGGGGTGGCAATCTTTGGCTATGGTCCACGCAAAGGTGTAACTTTTGATGATCAAGGAGCGTCAATTGCATATTCTTTATGATTCAAAATAAAAACAAATCAAATCAAACACTTGCCAAAAGATGTAAACATTAATTTGGCACAATTCTACAACTCAAAATCAAATACAATTTGAGATTTGCCAACGTTCAAAATATATTTATTTAAAAAAAAATTCCTGCAGAAAATCTAGCTAATTTGTTTCTAAACCACGGTCAAGTGAACCCAAAAATAGAATTACAAGCTCCGCCTCTCTGCAACCTCATAACCATGTATCATGGAATAACTGAACTACTGACCTCTCTCAGCTGGTTCTTTGATTTAATAATACCTGAATTGCAAGCTAGCTGGTACTGCAAAAAAAAAAAACACCAGCATTGGTGGAAATATGGCACTTCCTGGGTGGTTAATCTGCAGCCATGAATGGATCTAGTTCCCCAAGATCAGCAACAAGAGGTTCCAATTCTGATGTTTCCTCGTCTGGCGGTGTAAAATAAGTTGGGAAAGGAAGCAATGAAATATCGGGTTTCTTATAATGAGCATCCCTAATAAACACAAAGTTCCCTTCTGCACCAGGAACCTGCAAAAAAAAAAAAACAAAAAACACAAAAAAAAGGTCCTAAGGAAAAAGACAAGGTAGCAAATAGTTAAAGACAAAGTAAAAGAGGAACAGTAAAATGAAATTTCTCCTTTCACCTTCATCTTTTTCTCTACTTTTTTCACTTCAAATATGGTGGGATGCTCAATTGCTTATATATTGGCATGTGGACCATCTTCAGGTAGCCTATGAGGACTCTATTCTATATTTCAGTGTTCCCTTGGTGATATTCACATTATTTTCTCTTAAAAATGGGAATAGAGCACTCAAGACAAGAGTGTATAACTCATAACAATGGCAAAGAATGTGACAGATACAATGGTTAAGCCTCATAAGATATGATGATTATTACTAAAGATATCCCAGTGACACACACAAAAATTGTGGCTAAGAGTATATTCATATGTGCCTGTACCACATGGGCAGGAGAAAACAGCATTGCCCTCTCTAACCATCTGGATACATGTGTTCCTTAAATCAGAAAGATTTCAAGTGCCATGATGAAGATACCTGGCCTCTCACCCACATCAAGTTCCTCGCTGGATCTATTTTGTAGACCCATACATTTTTAACAGTGCATTGCTTTCCTCCCATGCGACCAGGCATTTTTTTCCCCTTGAATACCTGTTTAAAGTTTAAACAAACAAATAGAAATGTCATTCCACGCCCACCACTTTCATGTAAAATGCAAAGATTTAAGAGCCTTTTTTCATGTCATATGTGAAACATAATACAAATCTTTTAGTACTATTCTAGATGCCACAAAGAATCTGTTTGAAAAGATGGAATACACAATCCTAAATCTCCTCTTCTTTTGGATTGGTTGCTACATTTGACTGCCGAAAAGAATGTGATCAATGGAAAGATAGGATCAGTTAATCAGTTTAACTTAGCCAAAGAAGTTCCCCAGTGTGATCCATAAACTGGTGGCTCAGAAGTCAGAACTGCCAGAATGTGTACAGTACTGCAGGGAGTATAGCTTCAACCCATCCATCATTCACCAACCCATCATGACGTTTCCGTAGAGTTTTCTACTAAACCCCTCCACGTGAAAGAGTATAAGGGGAATGTATACTTTTACTGGTTCAGAAGCAGCAGCAATTATCATTCTCAAGGACGCTAAAGTTTGATTATCATAGCATACACGAATTAGTAATAGTTCTCTTTGTTTTTTTATTGCTTGTTATTTTGAAGTCGTTGTGTCAAAGAAGACTCAAGTACTCAACCATGTCAAACATACAACTATACAAGTACGTGTCCATGTCATTATTAACTAGTTCAAATAAATAAAATATATACAATAAGAAAAAGAAAACCTAATATGATTGACATCCCACTCACATGCATGTTTTCTGCTTATTCATCATTAATAATATCTCCATAAAATATCCAAGTAATTTCTTCAAACTACCATAGTTATCGCAAGTAATAGTTCCAAACTATCACATTAAAACCTAAAAGTTAATGGAACATTAAGTAGGTCATGAATAGGATCAAGATATAAATTATGCTTGTGGGTCAAGGAATCGTATCTAAACTGAAACACATGAAAGTAAATAACAGTGCGCCTACGCCATCTTCCTACTAAAAACCAAATTCAATTTAAATTTTTGAAACTTTAAGGCAAATAATCTATAGCCAACTCTCCTTGAAGAAAGAGAAGAGCTGCTGAAAAATTTAATGAAACAATGGATGATACTTAGCTTTCACTGAAGTTAAATGTATCACCAAAAACCATATTACATACTGACACATGCCAAGGTTTTACATATGTACTAAAAGTAACACATATCTTTCCATCAAAAAAAAAGTAGCACTTACCTTCCCAGGAGCATCTCTTTGACCTGTGGAACCAATACTTCGATGGGACAACGATGCACCATGAGATGCAGGCATTCCCGAAAATCCCCATCTTTTCATCCCACCCTGAACACAACATGACAAAAAATTGAGAGAGAGAGAGAGAGAGAGAGAGAGAGGGATTTAAGCTGAATCTGGTGAACATCCTTAGTTTCTTAGTTGTTAGTGAACGTGAATCACTGAATTGACATAACAGAATTCATGTACCGTGTCAATTGGACCTAATCCTAAAACTATATTATAAAAATCAACATGTTAACATTAACAAGCAGCAAATCAGCTAATCAAACATTTAATTACAGCATCATTTCCATTGAAGGCCTCTTGCAAGAATTAGTATATCAGCAAAAAGATATTTATCATAAATATGCAATGCCTCATCTATTTTGGAGAAGGGCGAAGATAACCACATATATGATTAGCATGGAAAAAAACAAGAATTAAGCACAAATTAGTTCTGAATCCTCCACTAATCTCAGCCTCCACAGGATAGGTGCTCAAAAAAAGAATCTTAAAGACCACTTAAGAAACCTAGCAAACAGTTGACTCCTATATGCCTTGTAAGTTGTGTCCATAGTCAGTTATCCTTCTTACCCAAGTTCTTCTCAACTAAGATCAAACTTAATAAAATAATAATAATAATAATAATAATCAATTAAGAACCCCTAAGTGCTACGGTTTGGTGCAATTATCTAAACTAAGTATGATGACCATGTTGATATAAAAAGAAGTATGATAACCATTTTGTCACTTTTCCTCTATGAACAAACCTTATACTTGAATTGTTTGGTGCAATTATCTAAAACTAACTATGATAACCAGGTAATGGCTTTTCCCTACTAATATATGTTATACCTGAGTAAAATCGGACTCTAGTAGATCACCATTTCGGGTTTAAACCACTCATGAAGTATAATTTTGTAGAAGAATTCGGTGATGCCCATAACCAGAAACACTAGCAATACCAATAAGAAAGAGAAAGTGAATAAATTTTTGCAACTGGAATACCTGAAAACCTTTTCCCCGCGTGATTCCTGTGACATCAACGTATTGTCCAGGAACAAAATGGCGAACATTAATCAATGTACCAACAGGAAGAAGCCCATCTTCACTGACTGGAAACTCCCTCAGTTTCCTCTTCATTGGAACCCCTTGAGCTCTGAAATGACCCACTTCAGGTTTCGTCAAATGCTTCTCCTTCTTCTGCCCGCACCCAATCTAACTAACACAATAACATTTTAAACACAGCTAACAATCCTAAAAAAATAAAAAAAAATTCAAACCTAAATCAACAAAACTGAAGAAAGATTATTTTCAATCTTACCTGTAGGGCTGAAAATCCTTCCTTATCAATAGTTTTAACCTGTGATACAATATTATCATCCAACCAAAGAACAGTAATCGGAACCCTAGATCCCCATTTATCCCAAAGAGCAGTCATTCCACATTTAACGGCGATTGCTCCAGTCCTCTTCGAATTTGGAGTCATCACTCGCGTTTCCGCTTTAATGATCGTTGATCCATTACCGTAGATATCGCTATGATCATCAACGATCAATGCCTCTGCATTGAATCTTCTAAACTGGTTTATCCTAGCTGCTGTTGTTGTTGTTGAAGAGATTGAGAGAAACTTAAGACGAGAAATGAGTCCTCTCGATGTGGCAGACATGACAGATGAGTTCTCTAGGGTTTTAGTGAGAGGGTAGAAGGTGAAGCTTGAAGAGCATAGTGGCGTAGATTAAGACGAGCACTGCCCCGCTCTGCAAATGGAGAGTGAGAGAGTGAGAGACGAAAATGGTGAAAGAGAGAAATGAGTTAGCTAGGGTTTTGTTTGTATAGGGTTTAGGAAATTCATTAATTTGGTGAGGGCACAAATGTCTATTTCTATACGAATTAGATGTTGGACGACCAAAAAGCGAGTATGATTTTGTAGACCCACGTTTAACGTGGGTATACAAAACCCACAATTCAATTGGATAGCTCTAAAACATTCCGCCTTATGGATAACTTTCAATACGGACAACTCTAATGAAGAGGCAAAGTCTACTGGTGATTTTTGAACCGACCAATGTACAAAACCTATGTCTGGGCACGGTGGGACCTACAACTTTTTCCCTCCAAAACGTGTTACGACAGGTTTCTAACTTATGTGGCAGTGGGACCGACCATGCCACATAAGCGTCGAGCATTTGTTTTGTAAAACTGGTCCAAAAAGCAGGGGAAACTTTACACTTGTCTGTGAATTCTACATTTCTACCCACTAAAGTTACCTATTGATTTGTCTTCAATTAAATTTGGAGAGAAAAAGTGGTTCGAATTCATTTCTAATTCTCTTTTTGAATTTAATTGGTCATACATCAACAGATGAATCTAGTGGATGCAAATCTTGGGTGAGTATAGAAGGGCTCAAAAAGCAGTACTCACACCTCAAATCGTCTGACCAGGCTGTTGGTATCCCCAGCCGCTAATTTGTATATCATTTAACATTACGAACAGTGTAGGACTTAGAGCATCTCCAATGCAATGTGGATGTAGTAAAAAATAGATGCCACGTAGGAAAAATACACTTTTTTTAAAAAAGTTCCTCAAATGCTAATGTGAAGATAAACTTTGAAGATGAGTTGGCATTATAATGGAAAGGCATTGGTGAATGGGAAGACATTGGCGTGGAAACCGAGGACATTGTTAAGCCCATTGTTTGATTCTACACATTCAACTTCAAAATATCTTTGTTTTTCACGCCAATGTCGTTTCATTCCACCAATCCTTTGCTATTAGAATGCCAACTCAGCTTCAAAGTTTATCTTCACATTAGCACTTCAAGAATTTTTTTTTTGGGAAAAATATATTTTTCCTACGTGGGATCCATTTCTTATCACATCCACATTGCATTGGAGTTGCTCTTAGCTATGGTTGGTGGACAATCCATTGAACATCGACCAAAACTCAATCTATATCAAATTCAAGTCTCAACCTTTGAGTCTTTTAAGATTGTGTGGTGTATGCCGGGATCAATAGAACAACTGCTACAAGTCTGGCCAGTTCTTAAGCTACCGGTTAGAGGGAAGAAACTGTGGGTAGCCATTCCACATGCGGTCATATGGTCGATATGGAAATCAAGGAACAATGCAATCTTCAAGGAAGACAAGGTGGCAGTTCACAAGATTATATTGCTGCTAAAGGGACTCTTGTTTTCTTGGAGCAGGGAATTGGAGTGGGCTAGGAACTTTAGATTTGAAGACTTTATCTTTAATTGGGACATTATGATTCAGGCATTGTAATCCTTTGCTAATGATGCGTGCCTTCGGGTCCTTTAGTTTGTAACCTCATTCTTTTGCAATAAATTTAAATTTTTGCCCGCCCTAAAAAAAACCCTTAGTTTTCATTTTTTCCCACTAGACTGTTCTCCTTCAAACCATCAAATTTGATATTTTGAAGAATTGATTTGAGAGATGTCATTAGACTTGCTCTTACACATCCGCTACATTTCAGTCGATGTGTAGCCGCATTAAATAATAAAGAAGATATATAATTCATAAATAATTAAACCCACTACAAAAATAACAGGCTTTT
This sequence comes from Macleaya cordata, assembly GCA_002174775.1. Classification (NCBI taxonomy): domain Eukaryota; kingdom Viridiplantae; phylum Streptophyta; class Magnoliopsida; order Ranunculales; family Papaveraceae; genus Macleaya; species Macleaya cordata. Next base: position 328,787 of record MVGT01003349.1, on the reverse strand, counting down.
GCTACGGGTTTTTTGTGATGGCCTGAAAAAACCGTAGCAAATGTGGGGTCATTTGCTACGGATTACAGAAACCGTAGCTAGAAGAGAGGTTTTGCTACGCCCTGCTGATTCTATTGCTACGACTTAATGTGTAGCAAATAAAGTTACCAGCTTTATACTTTTCTGAATGATGGAGAGGTCTTTTGTATCGACTTTAATTCCGTAGCAGATAACACTCAAGTACTACGGTTTTTTAAGAATTTGGCCGTAGCAATTAGGTAAAATATTTTACCCGCGGCTTAGTTCACTCGATTTCGAAGCACGAAAATTTTCGCGCAAATATTTTCAGCAGAAGTGACGACTCAATCCGTCTCAAAAGACCCAAAAGTTCGACCATCTAATAACCATTTTCCTTCTTCTTTTTTTTCTTTTTTTTTAGCTCTAACTACACACGAGAGTGAAGAGGAAAGCTTCTCTAGGATTTTATGTTCATACTTTATATATGGAAGTCTTTTTGGGAATAGGTGTCGAAATCTTGATGATTTTGAAATTCAAATGAAATATGGTTGTGTATGTATTGAATGGTTTGATAAATTTGAATGGATGTGGATGTGAATGGATTGATGTGTGTTGATTTATAAAATGAACAGGTCAATAAAAAGGCTTAATGGTTTGAAAATTTGGATGAATGTGGATGTGTATTTATTGAATAGTTTGGTAAATTTGAAAGTGTGTATTTGAATGGATTGATGTAGATTTGTACAATGAACTGGTCATTGAAAAGGCTTATAAGCCTAGAAAAAAGGAACCATGAAAATTGGTTTTGTGAAAAATTGGATTATTTGTGACGGTTTAAATCCGTCACAAATAATCTACTAAAAATTTTTATACAGATGTTTTGCGACGGTGTAGAAAGCGTTACTAAATCATCAGGATCTTTTGCTACAGTTTTGGACCGTCACAAAAGCCTTAATTTTTGTAGCGACCTGGTCTGAATTCATTTTAAAGGAATTAGTTGAATTCCACATTGAAAGTAATAGGGAACAAAGTAAACATTGATCCCAACATTCTAGTCCTTGCAACCATGGTTCACCGACTCGGACTCGGTGGCCGACTCGATGGTGACCGAGTCCGAGTCAGGACAGAGTCGGCCCGAGTCAGGTTTGAGGCCAAAAAAAAGGAAAAAAAGAAAATTAAAAAACCCCAAGTCAACCGAGTTGAACCGACTGAGTTGAACCGAGTCAGACTGATAGTACTATGACATGAAAAATAGTAAAAACATTGAATTTAAAAAAAAATCTTAAAAAAATTTAACTGATATGACTCTGCCGAGTCAGCCTAACCTAGTCAACCGAATTGACCGAGTTACAGCCGAGTCGAGACTGACTCGGTCGAGTCGCACCGAGTCATTAACCGTCCGAGCTTGGTATGGGATAGTTGGGTAATAATAAATAAAAATATATAATTCTTAACTGATTAAACTTTGTTTGAATTCATTTACAAGTATTAGTTGAAACTCTCACAAATATTGCTCTAACAATTATCTTTATGTAGAACACCCTATGATCACCTCTTTATATAGGTTTACAAAGGTATCCATGAAACAGGAAGAAGTCCAAATCCAATAGGACTCAAAATTAGCAATTTTTGTACATAGTCTTTACTGGCGGCGACGCTTTCGAAAGTGTCAGGACGCTTAATTTCTTTGCTTTCCTTTCCTTTCCTTTACTTTTTTTTTATTTATTTATTTATCACAACAAATACAAAATAATCCCAATCATTGTACTATTAACTTTCAATTAGTTTTTTTTATGAGGTTAGAATGATGTAATTTTTTAAGAGAATGATTTACATTATAAGAAAATTATTCTCACAAAAATTAAGCCATTAAATCATCTCCATGTGAGATACACATATGGGTGTAATACATGAAAAAGTTAGTAGACATGTGTAAAAAAATGGATGGAAATATTCAATCCCTAAAAAGAAAAGGAGGAATGAATTTTAATTCCATGGTATTATTTTTTTAATAATAACTGCATGCCTTCCAACTTCCTCAACCGGGGCTGGATTTGAATGAAGTGTGCGACCTTATGATTCCCATGGGTGAATTATTCTTATTGTCCAGCTTCAGAAGTAAAAAATAGAGATGATCTAAGGGTTTTTTTTTTGTAAAAATGAACTTCTTGTCGCATAGATTTCCTTACCAAATAACATTTAATCCCATCTACATTTTAACTAAATCTATGTTAACGTTAATGGGCTTGGGGGCTCCAAACCGGGGTAAATTTTAGAAAAAAAAGGGTGATGTTAAGAAAGTTCTTAAAAATATTTGGGGGATGGACAAGTCAAATGGGCTTTTAGTCTAAAATCTCCCTTTCAATTTTTTCTTTCTTTTTACTAGGGGTGGTAAAGGTGTAAACTAAACTAACACCTCACCTCTACCACCGACCACTGAACGGAACTCCACCGCCAGCCATCTCAACCTCACTACCGGCCACCTAAAAATTATAGAAAGAGAGAGGTAGATAGAAGACTAAAAGAGAGAGGTAAGAGAGGAGAGAGAATGAGATGACCCACCCACCCCCTTTCTTTCCTTCCCTCCCCTTCTTTCCTTCCTTCCCCTTCTTTCCTTCCCTCCCCTTTTTTTCTCCTAACCATTACGCAGAACAAAAAAAAAAATATTCAGATCTAATTTTTTTTTCAAAGAAGACGATGAATTCGACCACTGGTGGTCAAAATTTTCTACAGAACTCGACCACCAGTGATTGAGTTTTGCTGAAAAATTCGACCATCAGTGGTTGAGTTAATCTGAAAAGTCAACCATCAATGGTTGAACTACCCAAATTTTTTTAAAAAATTTAGAACTGCCTATTGGTGATCGAATTTTTCTACAAAACTCGACCACTAGTTGTTAAGTTTTGCTGAAAAATTTAACCATCAGTGGTTGAGTTTTTCTGAAAAAGTCAACCATTAGTGGTTGAACTACCTAATTTTCTGAAATATTTTTTGAATTACCCATTAGTGGACGGAAATTTCAGTCGAATTGGACCACTAGTGGTCGAATTCGTTATCTTCTTCAAATTTTTTTTAGATCTGAAATATTTTTGTACTGAATTTTTTTCTTTTTATCTACGGGGATAACAAGATCTATACAAGAGAGGAGTTATATCTAGAGAGGGTCGAGTTTTAGAGAGGTGGTGGAGGGTGGAGGAGGTGGAGGAGAGAGGGGAGAGATTTAAAAGGAAAGAGATATGGAGGAGGTGGTGAAGAGAGTGGAGAGATCTGTAGGGAGAGAAGGGTGGAGGTGGTAGAGAGGTGGTGGAGAGAGGGGATAGATCTGTAGGAAGAGAGGGGTGGAGGCGGTGGAAAGAATTAAAAAAAAAAAAAAAACAGGTAGCCGGCAATGAAGTTGTCGGTAGTGGAGTGGGAGGTGGCCGACGGTGAAGTAAGAGTGATGGTGGTAAAGATGATGATTTAATTTGAGATTTTTTAAGGTTGGGTGGAAAGATACTAACCTATTTTTAGCTAACCACCCCCTAGTAAAACTCTGCCCATCCCCAAACTATTTTAAAATATTTTGTCCACCCCTAAACATTTAGAGGGAAAAAAAAAAAATGTAGTATGTTGGGACATAAGGGGTATTAATAGTATAGCGCAGGGTATTAGTACTTTCAGAACTAAAATTTTACAAAATCTAAAGGGTACTAGAGACTAAGAGGCAGAGAGCGTGAGGGACGATTTTTATTTTTTTTTCCTTTTCTTCTTCACTTCGATAGTTCGACTTCTTCCATCCCCTGCCCCTGGTACTGTTGAGAGTCTTGAGACTTGAGAGATTGAGAGAGGAAGAGACCGACTACCGAGACTCCTACTCCTAGAAAGGTTAGAGATCTCAGAATCCGAAAATGAAGAAGAAGAAGATGAATCGTGAAAGGGCCAAAGGGGAAAAAGTACTCTTCTCTCTTGAGTCTTAAATCTTCATCAAATTTGAAAGTTGAGACAATCTAAGGTGAGATTCATGAGAATTATACCTCTCAAGACTCAAATCTTTTTTTCAATCATTGAAAATTTGGGATTCATATAATTAGGCATTTAGGTTTTAATATTCACTCTTGTTAGAATTAATTTGAACTAGGGTTTGAGTTTTAGAAATTAGAACCCTAATTATTTTGTAACTTTTGCTGATTTGTTTATGCAAAATTTAGGGTTTGAGATTCCTTATAAGTTATTAGTTATAAGTTATAATAAAATTAGGGTCGTTAATATTCATTCTTGTCTTTTGCTAGTATTAATTTGAAATTTTGAACTAGGGTTTGAATTTTAGAACCCTTATTACTTATTAGTTTGTAACTTTTGTTGATTTGTTTATGCAAAATTTAGGCTTCGAGAATCCTTATAAGTTATAATAAAATTAGGTATCTAGTTGACTAGCTTGTTAATATATACTCTTGTTAGTATTAATTTGAACTAGGGTTTAAGTCCTACTATCCTAGAACCTTAATTATTTTGTTGATTTGTTAAATATATTTGTTTAATTGTTTTTCTTATTTCTTTGATTATTTATTAAATATCTACTTGAATGGATGTAACTTGTTGGGTTTCATTAAGTTTGGAATTCTTTTCTTGTAGGTATTAAGGGATGATTGATAGATAATAGATTGAGTACATAATTTAGTTATGAGTTATGACTTTTAATTTGGAATTATTGTCCATGTATCAAAGTATAATAATCACAATAATCATAATGCCCTTCAACTTGCAAGTATATAATCATGTGTTCCTAATTTTTGGTTTTTTATTTTTTAGATCTTCTATACAAGGATTGCCGAAAGACCGAAAAGTTGAAATTTGTATTTCCAACCCACACTTTTACCGGAGTTACTTGTGAGTGTCCAAGCTTTTTCTTATATTTTGTTTATTATGGTTAATAAATGACTAAAGAGTGAATGAAATAGGGCTATGCTTCTTGATTTTTTATTTGTTTTTTGGATGACCATTGTGTGGCTTAAGTATTAATAGATCATTAATCAACTTCTTGGATGACCTTTATGTTGAAGTTCTTTTTTTTTTTTTTTGGGAAAGTAGCTTGTTGGTCTTTGTAGGTTATAGCCTTAAAATACTAAAATGTATTGGATATAACGGGTAGAATAATATACAATGTCCCATTATCATTCACTTTTGAATAACCATAACCTTGATATTTTAGGTTACAACAATGTTGCATCATCATTAATCGTGTCTGGTGCAGTTATGAGATTCTGATCATGAGTGTGGCGGGTGATTCTCCATTGCACTCTTCTAGTAGCGACGATTTTACGGCATTGCTTGATGCAGAATTGGAAGCGATTTCTTCAGCATCATCATCGGATCAAGAAGAAGAAGAAGTAGAAGAAGAAGATGTTGATTTAGAAACAGAGAGGTTTGTGTTCATACTACTGTTTCTTCCTAGTTTTAAGTCCTTAGAAGATCACATGAACTTTCTAGTTGCTTAATGCAGAATAAGTCAATTCAAGTACAAATCATGAATTGCTGAATTCAAATATGTAAGGGGGCTTTTACTTTGATAAGGTTATATAATATGTTTCCATTTTCATCATTTATTTTGGTCAGTGAAAAAAGAAATATATTGCTGTAAAATATTTATAAGTATGTACAGTACAACAAATGTACAGTAATATAAACAACAAAAAGGACAACACCGTTGGCCAAAGAAAATCTAAGTCATACTAATCAAGCTATCCCAAAAGAACTCAAAAGAGGCAAATGATGTTCCTTTGAGTCGCTCGAATTGAGCACCCCGATAGAATAACAGTCCTTGATATCAATGATCAGCTTTTCAAAACTCAATTCCTTTCCTTCAAATATTCTAGCGTTTCTCTCTCGCCAAATCCCCCATCCAATAGTCAAAGGAGTGCAACTCCAAAGCAGCTTGGCAACTTCAGGCCCAGAAACAACAACATATTACTGTTGGGTACTTTTTCCACTACTAGCTGATCAGCATCACTTGTCTTAGAGGACCAGGTCCAGTTGATAATTTAATGCTGACTTAATGGGCTGGTGAGTGGTTGCGAGTTTCTAGTGTGTTTTCATTGTCAGGGGGATCAACCATTAACCACATTATGGTTAATCCTGGAAGGATTTGGAACCTCATCTTTGCATTATATGGTTCTTGTGGTGGTTGTATGTTACACTTGATGGTGAGTTGGACATCTAGAGCTTTAGTAGATGTTTAGCTTGACTTTCAGTTGGAGTGTTTGGGAAGGGGACAAACTTTTAAATTTCTTGGTGGGTTTTGAGGGTTAGATTTTAAGATTGTCAGATGGACACCCATGTTGAAAGAGCTGCTGTTCATTTATGGAATTCTTTGGATTGGTGCAATTCTTTTAGGTTTCAAAAAGAAAGAAGTGGTGAAGCTAATCTCGCAGAAAATTAGTGAGTAGTGGATCAAGCTTACTTTTGACTAGTGCTTGCTACCTGCTAGCTCATTCATGACCTGACAAGCCTTTGGAGGGCATTTCTAGTTGATACATAGTAGCATTTTTTGGCTCAAGATCTAATTGTATTGCTTTGGTACCGGCTGGTTGTTTTGCTTGGCTTGATGGAGCACCAGTTACTGTGGTGGTCTATGCCTATTTATTGGTTCTCTTGGTTAAACTTGGAATTTGATATTGGCTTTGGATATTTGTATTCATACTTACCACTCTATTTATTAATGAATTAGACATATAAAAAAATGAATTATTGTTATTGGTATGACTATGATTAGACATAAATTGGTAATGCTTGTTCCTAATTTTGTTCTTACGTTAACTACTATATACCAATAAATTTTCTAAAGTTTTTGGTATTTCATATTCTGAATGAAATTGCAGGATTAAAAGGCAAAGGGTCGACATATTAGACAGCATAGAGGGATCAACTTCACTTGCACCGAATTCAGGTGCTGTTTTGTGAGTTCGTAGTTCAAGCTTTATGAGATTCTGAGTTTAAGCTATCCCCTAACTTGTTTTAGATCATGATTGGGTTAATCCTGATATTGGAGTCTTTTGCCTCTAAAAACTTCAAAAATCTGAAGGGATAAAAAATGTTGAAGAAACAACAAAATGCTTGTAGAGGAAATTGCAAGTGCAAAGTTAATTGTTAGTTAATTTCAATTCACAATTCAGTATAGAAAAGGTATGATACACTATTATCATTGAGAAAACCAACTGTACTAGTCTATTTTTCAATTATTGTACAAGCATCTATTCAGCCTTTACGTTTATATATTGTAAGCCATAATCTTCACACTTCACTAGAATATTTATTTTCCATATACTGATTATTGGTCCCAATGTTGGCAGCAAAAGTTGTTAAGGTGTGTTAATCTCCTGTTGACTGATTGATGTACTTGTTGGAGAATATAATCTGCCTTTTTTTTTTTTGAGAATGAATATAATCTATTGGAAAAACTGATTTCTGTATATGGACATGGTTTCCTCCAATCATTCATTCTTAATTTAATCTGATATTTCAGTTAACATGTCTCTGACCATATAAAAACGAGAAAATGGGTCCTTGATAGATTACTAATCAGATTATGGCAATCATCTCACAACTAGCTGACTCAACATATTTTCAGGTTTCAAGATTGGCCAAAGCCTATCCTGATTTGGCACTTCCAAATCATTTGATTAATAGATATTCCCGTTCTGGGGTAGAGGTTAGACATTAAATTGCATGAACGCATTCCTAAAAAATCTGAAATATAGTATAAGTCTTATAACATACTTGATTGGTAGTTTGTAACCAGATGTTTTTTTTTTTTTTACAAAATAGTCCTGTTGTGGATGATCCACTTTGACTCATGAGTTACAATGGATCTCGGGTTATTAACTAGTTCTGAATTGAATTGGGTCAGCCACCTTGGGTCGACTGAGACTTAAACCTTGCTCAGAAAATTTTCTTTGTTGGGTTGACTGGTAGTTTGGCAGAGGGGGAAAAGTTTCTGGAAGACATTTGTTAAGGTGAAGTTTGCTAGTAAGTTATTCCTTTTTCTTCTTCATATGAGACTTTAGTTTGAAAGGCATTTGTAAATTGTTTAATAATTCCCTAACAGTGAGACTGCACAATCTCTTTCCTGCCTACGTTCTTTCACTCCATGTAAAACATTGTGTTATAACCTTCTCACCCTAGAAAGTTTGGCAAAGAGATTTATCTTTTCTAACAGATGTCAGATGTGTAATGTACCATGAGATGGTACATCACCTCTGCCTGCTTATAAGAAAAAGAAAGAAAAGAGAAGGAGATGGTACACCACCTCTCTATTCACTGTTCTGCTGCTATGGATTTGTGGTCATCGTCTTACAGCAGATGAACATCTTGCTGGACTTTTCTGAAGTCTCTGTTTGAGCTATTTGTTGAATGGTACGCGAAGGCGTTCTTTAGGTAGGGGCAACATTCTGGAATATGTTGCTTCTTATCCTCGTTGTTTTACTGGTGTTCTATGTGGAACAGTTTAGTGGTGTTAAGTTCATGGTTTTTGTTTAACTTCTCTCTCTTGGTTTCTAAACCCTACACCAAGGTGGCAATAGATGCTGATGTGGCACTTTCTATGTTGAGTTTGCCATATCAACATTAAAGGTTTCTGCTATAGTAATATAATATAGGTATAGATAGATAGCAGTATCAATCTGTTTATTTTTCATATGCTCTCTCTCTCTCTCTCTCTCTCTCTCTCTTGAAAACTATCCATATCTGTCCGAATTAGCCTAAATATCTGAAGTAGAGTATTTGCATTTTTCAAAATTTACTTGATGTATTTATATGAGGTGTATAATCTAACAACTAGCTATCAAATGTAGATGCATCTGTCAAATTTGAAGTATGTCCACATCCAGGATTCATTAGAGAAATGTGTGTAAGATGTGGGCAGATTATACCTGCACAAAGTAAGACTGATGGTTCTGGTGTAGCATTCGGATACATACATAAAGTAAGATTTCTTTTCTTGCTATTGGGATTTCTTTTTGTCTGTCATACTTTTAAAGATTAAGAGTTTTATTATACTTTTAATCAGATTATACCTGCACAAACTTTTGATGATACTCTAGCTTATGTTCTGGATAAAAAAAGAAGAAATGGTACTCTATTTTATGTTTATATAACTTAAAATTAACTGTGTGCTGAATATAATTTACATGTACAGGATTTAGTCATTGGCACTGAGGAACTTGCTCGGTTACGTGCTGAAGATTTGAAGTCCTTGTTGCGTAATAAAAAACTATACTTGGTTCTTGACTTGGATCACACCCTACTCAATTCAACCCGATTTATAGATATCTCAGCTAACGAGGAATATCTAAAGAGTCAAACAGATTCGTTGCAAGGTATGAGCCATTTTTCTGTTCTGCTACTATGGTGTTTGTACTTAGCTGTGACAGAAGGCATTGTCTTTCTTGTTTTATCTTTTCTATTTCTTGACCCAAAGAAAGTTTTAAAATTTAAATCTAGTGTATATATACATTGGAAATAGAAATATATGTGACTACTTGAGATGTTTGTTCTCGTTTGGTAAAATATATATTGCAACATAATGAATAGCCTCCCTCTGAACATGTTTAACTTTGAATCCAGTGAAAGTAGAAGTATCATGATTCAATCTGTACCTGAGTTAACTCAAATTGACTGTTAATCCGGCAAGGAACTCAAAGATGCAATTTGCTCTACTAAGGCTATGTTTGTTATTTTAGGTTTAGGATTTGAAGTCTATATACACTACTGGCCTTAGCTCTCTTCTTATCACTAAATATTTTGGAGAAAAACCAAATTAAGTTCGTAATTTGGAAGAAAAGCAAATAGTCCAAAGATGAAAAAATATCTCAAATTTTCAGATTTCATATCTGATTTCTGTATGCTCATTTGGTAAATATATGTGATATATATTGCAACATGACGACTATTCTCACTCTGACCATATGCAAATGCCTATTCCAGTGAAAGTAAAAGATCATGATTCAATGTCTGGACCTGAGTTAGCTCAAACTGACTGTTAATCCAGCACGGAACTCAAAGATGCAATTTGCTCTATTAAGGCTATGTTTGCGTTTTTAGGTTTAGGATCTGAAGTCTGTATACAGTTATACACATCAGTCATTAGCTCTCTTCCTATCACGAAAAAGATTTTAGAGTTAAACCAAATTAAGTGCTTAATTTGGAAGAAAAACAATTAGCCTAACGACTGTAAAATGTCTCAAATTTTCAGATTTCATATCTGAAGTCTAAAATAGGGAAACCTCATAAAAAAAGAACTCTGAGAGATAGGAAAACAAATAAAGCCTTAATCTAGGTTTTGAAAGGAGAATAAGAAGAAGAAAGAGAATCAGTGAGCAACCTTTACTTGGAAGTTATATCGATAGAATTGGGTCCACAATTCTTAGGCTCCTCGCCCAAACATTTACTATAGATAAGAAAAGTACAAATGGTGGTTACGTCCTTCAACACGGATACTGCTCTTTAAGCTTTACAGATGCATCCCACTGAAATGGCTGGTGTTATTTCTTTTCTACATATTACCCATGTGACATAAAAAAGAAAGAGGAGGGATACTTGACCCCGGTGTTAAAAAGCCCCTGCTGCTCATGTAGGTCCCACATGAGGATGATCTAAGGGCTGATTTATGGTGTGGATGTTTTTTTTCACCTTGGAGATCATCCTCTCAAAAAATTAGCCCATTCTAAAATCTCTAACTCCATCAAGAAATGATTGGAAATGTATGGTAAAACAGATTATTTTTACCGCTGATTTCCAACCAACTTTTGATGGGGTAAGAAATTTTGGAATGGGCTGATTTTTGGTGAAGATGATCTCCATGGTGAGGTGAACGCCCTTATAAAAAAATATCCCTTGGATCATCCCATGTGGGCCCTAAACATGCGTGGGTTTTTATGGGCTTTTTAAGACCGGGGTCAAGTATCCCCACTCAAAAAGAAAAAGTTCTGATGTATTTTCTTTCTTTAGGAAGTGACAAAATTTCTAACACATCAACCAACAATTAAGCAGGAAAAGTTCTTTAATAATTCTTTTTTGAGTGGCAAAGCTTGGATTCTGTCGAACTCGAACAACCTTCTGGTCTTGATACAATTGCATGGATGCAGCTTTATTGAACTCGGGCTTTTAATAATAGATTCAAGTCGGCCCTGTAAATCAATTTATATTTATTGGAAATAGATATCTGAACTTCCCTATCATCAAAATTGTTTACATGTTTTTTTTTTTTCGTTAGGGGATCTCATTGATAGGTTTTTAGTTGACCTCAGAATTTTTTTTCTTGACTCGAGTTTTTTTTTTTTTTTTATCTTCTTTTATTTTATTTTCTGTTTTATAATTTTCTCATGTGGCCTATGCATGTCTTTTCCTGCAATATTGTAATTTGGTAACGTTCATTATGTTTTGGAATTACTGATTGGTTTTCCAATTTTCCCTTTTAGTGAAGAGGGGTGGCCTATGCATTTCTTTCCGTTAAAGTGCTGTAATTCTTTTTATTTGGCTGCATACCCATAACTAATTTTGCTGACGGTAAGTTTTCAAATTCAAGATCTCTCTCAAGATGAAAAGAAGAAAAATAAAGTTTGACCAAATTAATTAGATGCAGAATCTGTGCGACCTCTGTCCTCCTAACTGCTTATGCTGAAATGGAAATGATCGAGTTCTCTGTCCTTTTACTTTATGCACTAAAATTGTCCCTTGTAATAGTATTGTTCATTTCCCAATACTCATCCACATCTCTTTCCTTTCTGATTAGACTGTTCATTTAATATGGGATTTGACATTTTCACATTGGCTAGATATTCCGAATGGAAGCCTATTCAAATTGGACTCTATGCACATGTTTACAAAGTTGAGGCCCTTTGTACGAACTTTTCTGAAAGAAGCCAGTAGCATGTTTGAGATGTATGTGTACACAATGGGAGAGCGTGCCTATGCATTGGAAATGGCACGACTACTTGATCCTGGAAGGGTCTACTTCGACTCTAGAGTAATTTCACAAGCTGATTGCACCCAGAAACATCAAAAGGGTCTTGATGTGATGCTGGGGACAGACAGTGCTGTAATAATCCTCGATGATACAGAGTTTGTAAGTATGTTTGCTTACGAAGTTAGCCATTCATGTTTTGGTTTTGCCTGTTTCTTGCTATGTTAGCCTCAAATGTATGAAGTTAATTTCGCCATTTCGGACGATCTTAGTTGTCACCAACTTATGCTAAACCCATTCTCATGTCTCCTGTGATGAATATTTTCTTTATTTTGTTTACCTAGTTTGCATTGTGTCTGGCTTGGTTTAATTTAGCTGGATGCACGTGCGTTTGGCATGTTTAGCTTTACTTGAAATGACAATTATGGGAGACGATATTATTGGCTTACATCTTAGTTTTCTCATGCAAGTTACTTAGCAAGTGGGAATGGTTGGCAGAGGCAAAGGCACTTCACATGTGTTCAAAATCTAAAATAGAAATAAAAAGCAAAAAGGAAGAAAGAAAAGAACCATTCCCAGCTTCAATAACCTTAAGCAAGGTTACTTCCCTTCATTATACAGTAAATACTTTTTTAAAATGTTTAAAAAGGCGGAGTCGGGTACTGGGGCGTTTTGTATTCCATAGCCGCGAGGCTTAGCCGCTCTCATCTAAGCCTAAAAACGCTATATATATTTTATACACATTAAAAACTCTCTCGTGATTCAGTTTGTTGCTTTTAGTAGCTTATCAATGCTAAACAATGATGAAAGCATAGAAACAGAGCAAGAAACAACAATCAAATGTAAAAAAGAAACAAAGAAACAACAGTCAAACAAGGCAAAACTGAGGCTTAAAGTGACCGCCTCGCCTTGGCATAAGCCTCTTATGCCTTTTTAAACATTGCTTTTTCTTCTTCTGGTAACCTTCATTTATAGTATAGATGAGAGTTGATAAAGTTGGAACACAATGCTTCAAACGTTCGTATATGTGGTGGCATTGTTATTCTATCAAGGCAGCTATAAGTCATAGAGAGTTCGTATTGAAGTTGGCTGTGCGAGTTCTGTATGTATCTGTGGTACACCATCCGAGACTTTGCTAGGTGTTTTTGTCTTCAGGGCGGAATGGGACGTCAGGGAGACAGGTACATAGAGGGAAGTCTGGGAAGTCACGATTGTTTCCTGGTAAACCATGTTTGTTGGTGGTGTTGAGTAACTAGTTTAGCTGAGGTTCGCATGCCTGCCCGATGGGTGTTAGACGCGGAGAAAGGTTGTCGGGGAACCTTCTCTGGATTAGTTGGGGGCCCTTGTCTAGTCTGCAGTCGTCAAATCGTTGTACTTGGTTCTGATCTCAAAAAAAAATTCTGACTGGGGTAACCCGGTCATGTTCCTTGGCTATACTAGTAGAAGTACACTACTATTGTTTGTATATGTATATGCAGGTCTTCTGGATGTTTTAAATCAACTATATAATATGCATTGCTTTTACAAATGCTTTGAGCTATTATCGGATTTATCGCTGCACTACTATAGATATTCTCTGAATGTAATTTGGTTAGGATGTTACATTCAATTCTTACTTCTGTTTGAAGAAAAAAAAACACCTCTTCTTTATTTGTAGATTTTGATAGTTAATGAAGAATTTAAGGAAAATTAAAAACCCAGTAGAAAACAAACCTAGGAATAAAACTTGATGTTCCTGGTGTCTAAATTTGCACAATCTGCAACCACTATAATGTTGAAGACAGGAGTGGAAGATTTGAATGATTCGCAGTTAAATTATTTAATATATAAATCTGAATCTGAATTGTGACAAGAAACCCTACCTAGAACTAATAAGAAACAAGAAAGTGCAGAAAATAGATGATAGACCCTGATAATATTGTCAAGTGCTTCAAGTTTCAACAAAATTGGCTTTTTGGCCCAAAAACAACTTTAACAGGATTGTTCTGCTTGTTGCAATCAACAAAAGCAATAGTGAAGTGGAGTTCCTGTAATTTAGAGAAATACTGGGGCCTTCTTGATTAGACCCAATTGTTTTTACGACATGGACACCTATTGGATTGGTATTCATCAATATTCCCCGATGTGCTATTGTGTCATTTCTTTCTATACATCCTTGGTAGTTGGAATGTAATTTTCATTGATGTACTTTATTAAAGAAGTGAAGATTGGTAATGAATTGCTTTCTGCACTGCTTAGTTCTTACTAGCTTTTATGGTTCATCATTTCAGGTATGGCAGAAGCATAAAGAAAACCTTATTCTCATGGATAGATATCATTACTTTTCTTCAAGCGGTCGCACATTTGGCCTCAATAACCTATCCCTTTCAGAAACAAAGAGGGATGAGAGCGAGACCGATGGTGCACTTGCAACTGTTCTTAAAGTTCTTAAGCGTATTCACAAGATGTTCTTTGACTCGGTTAGTCACCGGGCCTATGCTTATTTTTTTAATTTTTGGTTCAACTTGCTGGAGCTCTATGTGTAGCATACTTATTCTAATCAGCTTGCTTCTTGCAGGAGCTTGATGACGATCTCATGGGCAGAGATGTAAGACAGGTAAATGCTCCTAGACTACTCTTAAATACCCGCTGACTTACAAAGGAAAATTGATTGATCTTTTCGTTATATCTGCTTGGAGTTCTATATCCTGGTTTTCTGTTCCACTGCCCATTATTGAGAAACAAAATAAATAATCAGTTTTTGATATAGTTAGGTTGTCAAAAGGGTCAAGTTCCAGATGAGAAGAGTGTTGTCAAACCTGACATACTTAATTGTCGATATAAATTGTTCCTATTGAACCTATTAGTATCCCTTTGGATCAGGTGGTGGGAATAATGTGGGATATAGATCCATAGTTATCCAAACAGTTATGTTTTTCGCCTTGGTATAAAAAAACCCATTTATGTCATTAGATACAACTGGGAATGGATGCATTAACTCACAAGGAAGGAGTGCGATTTTGTTCACCTGTGTTAACATGGGTAACAAAAGCGCACCATCTTAGATGGTGGCTTAAATGGTCGACCCCAGCATCCTAACACCATCTTTTTGACTGTTCAAGTCCCCACCAATAGGATGGTGGCATTTTATTTACCCACTTTAAACTCTGCTGAAAAAAATGAAACTTGATGCAGAGTATGTTAATCCACCAGCAGATGTTGTTTCATGTTTTCTTTGGATAACGTGATAAAAACATGGTGAACTTTAAAATTTCTGTAGATTTGCTGAGTTTGCTCATTCATAATTGATTCTTGATTCAAGATATCTCGACTCCCATAAAAGGATCGTCCTCATACCTTTGACATCTGCCGTTTACCATGAATTTTTTTTGGTGATGTATCGGTTACACTTTTTTCGTTTCTGTAGGTGCTAAAAACAGTTCGGAGCGAAGTTTTGAAGGGCTGTAAGTTAGTTTTCAGCCATGTTTGGAAGCTCGGAGAGCGGGTTGAGAATCAGAAGCTTTGGGAGATGGCAGAACAGTTGGGAGCTACATGTTGTAAAGAACTTGATCCATCTGTTACACATGTTGTCTCGATGGACTCTGGGACGGAGAAGTCCCGTTGGGCTGTGAAGCATAAGAAATTCCTGGTCAACCCCAGGTGGATCGAGGCCGCCAATTTCTTATGGAAACGTCAACCCGAACAAGATTTTGCAGTGAATGGCGTTAATAACCAATAACAACTACTACATAACAGTCTAACCATGACCCATTCAAATGTCAAAAACCTTTCTCGTATATAATTTTGATCCCTCTGTAGGCTGGGAGAGTTTTGATAGCAATCAAAATATTGAGTTGGGACTAGTTGTTTTTGGAATGGGTTCATTTCATAATCTGTAAGTATTTACATGTTTATATGAACTCCCATTGAGGGGTGAAGGTGAAACTGGAGAATTCTTTGTTCATTAGTTCATGGCCCTAGTTTTGCTAGTTGTTTCTTGAACTAAGTAACCAGAGCGCGGGTCGGAGCGGGAACGAAAGTGGGAGCGGGAGCGTCGGAGCGTAGTTCGGAGCGGGAGCGCGAGGTTCCGGAGCGGGAGCGTCACCCCTATACCAAGGTTTCGGTTACTAGGTTCTTGAATCTGTTTACTTTTCAAATTTGGAATACTTCTTTCCCAGGATATCTTAAAACCGTGAATTGTGTGATCACTGTATTTTTTAATGGGTAAAAAAGTAATCACTGATTCATCTTTTAGACCCGGAACTACTCTTAGACTACCTTGAACTGCGAGAAGGCTGTGTGTGTTTTTAAGCTTATGGGGGAGATACTAGTTCGCTGTTTGCGGTGTTTGCTAGACTTGGAACCTGTATTAACATAAGATTTGATTGAATCCGAGGGCTTCTTCAAGTGGTGACGCTTTTGCTCTGTAACCTTGCATTCTTGCATTGAACTACATTCCAACGCTCTTGTTTGGAAGGCATTTTGGAACTTGGGAAATCTTTTAATTGGCTGCTTCGGTGCTAGTGCGCCTGCTCCATGCTCTTTTTACTTGGTAGAGAAGCAAAGAGAGTCGAAGATGACCACCTTTGATACATTTATATTGGTTTTAACTCTAAACATTAAAATATATAAATTTTGTCAAAATTGTTTTCTAAAACAACATTAAAATATATATATTTTGTCAAAATCTGATTCTAAAATAACATGTAAAATTATTTGTTTTACCTGTGAATATCATGTAAGATTTGTTTGCACAAATAAACATAAAAATATATTTTTTACTACTTTTTTTTTAATCTAGATTGCATCTAAATTTGAATTAGCATGCTTCAAAACTATGTAACATCAAAAGAAATGAAGATATGATGAATGCTTTCCAAATATATAAATTTTGTCAAATTCTATATATTACGTACTAAAAACTGTTGTGTCCACATGTCTCGTAGTACTTTTAGTTGAAAAATTAAGAAAATAACATCTATGTCATGTCCATATCCTACAAATTAAAAGACAAAAATAAGGGCAAAAGTGGAACTAAAAACAAGAAAGGGACTAGGCATATATTTAAAATTTTAAAAAGACTAAACTGATAAAAAATATTTAAATAAGAGTTTTTTAAACATATTGAAAAACTTGTGGATTTCCCTTTTCTTTTTGGGTAGTTGGAACTATTGCCTAGGTTACAACGACAATGGGCCTATGATACACCAGCAGTAACGTAAAAAGAAAGACTTAAATTTTGCCACGTAAATAAGGTATTAGAAGTCTTAGAATGATATGATTTTGCGTAACAATGATTTATAAAAATCAAAAAAAATACTCTTTGTTTTACCTGTGAATATCATGTGGTGAAAGTTATAAAAACTTGTTTAGGAATATACTTGATGTTGGATCTTTTACTTGATGTGTTACAGGTGATGCACTTTGTTTTTGGTATTTGAATGGATTTTTTGGACAGATAATGTTACAGGTGTTGAGGGTGTTTCAAGGGATTTTTTGGATAGATCATGTTACAGGTGTTTCACTTTCTTTTTGGTATTTGAATGGAATTTTGTTTCTTGGGACAGAATTTGTTGCATTCAGTTGTTTGAATTGTAAGTGCTGTAAGAAATGCTTAATTTTTTTTTTTTTTGGCAGTGTTGAACATTAAAGTTCATTGCATTCCATTTCACTAGATATCTGCATAAAAGGCTGCAAAAAACACAGCTTTTGATTACATATAATGCTACAAACACACAGCTTACTACTTTTCTTCAAATTACATTGACTTTAACTTGTTACAAAATTCATCTAAAGTTGTTGTTTCCACTCAAGAATTTGGCCTTCCAATCAGCATCCAGTGCCAAAGTAGTCATTTGCACCAGAATGGAAACAACACCCTTCTTCTGCCTTGTGCTATTTAGGGTTTGGAGATGATAATGCACCACTACTCATACTATCCACAATGGATTCATCAAGCCACTGAAATTCATCACAATTAGCATACTGGCACCTCAAAAATTTCCTATTAGGGTTCTTCTCAGTGTTGGTTTCCCCAATCATGCGGATTCCACCACATTGCTTGCATTCCGAGTAAACAAATGGACATTCGATGGCTAAGTGTGAAGTTTGTTCACAAATTTGGCACTTGATTTCTTCATGAAACTGAAAAACAAAAAAAAAAAAAAAACAGAGGAAGGGGTAATGAGGATAACTGAAATTCTTATGAAACCCTAATACAACTTTGTTTACAAGTAAAAAAAAAAAACGCAGACATGACTATTTAAGACCATTTTTTCTCACCTCTAGTTTACCAGACGGTGATCCAGCTCCTTCACCTACGGTTCTGACCTAAAGCTTCACTTCTCTAGAAACTAACTGCAGGTATGTATATGTGAAGATAATTTCAAACCTTTTTTTCACCCTTTTGGTAGTTTCAAAAGATGATCAATTTCAGATGTTTAAATTTAACAAGGACCTTCGGTTCTGTACCATTTATAAGGAAGATGGGATGGGGAAGATGACCGTTTGACAACGGTAAAAAATGGGGATTCTGTCCCCACCATTGGATTATTATGTTAACTCAGGATATCTCCACGTGTGCAAGGGGAGGAGGGTTAGTTTATGTATTTTGGTAAAAAATGGTTTTTTTTGGAGGGACTATTGCTATAAATTTAAAAACGCGAAAATACACCATGATAGGCCTGTGAGAAGAGCAGAAGCATCACCAAGTACATCTGATTCACCAACTGAGTTTTTAATTTGAGATGATTCAAGGGATGATTTTAAGTTAGAGTATTTTCTTTATCCAAGTAACCAGATCGCCGAGCAGTAGTTTGTAGAGCGGGAGCCAAAGCCCGGGTAATTCCTAGGTAAATCTCTTTTACTCTTTACTCTTTCCCTTCATCATCTCTCCGACGGTCCGACCCTCTTCTTCTCCACTGGGATTTGAATCCTGAAAATTTTAGGGATTTCGAAATCCCTTTTCTGAAAAATTTTAGGGGTTTCGACAGGTTCGCCGCCCTAAATCACCCTCCACTACTTTCTAAGGATATCTTCTTATTTTTAGTTTTTACTTAACCGATTATTAACTTTTCCCTACATTCCTACCGTTTCTCCCTCCAACTCTTCTCTATCCATCGTATCTCCAACTTCTTTTGAGATTTCTAGGGTTTTGATACTAGATACAAAGTGAAGAAGAACGACTCATCTCGATCACCTTTCACCTTTATTCGGTTTTAGGGTTTTATTCTTCATCTTCTATCTGTTGGTTATGAAAGTATTCAACAGATGATTTTGTTCGTTGTTTTAGTGCTTGGGGTGCGTTAGTACTAATTGCGGTAACTTAGATACTTTTGCCTGCCGAGTTAACTCTGTTTACTCTTTGAAAAAATATGTTGTTCACAGCTGATGGATTTATAATAAAATAAATTTGCCTTGTCAATTTTATAGCAAAGCAAGAGCATCTATAGTTTGATTTCAGAAATCCAACCCCGAGCTGAAGCTCATTCGCAAGTAGTTTAGGTTGTAGTTTTCTGTCTCAAATGAATTTTTAGTTGGAACCCTTGATCCGAAAAGCTGCTAATTTGTTTTATTGAAACTCTTTGAACATTTCCTAGGGAACTATTCTAAACAAATAATATCATTTAGTCCCTAAAAAGTTGTACGAATTTCGATTGGCTTCGTTGAGTTGTTTGGATTATGTTAGATTGTCCGAAGTAATTCATTGCTGAGAATACATGTCCATCATCTTAGATTATTATATCAGGCGAACAATTACTTCGATTTTTTAGATACTAGCTATAATTTGTGCCTTTTGCGCAGCCCATAATTTGTTCACATTTCGAGAATCTGCTCTAACACATTGGCAAACGATTTTGTGAATTTGGCACAGGCCGACATGCTTTCGGCATGCCAATCACGTGCCATCTTTACCCTATTTGGATTTATTTCCCAAAATATATATTTTTCTCTCTCAGCTACATGAGTACATGTACACCTTTTTCCGCCCACTTGTGAGCCACCTTTTTCCTCTTACATACTAATCCTATTCCCTTTAGATACTCTTTATTTACCCAATATGCTATTGGACAAAAACCATATGATGTTTGGGTTGATGTTTTTCAACCGTTGATGGCTGGGTATATCCTAAGCTTTCATGTTTTGGCATGTAGATTCTTGTGGAAATTTATTATGAAAATTGGCTATCTATATCATTTACTGGTTTACTGACCACTCGATTCACTTTGGCGTTAGAATAAATTAAAAAAAATTAAAAATGGTAACTAGTTGGCGGATGCGTAACAGAAGACTAAGGAGAGATTTTCCCGTTTGGTAAACTTTCTAGCAGAATAGTTTCTAAAATCAAAATTAGTTATGCAAAAAACACCAAATCAATGAAGATTTCACCTTTAACCAACTTTTTTTCCTATCATCAAAGCCACAAATTACTGTCAAGCCCTAAATTATTACCAAAATCATAAATTTTCACCAAAAACCTAATACCAAAACCTAATCCAGACATTTCCTAAATCCGAAATCTGCAGTAAAAAATCCCCTTAAAGCTCAGTTTCCTCTTTGAGAATCCCAAATCACGAAGATGCGATCTTTTCGCCCTAACCATAGCATACCAAGTAGAAGAATCAAAGTTTCAATGTTACAACAAGAAATCTGAAGCCTTGAAGTTCTGAAAGTAGCTGATGAAGCTTGATGGACCTTGCAGGAAACCATTAATGGAGCGAGAACAGAGAGAACCTATTAATGGCGTTGAAGGAAAGAGACTTTTGCTTTCATTTTTTCCTAGAAAGTCTGAAAGACTCGATCCCGACATTTCAGTAATTAGTTTTTTGTTTATATAAACACCTATTTTCTATTTGTTGTTTTAATGAAAAACTTGTTTCTGATTAAGAGATAACTAAAGAAAACCTTCGCCCAAGGTTTCTTGGTCAGGTTGTGATGGAACTTGAGAAGAACTGTTTCACAGTGATAGGTAATAACCACCCCCCACTCCCAAGATCTTTTTTTGGTTGGTGTTCTTTCTTATAATCTTGATTTTGATTTCTAATTAGTTTGCAATATGTTTTCACTTTGATCTTTTTTCTTAGGGATGAATTATATGAACATTAGTCGCAATTTTGCTAAGCAACACTTATCTAGGCCTGGGAGGACCCCTATAAAAAGCGCCCTTGATGATCATCAATGGGTTGATTACTTTAGTGAATGTTCTGTTACTGCTATGCTTTTGGAGGGTGAGGACGTTATCAATCAAGCTCATGTGATTTCGTTGGGAGGATGGGATCTCTATTAC
>MVGT01003349.1:290161-307545 GCA_002174775.1 Macleaya cordata | reverse complement strand
GTAACAACCATATAACCTTTTTTTTATTTTATTTTTATCAGTCTACGTATAATTGATTTCAGTTTTAATACTAACTGAATCATATGTGATAATAGTATTAAAGACTTGGATATTTAGTAATTTTTGGTTTTGCTTTTATGGTTTTACCCAATTACTTACTGGGTTAGCATAAGCTGTTTTTATTAGCGAATCGCTATATCCCAGTGCTAGGTTTTGCAGCCTTCTCACCAGATCTCTGAGTTCCTCGCCTTATTTTATGATTAGTATAATTATTAGCATCGTGTTTATAATTGTTGATTGTTTGCTTTTGGAATAGATCCTATCGATCCAAATATTATTTTTCTAGAAATATACACGACTAAATCTTTGAAATAAATAATTGTTTGAAAAAAAACCCAAGAAATATTCCTTAGGCAGAAGCCTCAAATGAAGAAAAGATACAGAGGTCCCATTTGAACATGTAAATCCCGAGTGTTGAAGCCTCAAAGGATAGATTCCAACATTTAAACCTTAGTTGTTAACCCTTGTAGGATGGATTGAAAGAAAAATATATATTTTTTTCTTTTCTTTTTTTTTCGTTATTTGATTGTTTTTATGAGAACGATCGTGGATTGCTCAACAATAGTAACATAGTTTATACAAATGCACTGGAGAAACAAGAAAAGTTTATTTCTTTTCTATAACTTAAATATTACATTCATATGCTTCAGAAATCTATTTCTTGTTTAGACGTTTTATTTACTGTATGAAGATGTCTTTTCACCTGATTTTCTAAAAGAATTTGCTGATCTATATACTGTTTTGAGTTTTCTCTTCCTCTTGTCTTTTCCGCACTTTGTCAGTTATGTTTATGGTATCTCTCTTCTTTGTTTTCGGTTTTGTTTCTTGCTTCTCTCTTTTTCTTCTTTTACTGCAAAACACATACACAACTAACAATTACATGTACAATGAATACATCCGATTTAGTATACATGCCGCCATGCACCAAAAAACACACATCTACTACATAGATCACACATTAAAGACGGCTGCTATGCACATGGTTTCATTGTTATTTATTTAGTTGTACTTCTATATTTCTGAGATGTGTTATAAAGGCCTTTGCGCCTTAGGCTCTTAAAACACTGGTTGTACATTACAGATCTCCATCTTTGTGTGGCAGGTACATGTTTTACAGTAGTGATTCAATTAAAAGTGCAGACGAAGATATTAAATTGTGGTTCCCTGACGGCCCAGACAAGTGGTCAGCAGATTGTGAAAAGAATGATCTGGTATTCCTGTACCCTAACGGCACAAGTTCCGGTCCAGTACAAGGCCTTTCGGATACGTATTCTTATCTAAGATTCCAGTAAGTTTACTGATTCAGCCATTCATGATTGAGTACGAGTGAAAATATTAATAAGGCTAAATGGGTACTTTTTATGAGAAGTAATATTTTATACATAACAACCCAAGTTTCTCAAAGCTTACAAATCATGTCCGTCCTAAATGTGTGAAGAATGTTTTGAGGCCCTAGTATGATATTCTTGCCTTGCTAGATGTTGTGATGCCCTAGTTTTTTCAGCGTTCTTGACGCCACATGCTCAGGGACTCACCATCTCTGAACTTTATTATGACCACCACTATGACTGCTCTGCCACATCACAACTTTCACTAGAACTTGGCCTTCTATTTTACACTAGTTAACACAGGTCCATTTCCAAAGATGGATGTAACCAAAAGCTGTGAAACTTCTCATGGAAATCCCAAAGAATGTAGCTCGGTTACTTTTGGAGTTCCTAAATAATTTTATTGACAAAAATTCAGTAATCGGATATGACTGAAAAAAAATCTCTTAAGGTGGCGTCTGGTAAAAATGTAAAATTGAAATTAAAGTTTTGAATACTTTTGTTGAAATTAAAAGTTGATTCTTAACTTAACCAAATTTAACTTAACTTAGTATCACTTACCAGTAAAAAAATTGACTTAATGAAAACCACCGAGTTTAAGTGATTTTTTAGCTTTTAAGTGGTTTTACCAAACAATCTTCACAACCTACCCAAATCTGAAAATCCAAATTTCAGACTTTAGGTCTCAAAATAAGTTTTACCAAACCTCCCATAAGAAGAAAGAGTCCAACCCTTATAATTGGGTCATATAAGAACAGACGTGTGTATGGCCAAATTAGATCCTTTATCATTGAAATAGGGTTAGGTTAACCTGTCTCTGTCTTTTTGTCATCCACCTTTTTAATGTTCTTAACTCTCTCTTTTAGGTCTCTTCAAGAACTCTATTTCAGCAAATATCAGTTCTTCGTCCTAATGAAGCCCGTTGCTGTTCGAGAGTCATGTTGGTGAAATCTTATCTGTGCTTCTGTATAAGTCTTTTTCAATAGGTGCCAAAAATCTGCATCTTGGTTTTCAGCTTAATGTATTCAAGCTTGATTTCAAATTCAGAATTTGTTAACTGTTTGATCTTTTTAAGGTTGAAGCTCGTGAACATGAATGATGTTCCTGAGAACATTGCATGGTCTGCTGATTCTTCCTCAAGTGAAATTGTTGAGGATGGTTATATTCCCTTTGGCGTTGCTATAGTTTTGGAGGATTGTCTTTTTGAAAGTGAAACGATAAAGAGTAACAAACAAGGGAGACAATTCTTGCAATTTCAACCGCGAAACGTACACTATGGATATTGATGGATAAATATGAACATGCTCTACCTTTATCATTTAATGCTTGTGCTTCTGGTCTTACTGTTTTACTTCTCTTTTTTTTTTTGGCAGGAACCTCATTTACATTAGCGATTTAGGTGAAAGTGCATGGGATCTTACTGGCCAGTATTTCCGTTTTGGTATTGTTCTTTGGCCGGATCAGGAACGTCCTAGCCCTATATTAGAGGCAAGCTTGATAGGTCTCTAGTTGGATTCTTTGTAAACTTGGGTAATGTTTTATCCTATTTAAGAGGTAAGACAGATTCTATGTTACTTTGTATTGAATAAATAACCAACCATAAAACTCCTATTCAAGAGGTAAGACAGATACTTAGATTGGTATTGAAATGATAGCAGGTTAATTTCAAGGAGCCAGGGGCCTCTCAAGGGCATGCTACCAGTGCAGAGCAAGCCGAGTGATTAGCTCTGTTTGAAGCTGTTAAGTGGATCTAGGAAGAAATCCTCTCAAGAGTAGTTAATATTAGACTGACAGCTATAAAAAATTTCAGCTTTTTGGCAGGCAATAAAAGTTCAGTCTATTGTAGAATGCAAGTATTTTGGTAGATTTGCCATCTTAGACTCCTTTTTACTTTGCCAATGTAATTAGGTAAGTAGAAACAACAACAAATCCGCTGTCTTGTTATCTAAATATGGCAGATTGAAGGCTGATAATACAAATTACAACTTTCGAGAAGAAAGTTAGAATTTCAACTAGTTAAATGACTTTAAGTATGCAAATTAATTTGAATAGGAAATGTAAAGTTTAATAATAAGATACTGAGAATCAAAATATGCAATTTGAAAACGCATATACGATGAAGAGGTACAAATTCAATCTATGCAAATTACAACTTGCTAAAGAAAGTTGAGTTTTTTTTGTGAGCTCAAAGACCACCACAAACATATGAAAGTCGTCTCTATGTAGAATGAATATATAATTGTATATTAATACTATAACCATCAAAGAAATTAGAAAATGATGTACTAATTATCAATATGTATTGCTGAAACCTTGAATAAGCAGTTCATTATCTTCTGCTACTTCCTAATGACTTATGTTATTGGGGTTCCCTAGTATGGATGGGGGCTTGCCCGGTTAAGAGACACCTCCAAAATTTACAAATTGGGTAGGGAGAGGATCTGTTTTACTAGGAGGAAGGGTTCTCATTTTATATTTTACACCCGACCACCCTCAACCAAATATACCCCACCATCACTACAACCATCCCCACCACCCTTGCAACAACCATGCTAACACCTCCTTGCAACTTCACCACCTCACTTGTTCCACAACCATCGCCAACGCTTTAGAGCTCGGGGAAGGGAGATTTGGAGCTAAAGAAGGATTTGGAGAGAGGGGTTTTGGATTTGGAGAGAGTCGAATTTTCAACAATAATCAACGTCGTCGTTCTGAAATTCGATAATACAGAGTCGAATTTTCGAACAAAGTTCGATAGGTTCTTATCGAAAGCGAAAATTCATTTGACAGGTCTTGTCGATTTTGTTTTCAATAGGAATCTGTCGAAATATGTTTGATTTTTCAATAGAAACCTATCGAATATATTTTGATTTTTGAATAGAAACCTGTCGATTTTTTACCGACGTCTTCATCATCTTCATTTTGCTCTTTGATGAGAGAAAATGATGGCTAGATTTGGTTTTTTAAATTTTAGAGAGAGAAAGAAAAGAGGGAGAGGGAGATACAGAGAAAGAGTACTAAGAATAAAAGAGGGAAGATGATGGCGATGGAGGTGGAGGTGGTGGTGTTGGCGTGGTGTTAGAGGTGGTGGTTCTGCCGGTGGTGGGAGTGATGGTGGTGGGGTGTAGTTATTTTGTTGGTGAGGTATGTTTAATTGTGTTTAGTGAGGGGAGTCCCACTGGGTAATGCTACAGGCACCCCAGATTTGCACACAAAATCATACTCGGGGTCTAATTTGGATCTAATTTGAGTCTAATTTGGTTTAACGTAGGTCTAATTTTAGTCTAATTTGAATAAAATAATTAGAGGTATTAGCAAAGGTGCAAATCCAAGGTGCTTGTAGCATTTTCCAGTCCCACTTAGGAAAAACATATGATTGAGGAAAAGGTTCGAACTTGGGCTTAAGCTAAAATTTTGAGCATGCCCCCCGAACCAAAAGGGGAGCCTTAATAACGGGAAGTTAGTACTTGCTCCTCCCCACCCAAATTTTGGTGCCTCAACTCAAGTTCGAACCCAATTGGGTTAGTCGTATTCACATATCCTCCATAAGTCAGCCAAACCAGCTAAGTATTCGGCTTTGAGGTAATTGGAGGTAGAGTTTAAGAAAAGGCTGCCCAGAACGAAAACTATGAAAGCTCGAGTGATACAGTTAATTTCCTTTTCGGAGCCTTTGACATCGAGATCTTCAAAGGTTGTCGCAAGACTTCCCAGATGAATATAATATTTTTCGAAAGAAAGGGTGAAATGCTTTCCAAGAAGAGACTGAATGTCAACGAGCTCGAAATTAGCCTTCCAAGTTACAAGCAGGCCAAGACCAATCGGAATGCCGATAATCACGGCAAAGTCAAATGGTGTCAACCCAAGTTCACCGACCGGAAAATGGAATGTGTTGGTGCTATTGAAAGTCTAAATGCCCTACGGTTAATGGATTTAACCGTATGTCAATGTGACTATGGTTAAGGATCACACTATCACCTAATTAAAAATTACTAAGGTGATAAGAGTAAAACAAAAATCTCTAACTAGAGTATTGACTTATTCGATTCTTAATATGCGGAATCAAGAACAAGAATCGAATATTTCAATCTCACAACAAGTATGGAAATATGCACAAGAGATTTTGTTAACGAGGAAAACCCAAATTGGGAAAAACCCCGGGACCTAGTCCAGCAAAAATCTACTAAGAGTTATTGAAAACTTACAATCCGATTTACCACTCGACGGACACGAATTACGACTCCCTCTACGCTCCAACAGCTACGGTGTACAGTTCATCCACAAATTCGAACTCCACGAATTTGCCTCTTAGTTGATTATCAATTCTCACGCATACAACTTGGAGTCCACCAAGCCATCGTGAACGAGTTGCCCATACAATCCGAATCCACGAACCAACGCCTCCCGCAAATTTGATGCGTCTTCAAATTGAACTCCACATGTCCTGCACCTTGAACCACTACTCGACTCCTCGAGTGTATCACCACAAACTTGATACTTCAAGCTCAACCACCGGAAATCCACCGGCGACAAAACTCAGGTTTTGAGTTAAAATGGGAAGTATAAACCATGTACAACAAGCTTGGAAGCTAAAGGATTAGAGTTGAAACTCTCCAAAAACTTGTTAATGAATAGGGTGAATGGTTGAATTAAACATAATGAATCAATCCCTATTTATAATGGTGAATTCTAGACATAGATCTGAAATACACTAAGTGTGATGAGTGCATCTCTGGATCTAGATCTAGAACACACCATTAGTAATGAGTGATGTTCTTAGATCTAATCTATGACACCCTCACCCACTTAGAGGTATTCCCCACGCTCCAATAATTCCCCTAAGACATGCTCTAGTGGAGTATGAGAGAAAAATGAACAAAATAGCTCATAAAGTGACCAATACTTCGCAAATATGAGCGACGGTTTCGATACCATAAAACTGGTATCGAAACCGAAAGTAATCTGACATTTTTCAGCATTCAACATTTAGTCACGGTTTCGATACCACTGCCACGCTTTCGATACCGTTTGCCACGCTTTCGAAACCAAAACTCAACTGATGTTTTTTCAGCATTTGGTTTTGAAATGGTTTCAAAACCGAATTTGATCACAGTATAAAACGGCCACGGTTTCCCTTAAAAGCGTAGTTTTCTGACAGCATTCTTTTAAACACTATTTTTAAGGGGTTTTGACATCTTTTGCCATTCCGTACTTCCTCATATGATCTAATGTGAACTAACCACCTATGGTATTGACTTTTTAAGTCACTTACCATCCTAAGATGAGTTCCGGTGGTGAGTTGAGCTCTTGGAATCTTTTCTTCGCAACGAACCGAACGACTCACTAACTCTAACTCAAGTTACATTGACCTTCTTGAGTTTACCTTTGACACGAAATTCGAAAAATATGACATGAGTGAACTCATGGACCTAACAACTATCCCACCACCTCTCACTAAGGGCTAAGTATGGAATGTGTCATCACTAGTCGACAAGTAGTCAAGGCAATGGTGGAACCCGGCACGCTCTACATGTCCTATAGCATAGTTATTTACCCTGATTTTTGCCCACTATAATTTAACTGTGCTAAGGTTGCCTCTAACCTTATACTTCTCGCGGCAGTAAATCTAAGTTACAAAGCGAAAGGAGAATAGTATGAAAATCAAGAGCATGCAAATAATATTTCTCAGAAATATGATTGTGCAAATTGTAGGTCCTGGTATCGAATCCAATTTAAGTACAATTAAAAAAAAGCATTAATGGCACCTATTTTTATTGGTTTTAGTGGGATGATTACAACCCTTGGATCAATTAGAATAGATTTAGGTGATAGATGTAATTTTTGGCATTCTGCACCAAAAAAAGTGAAAAGAAAGAATAAATTGGAAGAATTTTTTTTTTTTTTTTGAAATTACACTGATAACTTGACAACTAGGCTGCGCATATTTTGAGGTGCCACCTCAGGTGTCGACATCAGTTTTGGAAGTTGTCCTTACAATTGTTATGCACATCTTGTTTTGAAGCATGTTTTGGCTTCTGCTTCTTGAAAGATCTTTTACCGTTGTTGTCCCTCTTCCTAGCATGAATTTTCTGAGGTTCCTCATGCTCTCGCTCAATGACAAACACTCTCTCGACGATACTACTATAGTTTGTAAGTAAAAATGGTGCAACTCTGCTACAAATGTTAGGTCTTAGTCCTTCTTGGAATTTAAAAGACTTAAGTTCCTCATTAACGATCATTTGTGGAGCATAATGTGATAATTACTCAAACTTTGCTTCATACTCTGCCACTATTAAATTCCTCTGAGCCAACTGTAAGAATTCTCCCATCTTGGTATTTCTTGCTACAATTGGAAAATACTTCTCAAAAAAGGTCTGCATGAACGCTGCCCAAGTCATTCCTCGAATGTCCCTCATACGCTTGAGTAGTGACCACCAATGGTTAGCCTCCTCAGTGAGCAAAAACAAAGCAAGATCTACTCGTAATAAGTCATTAATGTACAAGAGATCCATTTTTTTTTGATATCTGCTAACCAGTTCTCCGCGTCAAGGGGATTGGTAGCACCCTTGAAGGTCGGAGGGTCGTACCTGTGAAAATCCCAGGTCACAGTAGTTACTTGAGACTCCTCATTTTGCTCAAATAGAACCTGGGGTCCCGCCCTAATCCATCGATGACAGCAGTCATCTCACGAAGGGTTCGAGCCAAAGAATCATCACCAACTGTACCTCTTGCCTTATCCTACGAGGATACGAATTGGTGAATGCAAATCATATTAGATCTATACATATATTAGTTCATTCCAATTCATCTTTTTATACATATACAAGGAATGAACTAATAACAATAGGATCTTAACTTACACGTTTATTACAATGATATGCATATATTAGAAGGGAACAGCTACTCACCTTGTGACATGTTGATGGTGATTTCACATTCTTTGTACTGATTTGAGTTCACCAGAGAGTATAGGCTTTAACTCTCCCTCCCTTACATTACCAGTAACTTGTGATGGATCAGTTACTATTCCAGGGCAAGAGTTATGAACCATTATATACTTCTCCCAAAAACATAATTAGTCTCCTATCCATTAAGAGATCATAGGCCATATGAAATAAGTTCTCTCTTTAAGCCCAAATTTAAACTCCTATGGGCCTGATCATATGGGCCACAACCAACATTCTCCTACTTGGCCCATATAATCCGAGACATAACATACACGTGTGATAACCTTTGAAGAGAGAAAATTTTAATCGATAGGCATTTAAGTTACCATAATGTCATAACCAAGTAAATCATTAATGTGAATTATGGCGGTCATACGTCTTTAGACAACATATTTCCTTCCATGTACTACAAGATTAGTAACTACTTTGTATGATTAAAAAATTGGAAAAATTACATTCATAAAGACCAACATCCAAAATGATCTTAAAGTGGTTCAAGCATTAAGTCTAGTCAAGACAAGTCCTGTTAACATACTTTTCATTTCAAAATCTATAATACAATTCAGGATGATGGGGCAATTCTGTCCTCTTTCGACAAATTATTCGTATCAAGCACAACGAGGTTATTTCTTATTACGACAACAAGGTATATTTATTTTAAAGACAAAAACGCCCTTAAGTTTCTAAAATACCAGATATGTCCCGTGGTAGTAAATGACCAAAATAACCTTATTTTATTTTTTAATACCATTATACTATTTAACATCTTTATTACATAAATGACTAAAATAGCCTTATTATCTTTTACGAAATACCGGACGTGTCCCGTGGCCATAGTTATTTATTTACACCTGATTTACACTTGACGGTGGAGTCGCGTGGAGTGGATCCAAAGGTGCGCGCGCGAAGCGCGCATGAAGGCAACGTGCGTAGCGCGTGTGGAGAGAATGGACAAGGTTTTTGTTTTGAGCCGTGCCGGAGGCACGCCGATATACCTAGTATGTGTACAAAAAAAGAAAAACAGGACAAAATCGAAAACATACTTTTATGAGATCTCAGTAGTGTATTTTTTTTGTAAAACTATCATTCAATCCATGATTCTATACAATACAAGTAAGCCCCATTGCAATAACATGTTCTGTAAATGTCTTAGATGTCAATCTTTTGGTCAATGGATCTGCTACCATCAGTTGTGTGCTTATATGTTTTACAAACACAAGTTCTTTTCGAACCTCCTCCTTAACAATTAGAAATTTAAGCTTCAAGTGTTTACTACCACTTGAGCTTGAATACTTATCATGCTTGGAGAAGAAGACTGCTGCGCTATTGTTACAGTAAATTCTCAACGGCCTGGCAATAGTGTCGACAACGCTAAGCCCTGAGATAAAGTTGCGCAACCATAAAGCATGAATAGTGGCCTCATAGTATGCCACAAACTCACCTTCCATAGTGGATGAAGCATAAATCTTTTGTTTTATACTTCTCCACGAAACAGCTCCTTCAGCAAGCATAAAAACATAGCCTGTAGTAGATTTCATGCTATCAATGCATCCTGAAAAATCGGGGTCTGAGTATCCTATCACCACCAGGTTGTCATTCTTCTGAAGGTAAGTATATAATTCTTTGTCCCTTGAAGATACCGCATCACCTTCTTTGCTGCCTTCTAATGAGTCATTCCTAGGTTATTTTGGTAACGACCGAGCATGCCCACTGAAAAGCTAATATCAGGTCTGGTACAAGTTTGCGCGTACATAAGACTTCCTACTGCAGAAGCATACAAAATTTTATCCATTTCTTTCCGTTCCAAATTATTCTTTGGACATTGCATAAGGCTAAACTTATCACCTTTTTGTACTGGTTAGGGCTGCACACGGTTCGGTTTGGTTGAGTTTTTTGTCAAACCCATAGCCAAACCATTAATTAATTTAGGAGGACCAAAACCATACCAAGCCATGGTGGTTTTTTTAGAACCGAAACCACACCATCAGTTTTTTGGATTTTTTGGGTTTTTCGGTTTTTTTTCAAATTTCGGATTTTTTTAGGGGTTTTCAGTTTTTTTAACGGACAAATCATTCAAAACTAAAGTTTAACTAGATTAAAAAAATTAACATATGACATTTATCAATTGATCATTTAAACTTAAACTAAAACATGACATAATTAGAGCACTTGCATTATAAAAATTTAAAGTTCGTTCAAACTTAAAAAATAAAAAACTGATAATAACCAAATATTTATTTAAATTTAAAACATGAAAAAAAAATGTTCAAGTGTTCAACCATCTTAAGTAATTATTAATTCTCTCTCTTTTTTTGTGAAAATTATTAAATTTAATATGAGAAGATCATCTTTTCTAAAAATCATATCAATCAAAAAATAATTATAAGGTAATTTATAGGCCATCCATTTTAATTATTACTTTCAAATTAAATTTTGATAGGGTTAAAATTTTTGGTACGATATGATTAGGGACGAAGTCATAAATTTTTTTAAGGAGAAAACCACAAAGCACAACAAATTTCTTTGGTGTGCCTAAAAGCTTGTAGAGTACGTGTTAAGAAAGGAGTTGGTCAAATTCTAATTGTACAAAAAAACTATGGCACAATATACTAAAATCTTAATAATTGGTGGGGCACTCAATTTCCTCATAGGTATTAGATGCTGGAGTTTAAATTTTTTTTGGTGGGGCACACTCCCCAACAACGTGCAAGATAGCTCGTCCCCGAATATGATTCATTTTATTTTTTTTATGAAGATACATGGTAAAGTCTGTGAAGAGTTCATCTTCACATCTTAGATATCTCTATATAGATCCCAACATATTTTCCATAGCAACATAGTGGTAATTTTAATCATGGTATATCCACAATTGAATTTTTCACAATAAGAATAATAATTATATAAAATAATATGTATATTATAAATAAATTAATAAATATGTATAAATTTGAGAACACGCATCACACATATGTATTGCCTCATATAAGATATAAATTGACATAGATACATTGACTTATGAAATTGTGATTATATTAAGAGTCAGGCTCCTTAATTCATATTTTCATAAGTTAGCATGCATATTTATATATAATAATGCATGTGTATACTATATAGGTATATGTGCGAGTTTTTTTCTGGTTTTTTTAGTTTGGTCTTTCGGTTCGGTATTTTTGGTACGGTTTCAGTTTTTTTGGTTTTTTGAAAATATGAAACCAAAACCAGACCATAAATATCAGTTTTTGTGGTTTTTCGGGTTTTGGTTTTTTTGGTTTTACGGTTTATTGGTATTTTTTCGGTTCGGAACGGATTTAAAACCGCACCATGTGCAGCCCTAGTACTGGTATATTATTTGGTGAACAATCTTTCATGCCAAATCTCTCTAGAACTCTTTCGATATAACTCTTCTGAGACAAACCCAACAATCCTTGTTTTTTGTCTCGAAAAATTTCAATTCCGATAACAAATTTTGCCTCACCCATATCTTTCATTTCAAAGTTCTTAGAGAGAAAGTTCTTAGTTTCATACAACAAACTAAGATCATTACAGGCAAGAAGTATGTCATCCACATACAAAATCCATATGACCTTACTCCCACTGACCTTTAGATATATACATCGATCAACGATGTTTTCTTTAAATCCAAAGGCTATAATGGTATCATTAAACTTAAAATACCATTGTCAAGACGCTTGTTTAAGTCCAAATACTAGGTGTTCTAGTCCCTTTTCTGAGTAGCCCTCAGGCTGCTCTATGTAGACCTCTTCCTCCAAACTTTCATTCAGAAAAGTTATTTTCACATCCATTTGATGTAGCTCCAAATCATAATGAGCTACCAAAGCCAAAATAATTCTAAGTGAATCCTTTCTAGACACAGGTGAAAAGGTTACATGATAATCGATGCCTTCTTTCTGAGTAAAACCTTTGGCTACAAGTCTGGCTTTATGTCGTTCAACATTGCCCTTACAATCGAGCTTGGTCTTAAAGAACCACTTACACCCAATTTGTGTGTCCTATGGGCAATTCAACAAGATCCCAGATTTCATTCTGACTCAATGATTTCATCTCCTCATTCATTGCATCGATCCACTTAGTTGAGTTAATATTATTCAAGGCTTGTGAAAACGTAACCGGATCTTTACTTGTTCCTATATCAAAATCTGATTCCTAGAGATATACCACATAATCAGAAGAAATAGCAGGTCTCCTTACTCTCTGAGATCTGTGTAATTCTACTGGGTGTGGTTGTTCAATTATTGGTTCATCATCTACATGAGGTAGTGGATTATTAACTTGTTGTTCCAAGTTATCATTAGGATGATCAACTAAAGGAACAACAATCTTTTCTGAAGTCACATGTATAGGAACAATTACCCGTACTTCTTCAATTACCACATTTCATGGTTCACTACTCCCACTAGATTCACCATTCTCCAAGAATTTTGCATTACCAGTTTCAACTATTCTTGTACTGTGTTTAGGACAGTAAAACCTATACCCTTTGGATTTATCAGGATATCCAATAAAGAAACCACTGACTGTTCTGGAATCTAATTTCTTTTCCTGTGGGTTATAAATTCTAGCTTCCGCTGGACAACCCCAAACACGCAAGTGTCTAAACTGGGTTTCCTACCGATTCACAACTCAAAAGGAGTTTTTGGAACTGACTTACTAGAAACTCGGTTTAAGATGTACACATCGGTCTTAAGAGCTTCACCCCACAATGTTATGGGTAAGGTAAAACTGCTTAACATACTCCTAACCATATCCATTAAAGTACGGTTACGCCTCTCAGCAACACCATTCTGTTGGGGCGTTCCAAGCATTGTGTATTGTGCACAAATGCCAAGTCTTTCTAGAAGTTTGGCAAATGGACCAGGATGTTGTCCTAATTCATCATACCTCCCATAATATTCACCACCTCGATCAGGTCTGATGACTTTCACCTTTTTATCTAATTGTCTCTCAACTTCAATAATGAACATCTCAACAACGTTCACTGCTTGAGATTTATCATGCAACAAATAGATATAACCATAACGTGAAAAGTCATCGATAAAAGTGATGAAATATTTCTCTCCACCATGAAAAGGGGTGGAGTAAGGTCCACAAATATCGGTATGTATGATCTCAAGAAGCTCTCTGCTCCTTGTGGCTCCTTTCTTGATGTATATTACTGTTTTTTCCTTTAATACAATCAACACACACCCCAAAATCA
This sequence comes from Macleaya cordata, assembly GCA_002174775.1. NCBI lineage: Eukaryota > Viridiplantae > Streptophyta > Magnoliopsida > Ranunculales > Papaveraceae > Macleaya > Macleaya cordata. Next base: position 293,998 of record MVGT01003349.1, on the reverse strand, counting down.
GTGAAGTCTAAACATGCAAGAATTCTATCATTCACTAATCTATCTATTCTTTCTTTGGAGATGTGCCCCAATCATTTATGCCACAAGTCTGGAGACTTATCATTAATCATATTTCGTTTAAGTCCAATACATACATTATGATACTCGGTTAAAAGGGTTTCAACATAATGGCTATCAAGATTGATTTTATATAAGCCATTACACAAAATACCAGAACCAACAAGATGAGAATTACTAAACAAGCTGAAACATTGGTTACCAAAATTTAGAGTATCCACAAACATCTAACTTAGATAAGGAAATTAAGTTACGTGTTATAGAGGGTACAAAAAGAGTATTAAACAAGTCCAAATAGTGTTCAATGTCCAAAATCAAACGATAAGTTCCTATAGCAAAAACTTCTGCTTGACTCTGATTTCCCATGAAGATAAAACATTCAATTGGGTTCGGGGTTTTGCTTGAAAGGAATCCCTGCATCGTGTTGGAAATATGAATATTAGCCCCCGAATCAATCCACCAAGTATTTGAAGGAACTTCAATAAGATTTGATTCGAAACTTACAAGAGCTAGAAGCTCACCTTTCTTTTCGAACCATGCCTTTCGTTTTGGGCAATCAGCCTGTAAATGCCCAACCTTTCTACAGAAATGGCATTTACTTTTATCTTCCTTCTGGGCCTGTGGTGTATGAGCAGGTCCATTATCTTTTGGTGGTTCAGATTTCTTACCTTTTCTGGGCTTCCACTTTTTCTTACTGGCTCCTTGAGTTACAAGATGAGTAGAGAATTCTCCTTGTTGTTTAAGCCTTGCTTCCTCTTAAACTATCATACTTGCAAGTTCATTTACATTCCATCGTTCCTTAAGTGAATTATAATTTATTTGGAATGGACCATACTGAGGAGGCAAGGAGTTCAAAATAAATTGAACAAGGAAAGGCTTTTCTACATTCATCCCCAATCCTATCAACTTAGCAGCAATGTTTGTCATTTCTAGGATATGCTCCTGCATTCCTTTCACACCATCATATTTTATTGTGGTGAATTGAGCCATTAATGTGCCCGCTAGAGATTTATCAGTGCCACAAAATCTCTCCTCAACTGCTATCATAAATTCTTTAGCAGTTTTAATATGAGGTAGATATGTCTTTATGTTACTCGCAATAGTCATTCGCATAAACATGAGGCTCAATCTGTTCGACTTTTCCCAGACATCAAACACATTTTTTTCATCCGTACTGCTAGAAGCTGTAAGAGCAGCAGGTTTTATAGATAAAAGGGAGCGATCTAAATCAAGTACACCTAAGGTGAACCTAATATTTTCACTCCACTCTGTAAAGTTTGAACCATTGAGTGTCGGAACATATGCAGCATGCAAATGAAGAGAAACAGGTACAAAAACTGCAAGGATCAACAAAGCATATAAAGATATGAAAATATAAATGCACTTGCAATCCATAATATGTTGGGGTTATGCCCTAAAAACAACATGTTTGACATCTATGGATATTTGGTTTATCATTAAGTTAATTTATCATTTTTTAACATGCATGGTGAGATTAATAAAATAGATGAATTATTCATGTACAAGCGTTGTATATGAGGAGAGATATGATTCATCAGTTAACACTTTGTTTGTAGNGGAAGAACAGATTTGAAGATCCACTCCGTTGGATTGAAGCAGGAAGAGGAGAAGTTCAACATAGTGTCTCCTTCAATCACGCTTCAAAGGTAACAATCCTCCAACCTTCTTAAGATTCCTAACAGCGATTAAGAACTAAAAAGGGATTCAAGGAAATAGTTTTAAACTAATTTTAATTCCGCTGCCTGTTTAAATTTTAAAAACCAAGAATCCCTATCATAATACAAGATTAACAATATATACTTTGCAATAATGAACTAGTTGTAACATCAAAATTCTTCCTTTAGGATAAAATTATGATTTACATAGCGTTCAACTAATAAGTAGCCTGATGAGCCCAATTATTTCATATCTTTCAACTTAAAAGATTTGCTACCATAGGTTAGACAAACTTCATAAGAATATACAAGAGAGTTACAATTACTTTTTCACAATTACGTCAATCGACAATTAGTCTTTGGACCAATCTTCAATTTCGTAATTGAGAAAAATAATTGATAATGTCACCAACTCAATAATATGAACTAATAACATATAAGTTTATCTTCTCCAAAGGTCACTTTGGTAACCATCATACTGGTTAAACTTATATTATTTACAGTTCAATAAGGTGACATAAGCAAGTAAGATTAATGTAATTCGCTAGTTTTCAATATGGGTACCAGGTTTGGTAAAAAAAAATGGATTAAAATTGATCCAAGAAAAATTCGGGTCAGAAAAACTAGTCGAATTAGTTGGATCGGATTCAATTCCAATTCAGATCAGGTCCAACACGAGTCAACTCAAAGTAAGTCAACTTAAACCTATTCACCGAGTTAAACTCAATATTTTCAATTGAGTCAACTCTATAACATTTAGTCAAACCGACTTAAAATTCAACTGACCCTAACTAGCCTTTATCTTTAATTAAAATAAAAGTATAAAGCTGTTTCTTTTAAAATGCCTTTTAATCTCAACATGCCACCTAATCATCTTAACACTTACTAGGAGAGAGAAAAAGGCTTCTTAATAGGCAACGCTGTAAAAGGCAATTCCAGACCTTTTACACCGCCAAAACCTTACAATAATCCTTACGGCAATCGGACGATGATAAAACCCATTCAAAAAAAAGGAGGGACAAAACATGATCGAAAAATTAATTGTTGCCGGAGAATCCATTAAATCCGGTTAACCTTCATTATATTATCGATCAAAATTAACCATTAACAATAGTCACCTTTTCAAAATCATCGAACAAATGTGAAATCGAACAACTTTGCTCTGATACCAACATATTAGATCTATACATATATTAGTTCATTCCAATTCATCTTTTTATACATATACAAGGAATGAACTAATAACAATAGGATTTGAACTTACACGTTTGTTACAATGATATGCATATATTAGAAGGGAACAACTACTCACCTTGTGACATGTTGATGGTAATTTCACCTTCTTTGTACTGATTTGAGTTCACCAGAGAGTATAGGATTTAACTCTCTCTCTCTCTCCCTTATATTACCAGTAACTCGTGATGGATCAGTTACTATTCCAGGGCAAAAGTTATGAACCATTATATATTTCTCCCAAAAATATAATTGGTCTCCTATCCATCAAGAGATCATAGGCCATATGGAATAAGTTCTCTCTTTAAGCCCAAATTTAAACTCCTATGGGCCTGATCATATGGGCCACAACCAACAAATCAAACCTTAACAAATTCAAACGATCTATCAAACAATTAAACACAAGTTACACACCAGATAGACAAGGCAAGACTCATACACAGGCCCAAGCATGATCTAAGACCTGCTTTGATACCAAATTTGTAACACCACAAATCTCGGATCCTAAATTAACCCGAATCCCTACTCGAGACTTAAAGTGCTACACCTAAAGTCTGATTTCCAACCCAAGTCTAAGAGGCTGTTTGTTTTTGTCTGAAAAATATGTCTGAATCTGACTCGGGGTCTGAATTGGGCCGAGTCAGATTTCAGATTGTTTGTTTTTTATTTTGTAAGTGTCTGACTCAAATTTTGAGTCAGCAAAATGTCTGAAAAATGAGTAATTTTTTCAGCCAAAAGTTTGTACTGAAAAGATCTGAAATGTGCTGAATCGTTCTTTTTACAATTTTGTCCTCTAATTATCTTTTAAATGACATAATTGCCCTCAAGTATTAAAAAGATCTAATTCTTCCATTTCAATGTTTTTTTTTTT
>MVGT01003349.1:236232-290042 GCA_002174775.1 Macleaya cordata | reverse complement strand
TTTTTTTATTTACCGGTTAACATTACATGATGAATGATGATGGAACTTATGACGGATTGGCACTTGTTAATATCACTTACTTGAAAACTAATAGGGACATATTTTAATTAAACAAGGGTAAAAGTGTCAAAAACTTAGTTAGACATAATTTATTAAAAGAATTCAGATGAAAAAACAAACACACTTAAATTCAAACAAGTCAGATCTAGATGATCTCAGATCCAGATGACTCAGGTAGTCTCAGGTTCAGATTTCAGATTCAGATTTCAGAAAAAAAAACAAACGCCACCTAAGACCAAACAAAAAGGGTCCAAGCCAAAAATTTCTTAGTCAAGCTCATTGTCAACATGTGCACATCAAAATCCACATCTCATCACTCACTCATCTGATTATAGGAATTCCATTTAAATATGTTTAAGGACTTCCACTTTTTTTTTTCCTTCAGATTTGACATAAGTGAGCTTAACGAATTATTTAGAGCTCAAATTAGACTGAAATCCAGCAAACAATAACTATTTGGAAAGCTAACTCATATATACAGATATAATTTTTGTCAGAATTTTAGGCAAACAAAAATGCATTAGATAATAGCTCAAAATCGAGTTAACAATAACCTTGGAAGTACAAATTCTGTCACAATTGGTAGTAGAAAAATCATAGTAATTCTGTTTTAATTCTAAAAATTTAAAGGTAGATAAAACCTATCTAAAGAACTTTCACGAAGGAACCATTTAGAAATTACTGTTTTAAATATGAGAAAAACGATAATGAAGTTTCTGTTGTCAGAAACTCTAAGGGCCCGTTTGGTTCGCGATTGGAAAACTTGCTTTCAAAAACTAATTTACACCTAAACTAATATGCATTTTGTACTACATCCAAAACTATTCTTTTGACTTTACTATAAAATCCTTAATGATTTCATTGAAAATAAAGAAAACAACATTTTTTTATTTTGTAAAATCATACATGATTTTATTGGAAATCCTAAAACAGTTTTGGATGTAGTACAAAATGCATATTAGTTTAGGTGTAAATTAGTTTTTGAAAACAAGTTTTCCAATCGCGAACCAAACGGGCCCTAAGTCTTCTGTTAAAATCCCATTAGTTAGCATCTGTATGTTATCAAAAGTAGTTCGGTGGCTTTCTTGCATGCTGATTCAAATCTTGGCCCATATTGGACAATAGAAATTACGTAAGGCTAGCTAAGTATATAAAATCAATTATTGAATATATATTAAAATGATGTAAAATTTGAAGTAGAAAGAGGACTGATTACTATTACTGATTATACGAATTTCGTAATTGCTTATGTTACACTATAATTATATTGTAAGACTAATTATGGTACTTGCTAGTATTTAGTACATCGAGTTCGTTAATGAAAATAGAAACCAATGGTAATTAATATTATTCGGAAATTAGTTTCTATTTACATATTAGTTTCTATTTAGAAATTAGTTTCTAATGGTAATTAATTTTTATTTAGAAATTAGTTTTAATAATTTTTTTATTAAAAATTAAGAAGAGACATTTGGGTAGAAATATCCATTTTTTCTTATATATTGGGTTGTGTGTTTATAATTTAAGTTTTTTTAACCCACACCTAAGAGAGGGTTTTTAAAACCCAGAGGTGCATGATGCTCACATTTTGAGCCTATCCCAAACAACAACCTTCTTTACATTTTAGGGTGCGGTGGTTATGGTGGATGCAGTGGGCTGTAGCATGGTTCGTCGACTCGGACTTGGTAGCCGATTCGGTGGTGACCGAGTCCGAGTTCGAGTCCGAGTTAGGACAGAGTAGGCTCGAGTCAGGTTTGAGGCAAAAAAAAAAGAAGGCAGAAAAGAAAATTAAAAAACTCCGAGTCAACCGAGTTGAACCGAGTCAGACCGAGTTAAACCGAGTTAAACCGAGTCAAACAAAATTGACCAAATTACAACCGAGTAAAAAAATAGTAAAAAACTTAATTTTTTTAAAAAAAATTCTTAAAAAAATTTAACTGGTATGACTTTGCCGAGTCAGCCTAACCGAGTCAACCGAGTTGACAGAGATACAACCGAGTCGAGGCTGACTCGGCCGAGTCGCACCGAGTCATTAACTGTCCGAGCTTGGTATTGGATAGTTGGGTAGGTTGCCACCGAGTCCGATCCGAGTCGACCGAGTCGGCGAACCATGGGCTGTAGTTGTTTTTGGTGGGGTGTAAAAGAAAAAAATGAGAACTTCCCCCTAATAAAATCACCCCTCCCCCTAAATATTTTAGAAAATTTTGGAAAGCCCCATAACTGGGCAAGCCCCCATCCGAATTAGGAACCCCTAATAACAACAATAAAAAAAATAAAGGCCCTGCTTGGTACACCGTGAATATTCGCAAAGGTTCTTATAAGTGCTAATTAAAATTCTATAAATTAGAAAAGAAAAAAATTTAGATTGTTTATTTTGTAAGCTCATTGCAAATCCTACCAAATATTTGTTATTGGATGCCCTCATCAATCATCTACAAACACATGCTAAACCGTAAATTTATGCATTTACGAATATTTACGGTGTACCAAGCAGGGCCAAAGGGATAAAAGGAAATGACACACAAAATAGATGTAAGAATATGGTGAAATTAATGGTTAGGATCTGGAGTGAGACAATGTCTCATAAGCACTTCTACACTACCTTGGGATTCTCACCCACTGAATTCATTCTCTGACCTGTCACCAATTACATTTATAGAAAATACATTCAGTTCACTTTCTCTCCAAATTTAATTGGAAAAAATCAACCGGTAACTTTAATAGATGAAATTCACGGGTGAGTGTAGAATTTTTCATGTCTCACACAGTCTCGTGGGGTCCACATGGATAAGATTCAAGGACTGATTTTTGGGAAGATGTTCTCCTAATCATGTATATCACATTTACAAAAAATCAGACATTGGATCGTATCCATAGATCCCACGAGACTGAAATTTTGTGTTTAAGTCTTTGGCTACATGTAGCTTTACTCTAGGATCTCACATATTAGTGAAGATATAATGTATGTCCAAATCTAACGGTTAGGAATCATTGTGCAGAAAATGTATGCTACCTAGAGTATTTGAACAGCAAGGAATCAAATTTTGATGTGTCGACGGATCCTTCCGCATATGAAGAACCTGATTACGCTTTGATCCTAAGAAACCGCTCATTTATATAAATCTGCATGCACTGCTCACTCTGTCATCACCTCTTCACCCATCAACAATTTCTACACTTTTGAGTTAGAGAGAGAAAGAGTAAGAGAGTGAGAAGCCATGGCTGATCATCAGAAACCAGAGCTCTTCGAACTAAACAATGGAACCATGCGAGTGAAGATATCCAACTATGGCTGCACTGTAACTTCCCTCTTCGTCCCTGACAAAAACGGTTTTTTACTTTCTTTTCTCAAAATTTTCCCTTTCTCTTCTTCTATTTCAAGAAAAGAAATTTTAGTTTAGATTAGTTTTGCTTGTTGATCTAATTAAGTTTGTCTTGATTAATTTCTAGGTAACCTCGCTGATGTTGTTCTCGGATTTGATTCCCTAGAACCCTATCTGGTGAGTTCTTCAGACCCTTTTTGTAAAACAATCTAATTTGTCTTCCCTGTACATTCGTGATGAAAAAATGGGTACCCATGTTTTGATTTTGTCAGGATCAAGGAAAAAAAAGAGGTGCATTTTGATGTTCCATTGGAAAATTTTACTGAAAAATTATAGCTAAGCATGAATTGGTGGATCTTCTTCTTATCATTAGATGTATTTTGATTTGATTTTTGCCCTAATTTGTATTTGATCAGAAAGGTGCTTCACCTTATTTCGGATGCATTGTGGGTCGGGTTGCTAACAGAATCAAAGATGGGAAGTTTACTCTTAATGGGACTGAGTTTTCTTTGCCCATTAATAAGCCTCCAAATAGTCTCCATGGTACGCGATAATGTTGGATTTTTTTTTTCTCAGCTAATTAGATGTTTGGTAGTACATTTTAGAAAGACTGTATCCTCTCCTGATCATGAAGATTAAAATTTTTATTCCTATGAATTTATATTGGTTGATTGAGATGGTAAACTGATTTTTTTTTCTTTTTGTTTTTTATTGATCATTTACTTAGGAATTAAATTGAGCAGTATATGTTTGAGTCTGAAAACTAAGAAACATTGCCCGTTCGGTTCGTGATCCAAAAACTTGTTTTCAAAAACTAATTTACACCTATAATAATATACATCTTGTACTACATCCAAAACTTTTTTAGGATTTACAATAAAATCATGTAGGATTTTATAAAACAAAAAAATGTTGTTTTATGTGTTTTCAATGAAATCATATAGGATTTTATAGTAAAGTGAAAATGCAATTTTAGATGTGATACAATATATAGTTTTGTTCAAGTGTAAATTAGTTTTTGAAAACAAGTTTTTAGATCGCGAACCAAACGGGCCCAAAAATTCATTTCATCTGTATTTGATTAAAAAGCTTTTCGGAACGAAGTGTATGGAAAGACTGATTATCCATGATAAGCGCCTAAATAGACTCTGCTTCTTAGTCAAATGTTTTTTTTTTTTTTTTGTTTGTTTTTTCGGTTTGCCTATAATCAGGTTTGGCATTGAGCTCTAAATCCCCATGCATTTACTAATTCAACCACATAATATGCATTTTTATGTTTTTGTACGAAATTCAGAGAAAGATTCAAAAAGAAAAAAGTAAGAAAAGAAAAACAAAAAGAATTGATTTCTCTTATTTTCATGTTTATGGGATTAAGATGGCGTCTTGCTTTTACATGGAATATTGCTTTTCTCCTACAAAATTCGCAAATTTGGGATTCGTTCTCATCTTTCAGCATATATGCTTTGCATTACTTGTTTTGGAAGGCAACTTTTAAGATTCTGCTTTCTCTTATGAATATATCCACGGAATAACCAAAAAAGGAGATAAAGAAAGGTACTGAGTTGTTGCGTCTTCAGCAACAAAAAAAGAATCAGGGGCAATTCTTGCTTGAAGGAATTTACATATTCTACATTTTTTTTTTGGAAATTCCAAGTTTCTCATCATCCATGAATAAAATTTTGCTCTTCATCTAGTACTTTGCCTTTTGAATTCCATTTTTGTGCTCTTTAATCTTTATGAAGACTTTTTTCAATCAATCCCCAATTGTTCCAACTCTTTTGTTCCATATGTTGTAAAAGTGTTATGGTCACCATGTAGATATTGAATTAAGGACTGATTTGGTGAGTATGATCTCTTCATCATCGAGATCATCCTGGAAAAAACTTTTCCAACATGTACTCACTTTTGGTATTATAAGAAGTGCTGATATTCTATTATAGTTTGTTTGGATGGAGGATTTTAAGTAGGGATTTTGTGGGGACCAGGGATTTGGTGGAAAACTAGTTAGATTTATAACATGATTTCTATCTAGTTTTCCACCAAATCCCTGGTCCCTACTTAAAATCCCCCATCCAAACAAATTATGAAGGTGTTCTCCATGGTAAGAAGACCATCTTTACCAAAAATCTGCCCTTGGATCATCTTCATATGGGCTTAGGAGCATTGTCCATGTCAGCTGATCCCATCTCATTTGTAAACAATTCTGAATTCTCTTTTACAGGCGGACACAAGGGCTTCGATAAGGTTGTTTGGGAGGTAGTTGAACATAATGACGGTGAAAACCCATCAATTACCTTCAAATATCACAGCGATGACGGGGAGGAAGGTATTTCCTTTCTCATGCTCTCATGTTGTCATGCATATCAATGGACAAATTATGATGTTTTTTATGAAAACATGCAGGTTACCCTGGAGATGTTACTGTAACTGCAAAGTACTCCCTCACATCGAGTACAACAATGAGACTTGACATGGAAGCCAAACCTGAGAACAAACCTACTCCAATCAGCTTAGCACAACATACCTACTGGAATTTAGCAGGTCACAACTCTGGCAACATACTTGAGCATTCAATTCAGATTTGGGCATCTCATGTTACCCCTGTGGATCAGAACACAATCCCAACAGGCGAGATCATGCCAGTTAAGGGTACCCCCTTTGATTTCACAACAGAGAAGAAGATTGGTACCTCAATCCATGAAGTTCCCGGCTTGGGTTATGATCACAATTATGTGCTCGACTGCGGGGAAGAGAAATCAGGGTTAAAATCTGCTGCCAAAGTGAAGGATCCATCAAGCTCGAGGGTTCTGAAGCTATGGACCAACGCCCCTGGGATGCAGTTTTACACGGGGAACTATGTGAATGGGGTTAAAGGAAAAGGTGGGGCCATCTATGGAAAGCATTCAGGGCTCTGTTTGGAGACCCAGGGATTTCCAAATGCCATTAACCAGTCAAACTTTCCATCTATTGTTGTTAAACCAGGTGAGAAATATAAACACACTATGTTGTTTGAGTTCTCGTCCGAGTAAAATAGCTAGCTAGGGTTCTTCAACCAATACATATATAGATGGACAACAAGTTATGTTTTTCTTTAGCCTTTTGGGCACTATGGTTCTGTTTAAGCTTGAATATGAGTGAGAACTCAAATAAATAAATAAATAAATAAATTACTAGTTGATATATATACTTCATGTTTGTGCAGTTACATTCTCTTTCTAGTAACACTAGTGGATGAATGGACGTGCATTCTGCACATGCCGTTATAACTTATATTTATTATAATGTCTAACAAGCATGTCCAGTTCGTGCTAAGCACGGGCAAAATATTCTTAAAAAAAACAGAAATGAATAAAAATAAAATAACAAAAAAGCAAGTTATTAAAAAAAAGAACAGAATAAATTTAAAAAAAATATTATTTACTATAGTGATTTTAAATATATATTAAACAAAAGGATAATAGTATAAATTCTACAGAATGGAAATCCGACGGTAGTGTGTATACACACATCCTCGTGATTTGCGTCACACTCTCGTAATTTGCGTTAAACTTAAAATTGTTCTTTTTTGTAGATTATGTTGTAGATTTTTCGGTAACCATAGCACCATCGTAAACAAAATAAACGAAGAGATAAAAGAGAAGGAAAAACAAAAAAGAATATACTAAAGTTATTAATTGTTTTTATTTTTTTTCTTTTGAGAGTAAGAGGGAGTTTATTTTAGTTTATAATTATAAAATACTAAGCCATCTTCTAATTATTTTTCATCAATCTGAAGTAAACAGATCAATATCAATGTGATGTAACTCGCTTGGGTTGGATTGGGTTGTGAAATTCTCCCCGGATGATGAGTCGAGCTGGGTTGGGTTGAGGTTTATGAACTTTGGGTTCGGCTCAATCAAAGCACCAACCCATGCAACCTAACCCACCCGACCTTTAGCCCTACTTAAAATTACCGCTGTTAGTAGGGCTCCCAATTTAGTTAGGGGATGCTAAAATTAGGCCTTAAGTCCAAATTGAACCTTCCCCTCATTTGTGTTTTTTTTTTTCTTGTAGGGGACTCCTCGCTCCCAAAAACCCAAATCCCCAACACCTAACAACCTCCTACCACAACCACAATCATCATCACCTCACGGCCTCCACCTCTATGTTCTCTCCCGATCTCTGTCTTCCCTCTCTATGGTCTCTTTATCTCTCCATCTCTTAATCTTTCTTTCTTCTCTCTGTTCTCGATCTCTCTCGATCTGTTCTCTCTTTCTGTCTAGACCCCTCTCTTCTAACATTTTAGGAAATTTTGGAGAGCCTCCAAACTGGGCCAAAATGGGTTGAAGGAACCAGTACAACACATGTGAAAATGGCTTATTTATTTATTTATAAGCTTGGTTTACCAACAATACCGACAGTTATAATAATTGTGATAATAACAGTACTAATAACAATATATTACTTCTTTTCTTTTTTTGTTTCTTTTTGAAGTGAAGTGATCAATAAGCATACAACAACAACAAAATTAGCAACAAAAATAGTAATAATAGTTATAGTAACATACGCTCTTCTTCTAAGTGTTGAGATGAAGCAGGGTGCAACTGAAATACTTGCTTAATTTTCCAGCTCGTCTGCATTTGTTTAGGTATTTCTTTGAGAAACTCTTCAAAGCGATAATTTCGATATATCGAAGGTTGTTTCTCGTTGATCAAATCGTCTATTGGTCCGATGATGGCGTCCTCGCTTAGTCTAGAAAATATTGCGATCGATATTCGTGGTAGAACTTGGTTTGTCACAGCCCTGTGTTGCACACTCTTGTACCTCCCGTTGCTCATCACCTACAACTCCCACAACATGAAACACAAATTTGTTCTAAGTATCAAATGTAAATATGTACCTAGCTAGAACAAATGGGTCTTCTTTTTTTTTTTTTTCCCTAATATATTACCTCAAGTTGCTCGGCTACATTGACGATGAACGCATCAGGAAGAGGATCAACCGTCAACCATTTCCCATCTTTGATTACTTGCAAGCCAGAAACTCCTTGTACTTGTTGAAGGACAGTGATCAAGCCAATATCGGTATGAACTGGAAGTCCAATGCTGAGCTCAGGCTGTAGGCATGGAGGATAGAAGTTCGTGGTTTGATGAAATTTAGTCATGTCGCGTAATCTTGTCTGTAGATAATCTGTTTCTAAGCCAAGTCCTTCAGATATTAAACCCCATAGTCTACATACCAAATCTGTAATTTCCTTTGCATATGCAGCTGCAACCTCACTGAAAAACAATAAACAGACAAATAATCAGACCGATTAACCTTGTTCGGTTTGGCATTCAATGTAAGACTATTCTTAACAAAAAAACGTAGAGAAAAAAAGTACGAAAGGTGGGGGAAAAAATATATATACCGATATCGAGGGGGATTTTCTGGTAGGAGATGGATGTAGTCATCATGTATAGGATCGGCAGGGTGCGTAAGGCGCTCCCTCAACGTTCTGTTTTGGTATTGCAACGTAAGATGAGGGGAGTAAGGATTGTAGGAGTAAAGTTTTGTTCTCTCTTCGTAGGGCAATTCGAAGAAGTCGGTTGCGACGTCCATCATTTGTTGGTAGAGATCACTTGAGAAACCGTGGTTAATTATTTGAAAGAAACCGTAGTTTTCGCAGGCGTCCGATATTTTGGAAACTAGGGAGCCATGATCAATTTTCATGTCTATGGTGGGTATGGAGGTTGATGACAACACAACTTGTGAGAGGTGATCATCAGGCTTAAGTACTACAGTTTCATCATCGTAATCATTTGGTAAGATGATGAAATCAGGATGAAAAGGGGAGAAGGGACTAGATTTGCAAGCAAATCTGAAAGAAGATTTACTCATCTCCATGAAAATTTAAAAACAATAAGCTTTCCTTCTCTCTTAAAACAAGCTCTCTTTCTCTCTCTAAAAACAAGCTCTTCTCTCACTCTTTCTATGCATGTGAAGAGGAGACGACTGAAGTGGATGCTCACTTGCAACGGTTGATAAATAGTAAGTTTTTTGGTTCCATGCTCGATCACTCATTTCATATGGGAATTTTTAAGAGTACATTAGGGTTGAAGAGATAAAGTTAAAAAAAGGGACCCACAAGTTCACAACGTGTAGGTTTGGTTCCACCTAATGTTTTATAAAAATTGCTAAAATCAAATGGTTTGGTCGGAGTATCTGATCACGCGTTTCGCATTGAATGGCATGCGGGGCCTACACGCAGAGATGATGCAAAATCTTATTTGTAGTGGGGTGGGGAAGGAGAATTGGAGAGATGGACTTGTTACCCTAAAAAATATCCTATTATCCTAAAATTTGTAATTTTATCAAGATTGTTGTAGCATATTTAACTATAAAATTTGCTCAAAATTTTAGCTTGTAGATAAAGAGATTATAATCCTAATAAAAAAAATAAAAAAAATAAAGAGATTATAAATTTTAAAATAATATGATTTTTTGGTGATTGTAAGAAACCATCTTCACTAAAAATCAACTTTTGGATTGTTTCTATATGGATCCTGTACATTCCAATGAGTCATTAATGGAGTTGTCAAAATGAACGAGTTTCCTTACCATTACAAGTACGGTAGTGCTAAGGTTATACCGAAAAACTTATATCATAATCTACAGAAAGAGGTTGATGCAAAATCAGTGTGTGACGTAAATTACGAGAATGTGTGAATACACACTACGATCAGATTTTCATTTTATAGCTTTTTGTGTAGGATTCTGCGGTAATATAGCATTGTAAGGCCTTTAATTTTTTTAGGTAATCTCTTTCTAAATATAATTATTGTTTGACAAATATTGTTATTATAATATCGAGTTGTTGTTTGGATGTGCTGTGAAAGATTTTAAATCTCGGATTATCGGACTCTAATGTACAATTTATAGTGTTTTGATCGTATCTTTTTCGTTAGTGCTTCCATTTTTATATGTCTGCAACATCAGCCACTATCTATTGTAAAATTTTGAGAATTTTTGGATTCCATTTAATATTTAAATATTTCTGGAGTTCAAAATTGACCCTCGGTATAAATTCTGTCAGTTAGTGTTTTGTTGAAAAAATAATAATAATTCCTATTTTTCTCGTGTCTTATTGTTAATTAATTTCACGCAATTTTTTTTAATGCATTTACCGATTTTGATGATTAAGTATCTTTTGGTAGGAACTCTAATCCTAACAAATGAAAAAAACTATAATCAGAGAATTTTGTGGTACAACTCTCAGAACTAGACAAAATGCATCGGATTAGCCAAAATACATCACAATAGCTAGAATGCACCACAATAGACCATACAGGGGTGTATTTATAGCATTTACAGGTATTAGAGTTAAAACAGAATTAGAAATCCTAATTCTACTAGAAACAAGAAACCTTATAAACCAGAAATTTCCAAACATCACTAGGGCCCAAGTATGTACGTACATCGAATCCTTCACAAACACAAAAAACTGGCGAAATAGGTCGTGGACCCACCAATGACCTGGGGTGGCCGGCGGCCTCACTATGACCATCGGCCATGATCGGCGACCGAAACAACAATGGTTAAAACCATTGCAAATGTATTAGGAACAACCCAAAACCGTACTGTTCCTTATTAGCGACTTCCAAAACTGTTACTAATTTGAATTCTCCGTCGTTCACTGTCGTTCACTGTCGTTGTTTGATTTGTCAAATTCTACCCTTTTTATGGTATCTTCCCCTTCATGATGATCAGACTCTACACTTTTTCAACAATCTCCCACTTGGAGACTGATCTTCAACTATTTATTTTATCACTTCTGATTATCTCTGTCTCCATGCGGTTCGACCTCCTAATGTTCAAGTCTGAAGACCAACTGAAGCTATTCTCTACTTCAGTCCACAAACCCTTACACCCTATATGGTTTCCTTTGCTACAAGAAACTCTACCAACTTCCATTAATTAGGGAATTCTTCTTATCTCCCATGACTGACTACCACTTAGTTGAAACACCATCCCGTAAAGTCTGTACACTGCTTTGCTCACCACCGTCAACGAACAATAGATAATTTAGAGAGGGAGTGTGATGTAACTGCATATCACTTCCTGAAGTAACTCTCACCTCAATGATGTTCTTTCGTGCTGCAAGCCTATTTTTAAACATCACGTTTTCATTGAATATCTAATGATTTTGCGATTCTGGTCATCCCAAAATCGATTCCCAACATCATTAGAACCATATCTAGTGAAAGTGTACCTCTTGGACTTCACACCCAGTGAATCTCCAGCAACAACATAAACATCCCTTACAAAGCCATACACTTTCAAGTATGTAAGGCTCACCTTCCTTCCTCTAATATACCGTTACCTACCATAGTGGATGATCCGTGATTGATCAGATAAATTATATTTATTGATGAGCATGATTTTATATTATTACTTTATTCATATGATAGATTAAGTGTTGTTCATAAGATGATGTTGTAAGTAAATTATTTGTATGAAGTGTTTATACATGGAGAGATGTAATTTACTGGTTCCTCATATTCTTGTATAGTTCATAGTCAGTGATGAATCTGAACAATTCATCTGATAAGACTATAACACACTAGACTTCTATATTATATGGTGATGTATCTCCATCACCAGAGTGACGACTCTAAGTCAGTGTGTTGGTGTATTAGGAATACACTGAACAGGTCCGATATCATACTTTTTATGTTATTGTCAGCACATAAAAAGATTTTGTAAAACTTGCTGATTGCAAATGTCCTAAATCCTGAGAGCAGAGTATACCCTACAAGTTGGTTTCCACTCACTTTGATCTACCAAACAGTGAGGTCAGACAATGCAAACGTAATCCAATATTCTGGGTAGGTTGGGTGGTCAAAATCACTTAGTGAGATTACTTTGTGTCAATAAGGAATCCACACCAAAATGATATTCCTTTGAGAGCCTAATCAAGAGTATTAATTATTCTAGACTGCACAGTGATCCTATAAAATGTTTATTGGATTATTAGAATAATTATAATGGTCTTATATGGCAGGCAAGGACTAAGATATAATAACCCAAAAGGTGCTGACATTAATAGTTAATGTTACCTTGGTGTATATTACGAATATCAGTTAAGTGGAGGGACTATTTGCTGGTATAACGAGTGAAGGGCTTCTTAATAATATTCATTTACTTGAGAGTATTCAGTTGTAGTTATTTAGGGGACTTAACTGCAATTAGATTTATTATTTCAGAATTATATGAGATATATGGACCTCAATGTAATAAATCAAAAGCTTAAGTAAGTGGGGCCCATATGGACCTAACTTGGAGCTAAAGATATGGGAAGATGGCCTTTCTCTATAAATAAAGATAAGGTTCATAAGATAGCCACCCTAACTTGTGTATCTAAAATTCTCTCCCAATTTAGAATTCAAGTTATAACCTTTATGGTTTTAGAAACCCAAAATTCGTAGTATATTCTAGTCCGAATTTAAAATAGAGTTTTGAGGCACTTCGGGGCAGAATTGGAGATTTTCTATTTCACGCAAAGTTGTAGAAAATTCGATTTCCTACAAAAAACTTATATCATATAGCGAATCGGATCAACCGTTAGAGAGTTATAGCCGAAATACTGTTGCTATATCTTTTCGGGTTTTCGACGACTGATCCAGAACGTGGGAGGAAGATCTGGGTTTACTTGCAAGCGTTTAAACGGTATGTATCTGATCTTCGAGTTATTGTTTTAATTCATGCATCCTCATGTGATCCTGTGAAGGGAAAATAATTATTTGTTTCCGCTGCACAATTTAATCTAGACCCTATTTTTCTCCAACAAGTGGTATCAGAGCAGGCAGCTTGAGGCCCTACATGAATTATTACATATAATATTTTTATTTACTTAAGGTTGTTCTTAATTATTTTAGGGTTTAATTGATCCAAAATATTTAGGGATTAAATTTATGTCAATTAAATTGATAAGGGTTGGATTAATTTTTGGTAAAAAGGTCTGTGCACAAAGATTAGATTGGGATCAAAGAAAAAGAAAATAGTTTTCTTGATTTTCTTAGTATTCTTGTTGTTCTTGACCAAAAGAAAGGGTTTCTAAATTTTTCATGAAAGAAAAGGATTAAAAGTGTATTTTAATCGGTTTAACAAAAATTAGTAGTTCTTGTTTATTAATTTTATTTGATTCAAGAAAAGGTTTTATAAAATAAAATAAAATAAAAATGGGCAAGAGGTCGTGGGTTAGTTTTAGGGTTTCTTTAGTTAAATTGTTTAATTAAAGAAAATTTTAATTAGAAATTTTAATTGGTTAAAGTGTTTAATTAATTAAAAGTAGTTTTTAATTAAAGGATTTATTAATTACACTAACTTTCATTACATATAATGGTTCGGCCATTACTGTTGACTTTAGTGTTAGGGTTTTATATATAACCCTTAGGGTTTGTTTGATTTAGAAATTAAGAAAAGTGTTTTCTTAAATATCTGTCTGATTATAGATTAAGGGATAACCCAAAACTATTAAAAGGTGACCTGAAATTGTTATGGGGTAATCCAAAACCGTTAAGGGGTGACTAAAATTGCTATGGGGCAACCCAGAACTGTTAAGGGGTAACCTGCTGACTGTTATGGGGTAACCCACGAACTGTTATGGGATAACCCACGAATTGTTATGGGGTAACCTGTTGACTGCTATGGGGTAACCTATTGACTGTTAAAGGGAAATCCAGTAACTGTTAAGGGGCGACCCATTAGCAATTAAGTGTTGTTTGGTTTTACATACTAAGGAAAAAGTGTTTTTCCTTGAGTGTTGTTTGGTTTGACATACTAAAGAAAAAGTGTTTTTCCTTGAGTGCTGTTTGGTTTGACATACTAAGGAAAAAGTGTTTTTCCTTAAGTGCTACTTGGTTTGACATATTAAGGAAAAAGTGTTTTTTCTTAAGTGATTGTTTGGCTAGGCATAATTAAGAAAAAAAGTTTTTTCTTAAGGAATATTTGGATTGAGTTAAGATATGGAGCGCACGTGTGTGGTGCATCTATGCATCATACGTGTGTGCGGTACACATGCTAGACATATATGTGTGATGTTGTGTAGTGGGAGCTGGTGCGTGTGCGATCCACACGTGCGCATGAGTGTAGTACTTTGTTGTGCCACGCACGTTTGCTGTGAACGTGTGTAGTATACAAGTATGATCCTGTGCTCCTCACAAAAGGTCATACCGATGTAGCTTAGCTAGACAAAGTCAAATAAAACCAAACGGGGTGAACCGGGTCAACCTGACCCAGATGGTTCAACCAGAAAATAACCCACCAACCAGTAAGGGTTGACCCAGTTAATTGCTGACCTAACCGGTTTGTCAATTGACCAATGGTTTACAATTGATCAGAGTTAACTCGTACGACTTAGACCGAGTCAGATTAGTCAGGCGACTCTATCCGAGTCAGACTAGTCAGGCGACTCAACCTAAGTCAGACTAGTCAAGCAACTCAAATTGATCCGAACTAGACCGACCCAGACCCTGAAAAATTGTTTTTCAACTTTTGTCTCCGACTTGTTAGACCAGAGTCGGTACTTGTCCTTGCCGGTCTATTCTATGTCAGTGTACAATCTGTTTTTGACAGATATTGAGGAAAAAGAGTTTTTCTTCAGGGTTTTATTTTAAAAGTGTTTTAAAAGGTTTATTTTACTGAAATGGTTAATCCAAGCACCCAATTAATCCTTAGATGTGATGAATCGTGTACAAGCTCTATGTGATAGAATTTTATGATTACGAATCTATTGATCAATCAATTAAATAATCGAGAACTCCCATATACTATATATATGTGATGTATATTGACTTAGTTAATACATGTGATGTATGCAACACTTTTATGCTCTGAATTATTTACATGAGATGTATAATTACATACAATAAATATATGCATTAAACGTATAGTTTGTATGTATTTATTTTTTTGAAATATGTGTTGAATTATTAACATTAGATGTTTAATAATGTGTAATTTTTATATTATACATTATATGTATGGAAATATAATAGAATTTACACAAATACACATTTTTCTAAAACTTAAATAATAATATCCCTCATTCAATTAATTGAGTGGGAGAGGGACTGTATTCATGGAAATACAATCCCACGACCCTCCACTATCTGTCCAAGAATAAGGCTAGGGGTCTAATGCCCTAAGGAATAGTACATCCTAGCAGCTTATTGGCTTGGATTGCTGTAATAGCACGGTATTCGGACTAGAGTGTAGAAAAAGATCTCTCCAAGGAGACTGTTTCTATTACGTCTAGCATTCTGAACTGAGATGGTAGATCACACTTAACTAAATGATGAATAAAGAATGCTTCCCCAAGGAACGAGGATTTATCATTGATTTAGGGGTCAAAACAAAATCGGATGTCGAAAATAACTTTGACAAGAGATGTCAAGATAAGTTTTTTCGATGAGATGGGATTTCAACTATTTTGGTATACATATAGATATCCCCAAGGATTGATGTATGTATAGACAATCAGTTATCCGATATTTATAGTAATTAGAGGGAACTACTATAAATTAAAGTTTTTTCAAACTCATGTTGGTTTAGTATTTCATGCTTAGTAGTTCAATAGTTTTCACTTGTAACACATTCTAAATGTAAACCAATAAATTTGACATAAATCATGTGGACTAGATGTGAATTAGATAATTGTCATTAAGTGCAGTAAAGGACTTCATGTACTCTAGACTGTCTATCTAGGATTTACTGAATCCTATTATTACCAGGAATTGATTGGAAAAATGTCATAGGTAGATGAAAAGTTGATGTCTAAGTGTTATAACACTAACATCGATACTTTATATTTACTAGTGACATTATAAGAAAGGTTGTAGATCAGAATCGTTCTGTTTGACAGATAACGAAAAGTTATATGAACACTATGAGGTGTAGGAATATCAATTAGTCAGCATATACCTGATATGCTGGGACATTGTAGTTCTTTAGAGCCTAACTAGATTTATTTTTCTAGTAGATTCCTCTACACACTTTTTATGAAAAAGTGGAAAACATTCAAGTTGTATTCCGGTGATCATAAAACTAGATAATTATCTTTGTGTATGTTTTTATGACATGAAACCAAAGAAGAAGTACTCAGTAATTCCTAAAGTTGATCCTATCGAGATGGTAAGTATAGGAAAAATAATACGATGCCAAATAGAAAGTGTTCCTAAATACGGTAAAATAGGATACTCGACAATTAGGAGTCTAAAGGATTATCATCGTGTACAAAATAAAATATAAAAATATGATTGACTATATTATATCTTTACAAGAATAGGTATACAGTCCATCTGTTCTCATTAAGTTTTATTAAGAATGCATTAGATGACATTCATAGTTGTACATTGATAATAATCCTAAGCTTTTCTCATTACACTTGGATGAACTTTTGACTTATATGGTACATAGTAAGTTGAGAACCAATTTATTACACTTGGATTCTTCTAGTAGAATGGTGTAATAAGTGAAGATACAGAATCTATACTGGATACGATGAAATCCATGGTGGATTATAATTCATTACTTTCTTCTGATGTATACATTGGGTAACAGTTAGTAGCCTTCCGTTTTTAACTTATGAATCATCAGGTTCTTCGACAGAAAAATTGTAATTTAGGCCCAAGCCCATATGAACAATTTATCCTGTCTTAGAATGGATGACAAATCAAAGTCAAGAACAAAAGCGTATCTGTTTATAGGTATGCAAAAAGAGTTTGTGTTTACAGAGAAAAGTTACATTCCTAAGAATACTGCATAAGTTGACACCGAGATATAAAGTTGACACAAGAATTACGTTATTCATTTCTAGAATACATATGGACTTTATCGTAGTGGGAGGGTTTCACAAAAATCCAATTGATCTTATTCTTGGAGGGTGAGAATTCAGTCCCTGTAACTATGAAAATGTTAATTTATTTCGAGACAATGGTTAACTGTTGTGATAAAAGAAGAATCTTTGGATTTTAATTGTGTCTGGGATCTTGTAAAACTTTCATCTAATATTAAAACCATTGGATGAAGAGTTTACAAAGAATAAAAAATTCTGATGGACCGCTAAAGAGACTTGCTGCGACCACATTGTTGGAAATCTTGATTAATTCAACAGAATATTCTTAGTTTGCAAATAATGTTAGAATTATCCTCCCAAGAGGCATATTGATATAGGCATTTGCAATCAAACCAGATAAAGTTCATTACAGTAGACCATGAGTACTTTGTACATTTATTACAGAAGTAGATGTCTCGAAGTTGATGCATCCGATTTAATTAGAAAATCAAGTTAGTTGATTTTAATTAAATATGGATGGGCTATGTATAAGATGTGGATAGTAAGTAATAATGTTTCCATAGCTATATAGTGATGACATAATGATCATTTATAATGATACCTGAAATGTTATTAAGATTTGGTTATCTAATGGACGTTAATGTAAAAGAACTTTTTGAGAAATTCTTTCATTCTAGTGATCAAGCCTTGCTAGATCAGCTAACTAGAGTATTAGTCTATCTCAAAACTGTAAGGGTCAATAATATACCGATTTTGTTTGGAATGCACTGTTCCATAGAAAATGTTTCTGTGGTATTACTCTTTTGGAATCTTTGTCATATAGACATTGATAAAGGAAGTAAATTGAAAGGCAGTTCCCTATGCTTATGTAATAGGAAGCCTCTCACATAAAGTGCAAGTGACAAAAATCAGATATTTGTCTTACAGGTGGGCTTAGTCAGCTAACATTTGTCGAGTTTTGGTACTGAGATTTATAGAGCTGTAAAGCATGACTTAGATAATCTCAGTTGGATTCGGAGTTACAAAATAGTCCAAATGTTAGTGTTATAATTGGTTGCATTAATTCTGACCTTGTGTCAGATTCAGATCTGGAAATTCTATTTCTAGATATCTTGGTGGATATCATCGAGTGGGAGAGTGTCTACCACGGATGCCAAAGACTTTGTTTAGGCGAGATGGTTAGCCAAGGTTGTATTTGTAAGAAACTTAGTAGAACCTCTACTCTAAAGCTCTGCTTGGTAGTTTTGATTCTCATGCTGATGAGAATACTTACAGATGAAGGTTTCATGCTGATGAAACAAGTGTCACATACGAATCTTATTCTCAGAAGATAAGTAGCTATTGTGACATTAAATTCTTTTAGTGCAAGTGGGAGATTGTTGGGGTTTATGCCCTAAAACAATTTAAATTGATAACATTGATAAATTATATTTATTAATAAGCATGATACTATATTATTACTTTATTCATATGATGGATTAAGTGTTGTTCACAAGATGATGTTGTAAGTAAATTATTTGTATGAAGTGTTCATACATGGAGAGATGTAATTTACTGGTTCCTTATATTCTTGTATAGTTCATAGTCAGTGATGAATCTGAACAATTCATCTGATAAGACTATAATACACTAGACTTCTATATTATAGGGTGATGTATCTCCATCACTAGAGTGGCGACTCTAAGTCAGTGTGTTGGTGTATTAAGAATACACTGAACAGGTCAGACAGAATACTTTTTATGTTATTGTCAGCACATAAAAAGATTCTGTAAAACTTGCTAATTGCAAATGTCCTAAATCCTGAGAGCATAGTATACCTTACAAGTTGGTTTCTACTCACTTTGATCTACCAAACAGTGAGGTCAGACAACGCAAACGTGATCCAATATTCTGGGTAGGTTGGGTGATCGAAATCACTTAGTGGGATTACTTTGTGTCAATAAGGAATCCACACCGAAATGATATTCCCTTGAGAGCCTAATCAAGAGTATTAATTATTCTAGACTGCGCAGTGATCCTATAAAATGTTTATTGGATTATTAGAATAATTATAATGGTATGATATGGCAGGCAAGGACTAAGATGTAATTACTCGAAAGGTGCTGACATTAATAGTTAATGTTACCTTGGTGTATATTACGAATATCAGTTAAGTGGAGGGACTATTTGCTGGTATAACGAGTGAAGGGCTTCTGAATAATATTCATTTACTTGAGAGTATTCAGTTGCAGTTATTTAGTGGACTTAACTGCAATTAGATTTATTATTTGAGAATTATATGAGATATATGGACCTCAAAGTAATAAATCAAAAGCTTAAGTAAGTGGGGCCCATATGGACCTAACTTGGAGCTAAAGATATGGGAAGAGAGCCTTTCTCTATAAATAGAGATAAGGTTCATAAGATAGCCCACCCTAACTTGTGTATCTAAAACTCTCTCCCAATTTAGAATTCAAGTTATGACCTTTATGGTTTTAGAAACTCAAAATTCGTAGTATATTCCCGTCCGAATTTAAAATAGAGTTTTGAGGCACTTCGGAGCAGAATTGGAGATTCGCTATTTCACGCAAAGTTGTAGAAAATTTGATTTCCTACAAAAAATATTTATCATATAGGCGAATCGGATCAACCGTTAGAGAGTTATAGCCAAAATATAATTACTGTATCTTTTCGGGTTTTCGACGATTGATCCAGAACGTGGGAGGAAGATCTGGGATTACTTGCAAGCGTTTAAACGGTAAGTATCTGATCTTCGAGTTATTGTTTTAATTCATTCATCCTTATGTGATCATATGAAGGGAAAATAGTTATTTGTTTCCGCTGCACAATTTAATCTAGACCCTATTTTTCCCCAACACCGTAGTTCTAACTGCATCAATTCAAAACCTCTTAGGCAAGCTAGCGTGTATCCTCATACTCTGAGCACGCTTCCATATAATTATGTTGAAGCACCTTATAACTCCATTCTGTTGCGGTTTCTTAACTGTTTTCTCCATTCTGACCTTGTTATCCACATAATATTCCTTGAACTTTGAATCTGTTCAGTCACTACCATTATCTGCTTTCAAACACTTTACCTTTAATCCAGTTATTTCCTCCACAACTTCTACTTCTTGAACTCATGGACTTTGATTTTCTTTTTCAAGAAATACTCCTGTACCTTCCTTGTAGCATTATCCATAAAGGTTACAAAATAGTATGAACCTGTAAGTGATGAAAAATGAGATGGTCCCCATACAAAAACATGAACCAACTCTAACTTTGCAGTTGTAGGTGTTAGTATTATCCCACATCGCCTGGGCACTTTGGATTTGTGAAGTTTATAAGCCTTGGGCAACCCTCTCCTTATAAGCCGGTTTTCAAGGAGAGTTAGGCCCAATGGGGCCTTAACAGTAGGTGGTGTTCTATCACTCTTCATCTCCCTTTCTTTCATATGCCTGAATCTACAAGGTCACAACTTGCATCCATCACCTTATCTGCTATTGTGGTATATATTACAAGCATTGGTAGTAACATATAGTGTACCTTTCTTTTTGCCTCAGGCTACCACCATAGATCTATTTGACACCTTACATGCATGTACTGTCTGTGAAAGTTGTCAAATAACCAGAACTGGCCAACTGGCCCAGAAATATCATATTTTCCTTCAAACTGGGTACAAGTGTAATAGTTTTTAATTTTAAGACAAACCCGTTTGACAATACTTGATATCAACATCACCCTTTTTTACGATACTGTAGTGTTTATTATCTCTCAAACACGCTTTCCTGAAATCATCACTAACATAATTGTTCATAATTTTACTACATGTAGTAGTGTGAAAAAACACGCTTGAATCTACAACCTAAGATTCAGTCTCACTATCAAGAGATAAAATTAGGGCATCCTGGATTCCCTCTATGAAAATGTTCGCAGAGGAGCCTCGGTCTCTCTGATCTTCGTTTTCCTTCTTTGTGGGAGCCCTACAATCTCTCTTGAGATGTCCCTTCTTACTATAGTTCCAGCAAACAAACTGTGTATTTCTAGTTCATAATTGCGTCTGACAACTTTTATTTAACGACCCCCCTCTGCTTTCCAAGTTCAATGCGGAACCTGAACTTCTCTTGATGATTTCGTGCGTGTGTACTTGCTTAGAATACAACTAGTTACATCATCAATCTTCAAGGCACTCTTCCTTGATGAATTGCTAATAACCGTTATTAGACCACTCCAACTATCTAGCACGAGAACAGTAACATGTGGGCTCTCACATCTTTATTAAAATTAATGTTAGCCGAGTACAACTGGCCCATCATGCCATATAACTTATTTAAGTGTTCAGGCACATAACCCCCTTCATACATCCTCATATTGAACAACTTCTTAATCAGAAATACCTTATACGAAGCAGTAGGTTTTTTTGTACGTATTAGATAGTGTGTTCATGAGATTGACTGCAGTCGTCATCTGCTCAATATTGAATGCCACGTTTGGTGCAATTGTCATGAATCATTCCCAGGGCTTGCTTGTTCAGAATCTTCTAATCTTCGTCTAACATCCCTAATGGTTTCTTCTCCTTTCATCCAAGAGAAAGAAATAACTTCTTCTGATAAATATAATCCTCCATTTGCATCTTCCAGAATCGATAGTTCGTACCGTTGAACTCCACTATTGAAAACTTTCCACTCGAACCAAAAGCTACCAATTGTTAGGAATCATAACCCCAGCAAACGAAATAAACAATGAAAGAAAGAGAAATTCGCACACATAATATATCTGAGGAAGAACCCAAAATCGAGAAAACCTCTCAAACAACACAAATCCAATATAATCAGAGAATTTCGTAGTACAACTTTGAGCACTAGACATAATACATCGGATTAACCAGAATACACCACAATAGCCAGAATAATAAAACAGACCATACAAACATGTATTTATATATAACCTCCACAAGTATTAGAGTTAAAACAGAATTAAAAATCCTAATTTTACTAGACATAAGAAACCTTCTAAAATCCGAAGTTTTCAAACATTACTAAGGGCCAAACATGTATACCAAATCCTTCATAAATACGAACATGACCGCGAATCCGGAAAGCACAAAATAAATAAAAAACTAGCGAAATAGGCCACGGGAACCACCAGCGGCCTAGGGTGGCCGGTGGCCTCACCATGACCAGCGACCAAAGCAACAATGTATTTAAACCGTTGCAAATGACTTAGAAATAGCCCAAAACCGTTCCTGATTAGCAACACCTACAATCGTTGCTAATCTGAATTCTCCAATGCTTGCTACTGTTCGTCGATCCGTCAATTCTACCCTTTTGATGGTATCTTCCCCTTTATGATCAGATAATATTCCACACTTCTCAACATCTTTTATATCGTTATTTTGGTTATGCCTTCAACATCTATTTTGCTCGCGTTGTATTCCACTTGAATTTGGGTTGTCACTGCTCAAAGTGAACCACTAATTTAATTGCTTTTGATAAAAACATTTTTTAATTTTTTGTGGATAAAAATAATGTTATGTCAAGAAAAATTGTACATATTATAAAATAGCTCTTTGATCACAATAAACGTACTAGATTTATCGATCTTCAAAACAAATGGGATCGATAATGCTGACTTTCTTAACTAATCACAAGATGAGAAATCTACTTTGTTCATATATTGGTAAAATCTCAGAGAGAATACGAGTTCTTGAATTGTATTAGATGATATGAGTACAGCAGAGCAAGCTCTGTTAGAGTTAAGTATTGTAGAGCCCCAACTGTATATCTATATTCCTTAGGATCTTCCAATAAGTCTCCTTGATGTAGAGAAACTCTCGAGCCACTAAGAACTAGTATTGACGAAGGCTTGCCGTCCAGCATGTTGGCCTTCTTTAACAAATCCATAGTGTACTTATTTTGTGTGAGTAGCAGAGTTTTTGATTGAGAATCCATAGAAGCTTCAACACCCAAGAAGAAATGAAGACTACAAAGTCTTTCATAGCATATTCAGTACTTAACTCAGTAATGAGAGAGTTAATGAGTGAAATTGAGCTACCTGTAAGGATGATATCATCTACATAAAGCAACAATACCATCATATATTGTCCAGAATGAAAAAGGAACATAGAATGATCAACTGCACTACTTTTGAAACCACTTGTCAGCAAGAAACCTCCAAATCTATCAAACCAAGCTCGAGGAGCTTGTTTGAGGCCATACAAAGCTTTCTTTAAGTGACACACATGAGTGGGCAGAAATGGTTCTACAAACCCTTGTGGCTGCTCCATGTAAACGTCCTCAGATAAGAAACTATGTAGAAATGCATTTGATACATCAAGTTGCTTTATAGGCCAATCTCTTGAAACAGTGAGCTTAAGAACTGTTCGAATCGTAAGTTCTTTAACCACTGGACTGAAAGTCTCATTATAGTCAATCCCATCTTGTTGATGATATCCTTTAGCAACAAGTCTAGCTTTATATCTGTCAACACTTCCATCTGCCCTTTGCTTAACCCTATATACCTATTTACAGCCCAAAACATTCATAGTTGGATTGTAAGGAACTAAAGACCATGTTTTGTTCCTTTAGAGCGCTTCATATTCCTCTTGTTAGGATTTTCGCCCGCTGTATGCTTAGGATTCACCACAAATAATGACAAGCAAATACTAACACGAAAATAATAGAGAAAAGAAATAGAAACACACCACAAACGATTTACGTGGTTCACCACTCTTTGGCTACGTCCACGGCAAAGAACAACTTCTTTCACTAAGATCAAAGGGATTACAAAGCAAGCCACACACTCAACTACTCTCACAAGCTTCTCTCTAGCTTGCTTCTCAAACTTCTCTCTCTACAATATTGCTTCTCTCTACAATATTGCTCTCACACTCTTCTCTCTACCTTCAGACTCACAACCCTTTCAAGAGATCTCACACTCTCAATGTTGTTTTTCTGAATGCTTTAGGCTAATGCCCTACTCCTATATTTATAGCCTCCAATAGGTATCCCAATCCTAGAAGGAAAAGGGAATCCTAACTAAATATGAAAAGGAAACCCACCTAAAATAGAAGTTCCCTCAAATATAAGAGAAAGGAAGTTTCTAAAACCCACCTAAAATAGAAGTTCCCTTAAATACAAGAGAAAGGAAGTTTCTAAAACTTTAATTAATTTTTCCAAAACTTCACAAATCTCCACCTTTTGGAAAAATTCTACTTCACGTACTCGTTCTTCTCTTCACGCTCATTATCATCACCTTTTGGCAAAATACTTGCAGCTTCATCTTCAATCTTCTTTGATCCCTTTATCTTCATCTTATTGTTGTCTTTGCACTTCATCATCAATCATCCACATTGAGTAACTCCCAAGTTGCTCTCCATCTTGGGAATCACACTAACATCATCATCAACCATAGCATCATCATCATCTTCAAGCTTGCATATCTCAAACACAGCATATGTTTGAGCCACATCTTCTTTCTTCAATATCTCATTTTCTACCACTTTGGTAGACTTCATCACTGGCTTCCACTCCTTTGCAACTCTTGTAATTGCTCCACCTGCTCTATCAACTCTACTAGCTCCAACGGCTCTACCAACTGCTCCACCTGCTCCACCAAAATTTGTATTCCCTAAAAGGACATACAAATTATCAACCTTCTTTGCCATGAACATGATACGAGAATTCCTTTTAACTTTCATGAGCCCATACTTCACATCAACCTGACAACCCTTCGAATCCAGCGCACCCAAGGATATTACATTCCTTTTCACACTAGGAACATGACGCACACCAGTTAATGTCTTCAACAAACCATTTGTGGTCCTGATTTTGATTGTTCCAATCCCTAACACATCAAACATCGCATTGTCACCCATAAAGACTTTACCAACTATAGGTGTGTATGAGGTAAACCACTCTCTATGAGGACATATATGATAGGAACAAGCAGAATCAAGAATCCATTCTTTTGCTTTTGTTTCTTTATCGATATTTGACAGGACCTCTCCACAATCCTCATCATCTGGCTTTCCAATAGCTATAGAAGCTGTTGCCTTCTTCTCCTCTTTCTTTTTCTTCTCAGGACAATCTCTATCATATGCCCTTTCACTCCACAGTAGAAACATTCCAACTCTATGATTGGTTTTCTCACTTTCGAAGCTTCACCCTTCCATGTACCACTTCCACTCTTCTTCCCTCCTTGAACAAACAGACCTAGTGACTTATCATGTTTCTCTTCTACTTCTTCAAACTTTTCATCAGATAATATAGCACTCTTTACTTGTTCTAACGTGATAGTGTCTCTACTGTAAAGTAGAGTCTTAGTCAAGTGTTTATGAGTACGGCGTAATGACGCAAGCAAAAGAACTGCTTTATCCTCATCCTCTAACTTAATGCCAACATTAGATAAATCACAAAGAACTCGTTTGAACTCACCTAGATGGGTGTGTAGATCTACACCCTCTTCTCTTACGAAAGAATACATCTGTTGCTTCAAAATCAGTCGATTGGTGAGACTTTTAGCCATGTAAAGGTCTTCCAACTTCTACCATAATTCTATCGCAGATGTTTCCTCCATCACATCATACACAACTTCATCAGACAATCCCGAACGAATAGTACTTCCTGCTCTTGAATTGATATTCTCCCACTTCTCATCATCCATATTTGTTGGCTTCTTTTCTTTCCCACGCAACGCATCATCTAGACCTTGTTGAACCAAGGCATCCTTCATCCAAAGTTGCCACAAGAAAAAATTCTTCTTTCTATCAAATTTCTCTATTACCACATTCCCATCTCTAATCGTAGCAAAAGCCGCCATTGTTGATCACCAAAGCTCTGATACCAATTGTTAGGATTTTCGCCCGCTGTATGCTTAGGATTCACCACAAACAATGACAAGCAAATACTAACACGAAAATAATAGAGAAAAGAAATAGAAACACACCACAAACGATTTACGTGGTTCACCACTCTTTGGCTACGTCCACGGCAAAGAACAACTTCATTCACTAAGATCAAAGGGATTACAAAGCAAGCCACACACTCAACTACTCTCACAAGCTCCTCTCTAGCTTGCTTCTCAAACTTCTCTCTCTACAATATTGCTTCTCTCTACAATATTTCTCTCACATTCTTCTCTCTATCTTCAGACTCACAACCCTTTCAAGAGATCTCACACTCTCAATGTTGTTTTTCTGAATGCTTTAGGCTAATGCCTTACTCCTATATTTATAGCCTCCAATAGGTATCCCAATCCTAGAAGGAAAAGGGAATCCTAACTAAATATGAAAAGGAAACCCAGCTAAAATAGAAGTTCCCCTCAAATATAAGAGAAAGGAAGTTTATAAAACCCACCTAAAATAGAAGTTCCCATAAATACAAGAGAAAGGAAGTTTCTAAAACTTTCATTGATTTTTCTAAAACTTCACACCTCTCTCATATCAGCACACCAATTTGGGTCTTTTATAGCAGATTTAAAGGTTTTTGGCTCAGAAACGGGGTTTAAAAGAGGTAGGAAACATGTTAAAGGAGGATGTCTAATTAAAGAATAAGAAACAAAATCAGGGTTAGTTTTTGTTTTGATTGTCCTAATCTGAGATCTAGTAACCATGGAATGTCTAGGGTATTTAATAGGAGCAATAGGTGCTGGGTTCTCATTTGGATCAGCAAGATGAAAAGGAACATGAGCATTATCAAGCTCTAAAATAGGAACATGAGTAGAAGAAGAAGAGGAAGAAGAAGAAAAATTAGGTAAGGTATTGGAAGATGAAGAAGAAGAAGAAGAAGAAGAAGAAGAAGGGGAAGAATCAACAACACTAGAAGAAGTAACTGGGGTAATGGGATTAAATGATTGTGTTGGAAGTGAGAAACATAGTGGTAAAACAGTAGTAGAGTCAACAATAGATGAATGCTTAATAGGAGAAGAACTATTTGACTGAAAAGGAAAGGAAGATTCATCAAAGTCAACATGTCTAGAAATAAAAAGCTTTTTGGTATTAATGTCATAACATCTATAGCCTTTGTGAATAGGGCTATATCCAAGAAAAACACAGACACTTGATTTTGGACTAAGTTTATCTTTCCTATGAAAAATGCTAAAATGTACGCACATTTTGGGGGATTCTCTTCCCCCAAACCCATCGTAAGGCTATTATCCCCTCGTGATTTGAATCACATCCTCGAGTTCCGTCTTCCCCAAACTTCAAGACGTGGACCACCGTCCACCTCAGGGAGGGATGTAAATCCCCCCAAAAGTGCGTACGTTGTAGCACTACTCATGCACCCAAATATAGAAAATATGTGCAACCAAACAATCTAAGCGATGAGTAATCTGGAGAAGATTTACAGAGCAACTCATAAGGAGTTTTGAAGTCCAAAACTTTTGTACGTAATCTGTTGATTAAGTAGGAAGAAGTAAGAAAAGCATCAAACCAAAAAGATTTGGGAACATAAGCTTTAAAGATAAGGGTTTCTCCTACCTCAGTAATGTGCCTATGTTTACGCTCTGCAAGTCCATTTTGCTGGGGTGTATAAGGACAAGAACAACATCTTAGTGTAATTCCACATTCATCAAGAAAAGATTTAAAAGGTCCTTTTGCAAGTTCAAAGGCACCATCAGTTTGAAACATCTTGATCGTAGTAGAGAAACGATTCTCATTTATTGCTTTAAAATGTTTGAAACAGGACAAACATTTAGTTCTGTTCTTCATTGGATAGATCCAATGAAAGTAACTAAAATCATCTACAAACAATATGTAATAGCGATAGCCACTTAAAGAGTCAATAGGAGCAGGGCCCCAAACATCACAATGAACTAAATGCAAAGGTTCAGAAGTACATCTATTAGAAAGAAGAAAAGGTAATTTTCTACTTTTCCCAAACTGATATGAGTAACAAACACCATCAGTAATAGTAGTATTTGTAAGCTGAATATGATTTGAAGTATGTAGCTTTTGGACAATTGACCTTGCTGGATGACCAAGGCGATCATGCTAAGTTGTAGAAGATGCTTTAAGAGATAAAAGAGATTGTTTCGTTGATTGAATTGAGGCAGAATTTGAAGCTGGAACAATGGAATTTGAGGCATGAACAACATACATAGTTGAAGGTTGACGAGCAGGATCTTGAACAGATGCTTGAACATAAAAACTGGTTGTGCCATATGAGCTAATAGTATACAAATTTACAGAAGCACGTCCTTCAGCCAAAACCCTTCCTGTTCTTACGTCCTTGATCTTATAGCCCCAACGGAAGAACTAAAAAGAACATGAGTTATCTTTTGTAAATTTTGATACAGGTAGCAAGTTCTTAGTGATATTAGGAACATAAAAAACCTCCTTAAGATTAAATTCAGAAGATGATGTTTGAAGAAGAGAATTACCAACATGAGTTATAGGTAAATGCTTACCATCACCAATAATGACCTGATCTTTGCCAGTATATTCTTGAACCTGATGAAGAATACTAGGATCATACGTCATGTTTTATAAAGCCCCTGAATCAGAGATCCATTGAGTTGGAGACGATTGACATTCATTTTCAGAAGATGGATCTTGATTGAGATGTAAACCAACAAAAGCTTGCTGAACATTAGTAATTCCACTGTTTCTTGAAACAGCATAATGAAAGAAACACCTGTTTGCTTTATGTCCATACTTCTTGCGGATCTGACAAGGAACATACTTGTCTTTCGATGAAAAAGAATTTGAAGAAGAACGATTTTGATTTTGATCTAGAGATTGAACCTTTTGAGAACCTTGATTCTGAGACTGGAATTTTTTATTCAGAATCTGATTCTTGTTGAAAGAAGTTTGATTCTTGTTGGAATAATTGTGATTTTTGCTAGAATAATGTGGAGATCTTGTCAGTAACCCATGTCCCCCACTATATTGTTGAATTGTCAAGATTTTGATTTATTTATTGTTTATCTTTTTTAAGTTTTCGGCTAGTGATGCTTTCGGCAGCATGCACTACTTTCCGTTATTTACTTTTGGCTGAGTTTATTATATGGGACTCTTCATTGTTGTAGTTGATGAAGAGCCTATAAATAGAGCTCTTCATCAACAAAGGAAACACACCACTCTCATTGTAATAGAGAAAAAGAGAGAGAGAGAGAGGCATTAGAGAGAGCATTGAAAGAGTGTTCAAGTAGTGTGCACACACTTGAGCTTGTACTTAAGTGTGTGCACAAAATGTGTAGAGTACAAGTGAGAGGTGCTTTACAGTAATGAGTGTATTCTATTGGGTGTGAGGTGTGTGTATTGTATTTTCTGATATTGTATAAAGATTGATCTCTGCTGTATGTGGATGTAGGCAAATTGTTGAACCACGTAAATCTTTGTCTTTTGAGTTTACAGTTTCTGCTGTGTTTTCTGTTGCTGTAATCCATCTTAGGTTATAGGGAAGATTTCAGCCCATTCGCACAACAAACTGGTATCAGAGCTCCGGGGTACTATTCATCCGTGAATAGTAAATATGTGAACAATCATTGGGTACTATACGTCAGGTATTTTACATTTGGTACTATACGACAGGTACTATACGACAGGTATTGTACATTTTGGTACTATACAACAGGTACTGTACATTGGGTACTATTTGGGGTACTATTCATCAGTACTATTTGGGGTACTATTTCAGGCTATTGGGCCAAGTACTATTTCAGGTACTATTGAGCCTAGTACTATTTCAGGTACTATTGGGAACAAGTACTATTTCAGGCTATTGGGCCTAGTACTATTTCGGGTACTATTGGGCCAAGTACTATTTCGGGCTATTGGGCCAGGTACTACTTCGGGTACTATTTGGGGGTACTATTTGGGTACAGTTCATTGGAAGTTCTTTTGCACGTGATCAGAATAGATGTTGATGGACGAATTATTTTGAAATAAGATAGTGTGAAGTTCGTGACATATTGAGTCAACAGAATTTGGAGATTGCTCTGAAGGAGAATAAACCTGCTGAGATGGATGAGAAGGACTGGAAAAAATCAATCGCCAAGCCTGCAACATAATCAGATTGTGTCTTGCAAACGATTAGAAATGCAATATAAATTAAGGAAATCCTAGCAAAAGACCTGTGGTAGAAGGTGGGGCGAGTTCATGATGCAACGTATGGTGAACAAGATCGTCTAAATGCAGAAACATTTCAGTTTCAATTGTCACCCAGGTATTTTATTGTTTGTGCACCTTTATGATTACAACAAGATAATAATTGCATGTTTATTTTATCTTATAGTAATATTTGTAAGAATTAGGCATGTGCCTATTGGATTCACTTTCTGTTATAATGTACGAGTTTTTTACCATTATGCCATTGGACGTTGAGAACTCGAAATTGGATCAAGCAGTTTTTGCACTGATCAAATTTGAGTGTTGAAAGAATGATGTGTATGTTCACATAGTTTCGACATCAGATAGTTGACGGTCGGAGAATGGTCTGACATAAAGAAATCAGGCAGATTTCGGTCAAAGCCAAGAAGAAGATCAGGCAACGAATTTCCAGCAAAAGTTTAATGTCCAAAGTTGAAGAACGAGGACGAATTGGATTAAGATGCGAACACCGTTCAATCTGGAATGGGAGATGATGATATCGGCGTTGAATACACACATACTGTTTATTGCACTAGAATCTGTACTTGTCAGTTATTCTGATAAGTAGGTTCTGGATTTGAAATTTTCTATCAAACAGGGATTGTCTTCAGCTTGACGAAGTTGGAGAGTGCAGTTGTCTTGTTTGGAAACATAAATGCCTACAAGACAGATGGGATAGAGAAAATATGTTTAAAGTTTAAAGATGGAACATAACAGTAAGTGTGTTGAACTTTGTATGGTTCTTTCCGAAGTCGTAGGTGGATCACATCTCATTGGTTGTGCTGGATTATAATGATTGCAAGATCACTTTGAAGGACAGAAGTGAAATTTGGGTAATTGGTATTTCTTGAAGGGGAATACGATTACAGGTGCAGTAGTAGTTTCTGATGGTGATTTTATCAGATTCTTTGGCATGTATAACTAGGACATGCAATTTGAAAAAAAAAGTTTTGCATAAGTTGTATTGGGCAGAACTTGTTGAAAGGCACAAAATTATGCAGCATATTGGAATTTTGTGACCACTGTGTAAAGGGGAAGCATACCAGAAAGAGTTTCGGTACCGCGAAGCACACCACCAAAGGCATTCTGGACTATGTTTACACAGATGTATGGGGACCCACAAAGACTACATCTTTGGGGGGTTATGTATTATTTGGTCTTCTTAGTTGGAGACTTCATCAAATGAATTTGAAGTGTACACAATAGAGTAAATTGGATGAAGTTCTGGTAGTGGACGAGAAGACATGAAGTAAAGATTGGCAGGAAGTTAAAAGCACTATGATCAGACGATGGTGGTTAGTATGAGTCTGATATGTTCCTGCATGAACTGTGAAGAAGATAAAGAGCTCGAGCATAATTCACAGTAAAGAAGACTCCACAGAAAAATGAGGTAACAAGACGCATGAAACCATGCTTTACTGGAGATGGTACGGTATTAATTGTCCAAAGCTGGATTTGACAATGTATTATGGCTGAGAAATTGACTTTTGCTTGTATCTTCATTGATTGGTTACCTGCTATAGAGATCGGATGAGCGATTCCGATGGAGGTATGGTCTGAAATCCTTATTTCTTATTTTATTTTCTCACAAATATTTGCTTGCACTGCTTATTATAAGAATGGGATACAAACAATGTCGTCCCAATTTGAAACGAACGTAATAAGCAGAGAAGTGATTTATTGAGACTAAGATGTTGAAGATTTCAGAAAAGAAAAGTAAGACAGACATATGTCAAGAGCAGGTAGAGTTTATTGAAACTCCAAATTGATCCAGATTGGTATGTTTAGACAAAGATGAAGAAGTAGAGGTTGCAGTCCAGGCACTTCTACGATAACTAGCAAATTACGGTCGATAAACCGTGAGGAGATGTTCGTGAACCAACTAGTTCACAGAAGTGGTGGAGTATACAGTATTGATCGTTGTGGAAGAAAGAATCGGGTGAGGACAGTCTCCTCACAATAGCAAGACTTGGGTACTAGTTCAGTTATCCAAGATGAAGACAACGATCGAGTGTAAATGGGTATACTTCAAGATGGGAGGATCTCAAGGCACTAGCAGAGTGAATATCAAAACTAGTTTGGTAGATGAAGGCTATGCATAGCAGGAAGGCATTAATTGTTTTATAATATTTACTCTAGTAGTGAATGTTGCTTCTATTTGAAATATGGTGGTTTTGATTGCATAATTTGATATCGAGTCTGATCAACTCGATATGAAGGAAGATTTCTGCAAGGTGATATAGAAGATGAGATACATATGACTCAGCCAGATGAGTGGAGAATTGTTGTTAATTGGAATTGGAATTGGGTGTATAAATTTCAGAAGTTGTTGTACAGTTTGAAGTAGTCTCCAAGGGAGAAGTACAAGCAATTCAGAAAGTTTATACTGATGCAAAAATACACATGTGACAGATTGTATCTGTGTGTGTATTTCATGGAACTCCAAGTTTGAATATTTATGGCGTATGTTAAGTGTTCACCAAATTAATGATGGGAGAGAAATTCAGGAACAACCTGAACTCTATTAGCATCATACGCAGTTGCAGCATCTTTAGATGATTGGTGTCTTACGACACAATTGGTAGTACCTATTTTAGGTGATTGGTATTGTTCGATGCAGTTGTGTCATTTTTGAGTGATTTGCATCTTACGATGCAGGTGGAGCACCTCCGGGTGATTGGTATTGATAGATACATTTGTTGCACCTTATGGTGATTGGCGTTCATCGAACGCAAATGGAGCCACGTGGCGAATTGGAGCACAGATTGGTGATTGGCATTTTTCCAAATGCAACTTGAACTGCATGGCGGATTAAAGCACCTATGGGTGATTGGCATTTACTAGTGTTATTGAAGGCAAATTGAAGTCTTGAGAAGACAGTTGAAGACTATAAGTCAGAAGTAGGTTGTATGCCATTTGAAGTCGTGCTACGACAATTGAAGTTTTCTCAAGATAACAGAAGCCAATCTGCAGACCGTATAAGTCAGTTGAAGGCACTAGTAAAGCAGTTGAAGACAGTAGAGTTTGTTTGCAGGCATGGACGTTTAATTAATCAAGTTTTCATGCCCAGATGAAGAGATCAGAGATATTTGAAGAAAAGCTGAAAAATCTCGCCAAGGTGGAGATTGTCGGTAATGGGTGGGTAGAAAAGTACCATATGGTACTATTTACTTTCGGTGGGTTACCGTTCACAACAGTAACTCATGTCCACTATATTGTTGAATTGTCAGGATTTTGATTTATTTATTGTTTATCTTTTCTAAGTTATCAGCTAGTGATGCTTTCGGCAGCATGCACTACTTTCGTTTATTTACTTTCGGTTAAGTTTATTATATGTGACTCTTCATTGTTGTAGTTGATGAAGAGCCTATAAATAGAGCTCTTCATCAACATAGGAAACACACCACTCTCATTGTAAGAGAGAAAAAGAGAGAAAGAGAGAGAGGCATTAGAGGGAGCATTGAAAGAGTGTTCAAGTAGTGTGCACACACTTGAGCTTGTGCTTAAGTGTGTGCACGAAATGTGTAGAGTACAAGTGAGATGTGCTTTACAATAATGAGTGTATTCTATTGGGTGTGAGGTGTGTGTATTGTATTTTCTGATATTGTATAAAGATTGATCTCAGCTGTCCGTGGATGTAGGCAAATTGTTGAACCACGTAAATCTTTGTGTCTTTTGAGTTTACAGTTTCCGCTGTGTTTTCTGTTGCTGTGATCGATCTTGGGTTATAGGGCAGATTTCTGCCCATTCGCACAACAAACTGGTATCAGAGCTCCGGGGTACTATTCATCCGTGAATAGTAAATATGTGAACAATCATTGGGTACTATACGTCAGGTATTTTACATTTGGTACTATACGACATGTACTATACGATAGGTATTGTACGTCAGGTATTGTACATTTTGGTACTATACAACAGGTACTGTACATTGGGTACTATTTGGGGTACTATTGGGCCAAGTACTATTTCAGGCTATTGAGCCAAGTACTATTTTGGGCGATTGGCCAAGTACTATAGTACTATTTCGGGTACTATTGGGCCAAGTACTATTTCAGGTACTATTGGGCATAGTACTATTTCAGGTACTATTGGACTAAGTACTATTTCTGGTACTATTGAGCCTAGTACTATTTCAGGTACAATTGGGAACAAGTACTATTTCGGGCTATTGGGCCTAGTACTATTTCAGGTACTATTGGGAACAAGTACTATTTCAGGCTATTGGGCCTAGTACTATTTCGGGTACTATTGGGCCAAGTACTATTTCGGGTACTATTGGGCCTAGTACTATTTCGGGTACTATTGGGCTTAGTACTATTTCGAGTACTATTGGGCCAAGTACTATTTCAGGTACTATTGGGCTTAGTATTACTTCGGGTACTATTGGGCCAAGTACTATTTCGGGCTATTGGGCCAAGTACTACTTCGGGTACTATTTGGGGGTACTATTTGGGTACAGTTCATTGGAAGTTCTTTTGCACGTGATCAGAACAGATGTTGATGGACGAATTATTTTGAAATATGATAGTGTGTAGTTCATGACATATGGAGTCAATAGAATTTAGAGATTGCTCTGAAGGAGAATAAACCTGCAGAGATGGATGAGAAGGACTGGAAAAAAATCAATCGCCAGGCCTGCAACACAATCAGATTGTCTTGCAAACGATCAGAAATGCAATATAAATTAAGGAAATCCTAGCAAAAGACCGGTGGTATAAGGTGGGACGAGTTCATGATGCAACACATGGTGAACAAGATCGTCTAAATGCAGAAACATTTCAGTTTCAATTGTCACCCAGGTATTTTATTGTTTGAGCACCTTTATGATTATAACAAGATAATAATTGCATGTTTATTTTATCTTATAGTAATATTTGTAAGAATTAGGCATGTGCCTATTGGATTCACTTTCTGTTATAATGTACGAGTTTTTTACCATTATGCCATTGGACGGTGAGAACTCGAAATTGGATCAAGCAGTTGTTGCACTGATCAAATTTGAGTGTTGAAAGAATGATGTGCATGTTCACATAGTTTCGACATCAGATAGTTGACAGTCGGAGAATGGTCTGACATAAAGAAATCATGCAGATTTCGGTCAAAGACAAGAAGAAGATCAGGCAACGAATTTCCAGCAAAAGTTGAATGTCCAAAGTTGAAGAACGAGGACGAGTTGGATTAAGATGTGAACACTGTTCAATCTGGATTGGGAGATGATGATATCGGCATTGAATACACACATACTATTTATTGCACTAGAATCTGTACTTGTTAGTTATTCTGATAAGTAGGTTCTAGATTTGAAATTTTCTATCAAACAGGGATTGTCTTCAGCTTGACGAAGTTGGAGAGTGCAGTTGTCTTGTTTGGAAACATAAATGCCTACAAGACATATGGGATAGAGAAAATATGTTTAAAGTTAAAAGATGGAACATAACAGTAAGTGTGTTGAACTTTGTATGGTTCTTTCCGAAGTCGTAGGTGGATCACATCTCATTGGTTGTGCTGGATTATAATGATTGCAAGATCACTTTGAAGGACAGAAGTGAAATTTGGGTAATTGGTATTTCTTGAAGGGGAATACGATTACAGGTGCAGTAGTAGTTTCTGATGGTGATTTTATCAGATTCTTTGGCATGTATAACTAGGACATGCAATTTGAAAAAAAAAGTTTTGCATAAGTTGTATTGGGCAGAACTTGTTGAAAGGCACAAAATTATGCAGCATATTGGAATTTTGTGACCACTGTGTAAAGGGGAAGCATACCAGAAAGAGTTTCGGTACCGCGAAGCACACCACCAAAGGCATTCTGGACTATGTTTACACAGATGTATGGGGACCCACAAAGACTACATCTTTGGGGGGTTATGTATTATTTGGTCTTCTTAGTTGGAGACTTCATCAAATGAATTTGAAGTGTACACAATAGAGTAAATTGGATGAAGTTCTGGTAGTGGACGAGAAGACATGAAGTAAAGATTGGCAGGAAGTTAAAAGCACTATGATCAGACGATGGTGGTTAGTATGAGTCTGATATGTTCCTGCATGAACTGTGAAGAAGATAAAGAGCTCGAGCATAATTCACAGTAAAGAAGACTCCACAGAAAAATGAGGTAACAAGACGCATGAAACCATGCTTTACTGGAGATGGTACGGTATTAATTGTCCAAAGCTGGATTAGACAATGTATTATGGCTGAGAAATTGACTTTTGCGTGTAACCTCATTGATTGGTTACCTGCTATAGAGATCGGATGAGCGATTCCGATGGAGGTATGGTCTGAAATCCTTATTTCTAATTTTATTTTCTCACAAATATTTGCTTGCACTGCTTATTATAAGAATGGGATACAAACAATGTCGTCCCAATTTGAAACGAACGTAATAAGCAGAGAAGTGATTTATTGAGACTAAGATGTTGAAGATTTCAGAAAAGAAAAGTAAGACAGACAAATGTCAAGAGCAGGTAGAGTTTATTGAAACTCCAAATTGATCCAGATTGGTATGTTTAGACAAAGATGAAGAAGTAGAGGTTGCAGTCCAGGCACTTCTACGATAACCAGCGAATTACGGTCGATAAACCGTGAGGAGATGTTCGTGAACCAACTAGTTCACGGAAGTGGTGGAGTATACATTATTGATCGTTGTGGAAGAAAGAATCTGGTGAGGAGATTCAGTCTCCTCACAATAGCAAGACTTGGGTACTGGTTCAGTTATCCAAGATGAAGACGACGATCGAGTGTAAATGGGTATACTTCAAGATGGGAGGATCTCAAGGCACTAGCAGAGTGAAAATCAAAAATAGTTTGGTAGATGAAGGCTATGCATAGCAGGAAGGCATTAATTGTTTTATAATATTTACTCTAGTAGTGAATGTTGCTTCTATTTGAAATATGGTGGTTTTGATTGCATAATTTGATATCGAGTCTGATCAACTCGATAAGAAGGAAGATTTCTGCAAGGTCATTTAGAAGATGAGATCCATATGACTTATCCAGATGAGTGGAGAATTGTTGTTAATTGGAATTGGAATTGGGTGTATAAATTTCAGAAGTTGTTGTACAGTTTGAAGTAGTCTCCAAGGGAGAAGTACAAGCAATTCAGAAAGTTTATACTGATGCAAAAATACACATGTGACAGATTGTATCTGTGTGTGTATTTCATGGAACTCCAAGTTTGAATATTTATGGCGTATGTTAAGTGTTCACCAAATTAATGATGGGAGAGAAATTCAGGAACAACCTGAACTCTATTAGCATCATACGCAATTGCAGCAACTTTAGATGATTGGTGTCTTACGAAACAATTGGTAGTACCTATTTTAGGTTATTGGTATTGTTCGATTCAGTTGTGTCACTTTTTGAGTGATTTGCATCTTACGATGCAGGTGGAGCACCTCCGGGTGATTGGTATTGATAGATACATTTGTTGCACCTTATGGTGATTGGCGTTCATCGAACGCAAATGGAGTTGCGTGGCGAATTGGAGCACAGATGGGTGATTTGCATTTTTCCAAATGCAACTTGAACTGCATGGCGGATTAAAGCACCTATGGGTGATTGGCGTTTACTAGTGTTATTGAAGGCAAATTGAAGTCTTGAGAAGACAGTTGAAGACTATAAGTCAGAAGCAGGTTGTATGCCATTTGAAGTCATGCTACGACAATTGAAGTTTCCTCAAGAAAGCGGAAGCCAATTTGCAGACCGTATAAGTCAGTTGAAGGCACTAGTAAAGCAGTTGAAGACAGTAGAGTTTGTTTGCAGGCATGGACGTTTAATCAATCAAGTTTTCATGCCCAGATGAAGAGATCAGAGATATTTGAAGAAAAGCTGAAAAATCTCGCCAAGGTGGAGATTGTCGGTAATGGGTAGGTAGAAAAGTACCATATGGTACTATTTACTTTCGGTGGGTTACCGTTCACAACAGTAACCCATGTCCCCCACTATATTGTTGAATTGTCAAGATTTTGATTTATTTATTGTTTATCTTTTCTAAGTTTTCGGCTAGTGATGCTTTCGGCAGCATGCACTACTTTCTGTTATTTACTTTCGGCTGAGTTTATTATATGTGACTCTTCATTGTTGTAGTTGATGAAGAGCCTATAAATAGAGCTCTTCATCAACAAAGGAAACACACCACTCTCATTGTAAGAGAGAAAAAGAGAGAGAGAGAGAAAGAGGCATTAGAGAGAGCATTGAAAGAGTGTTCAAGTAGTGTGCACACACTTGATCTTGTGCTTAAATGTGTGCACAAAATGTGTAGAGTACAAGTGAGAGGTGCTTTACAGTAATGAGTGTATTCTATTGGGTGTGAGGTGTGTGTATTGTATTTTCTGATATTGTATAAAGATTGATCTCTGCTGTCCGTGGATGTAGGCAAATTGTTGAACCACGTAAATCTTTGTGTCTTTTGAGTTTACAGCTTCCGCTGTATTTTCTGTTGCTGTGATCGATCTTGGGTTATAGGGCAGATTTCTGCCCATTCGCACAACAGATCTATTGGAGTAGAAAGCAGATTTTGGTTGAGAATCAAAAAGAGGAACTGGATTTTTATGTTTTAACAACCACCGCTCATGAATAAGAAGTTTCGATCAAAGTTCAAAAAAAGTTGGGGGGAATTGGAAGATTTTCAATTGTGACAACGAAGTGATCAAATTCTCTACCAAGAGCGTGTAGTGTATAAACAACAAGATCAGATTCAGAAACACGCTCATTAATTGCAGCAAGATAATCAGATAAAACCTTCACTTGATTGAGATATTCGAAGATTAAAAGAGATCATTTTTCAACATTTTGAATCTGACGACGCGATAGTGATTTCTTGGCCAAAGATTGCTGGACAAAAACAGTGCTGAGATATGTCCAAATCTGATGTGAAGTTCGTAATCCAAGAATCTCAGATGCAATACTATCAGTGAGGGTTGCACTAAGGCAACTCATAACAAAACGATCTGTCTTATCAGAATACAGGAATTGCAGAGGAAGACCCCATTAATGAACTTTTCCAAGCTTTAATACTATAAAATCTCAGAGAGAATAAGAGTTCTTGAGTTGTATTCGATGATATGAATACAGCAGAGCAAGCTCTGTATTTATAGAATTCTACAGTATCTAACTAACTACTATATAGTATAATGATGATCATCATAGCTATTACATGTCTTAATCAAAGTATTTAGATATTAACCTATGTTAGTTACATAGGTCAGTATCTAAAAAAAAAAAAAAAAAAAAAAAAAAAAAAAAAAAAAAAAAAAAAAAAAAAAAACCTATGTTAGTTACATTAGTTAACTAGAAGAGTTAAGTATCTTCTTTACTCGTCTGATAATTGGAAAAACCACTTTCAGATACTCATCATCTTAAACACAATATGCTTACAACAACAATTAAAATTAGCAATAACATGCAACAATAATAATATTTATAGTAACATATGTTCTTAATTTCCAGTGTTAAGTTGAAGGGTGCAGCTGAAATACTTGTTTAACATTCCATCTCGTCTCCAACTGTTT
This sequence comes from Macleaya cordata, assembly GCA_002174775.1. NCBI lineage: Eukaryota > Viridiplantae > Streptophyta > Magnoliopsida > Ranunculales > Papaveraceae > Macleaya > Macleaya cordata. Next base: position 250,258 of record MVGT01003349.1, on the reverse strand, counting down.
AGAGAATTCTTTGAGAAATTCTTCAAAGTGATAATTTCGGTAGATCGCAGGTTGTTCTTCGTTGATTAAATCCTCTATTGGTCCAACGATAGCGTCATTATTTAGTCTACTAAATGTTATAATCGATATACGTGACGTAACTTGGTTTGTCACAGCCCTGTGATGCACACTCTTGTATCTTCCATTGCTCATCACCTGTGACTCCCACAACAAACATGAAAACTTTTTCAAGTATTAGTTTTAGTTTATATATCTATTTAGTTATTTTTCTCAAGTGTGATCAAGTACCTCAAGTTGATCAGCTACATTGACGATGAACGCATCGGGGAGAGGATCGACCGCCAACCATTTCCCATCTTTGATTACTTGCAGTCCAGAAACTCCTTGTACTTGTTGAAGGATTGTGATCACGCCAATATCGGTATGAACTGGAACTCCCATGGTGAGCTCAGGGTCTGGGCATGGTGGATAGAAGTTCACAGTTTGACAAAATTTACTACTACCATGCAATCTTGTTTGTAGATAGTTTGTTTCTAAGCCAAGTCCTTCAGATATCAAACCCCAAAGTCTACATATCAAATCTGTAATTTCCTTTGAATATGCAGCTGCAACCTCTCTTAAAAGCATAGACAGACAAATATGAAATTAAAAGTACGTTCTAACAAAATGTTCATTGCATATATTTTTTATTCTAATTTCCCTGTTCTTTCTTTCTTTTTTCTTTTTGAGCTTTTCAAAAAGGCATATAAATATTTGTTTGTTCTCTGTTCAAAAAATGAAAAAAACCATTGAAAGCTCGAACTGTTAGGGGGATGAGGAGTAATTTTTAGGATTACGAGACATGCTTATTTAACATGATTTTGGTACATTCTATGTCGGTGCCCACATGGAGATGATTCGACAGTGTGACGATGATCTCTTTGCCATGTATATATTCATATAATTAAAAATTATGTCATTTTAAAACTTCTTTGTATCATTCCAATTTTATCGGATGTCTATGAATAGACCGTTTTAAAACTTCTAGCTCTTTCAAATGTTGGTTTAAAGTAATTTATATAAATGCACGACTCATAAATATTCATAGAAACTTTTGATGGGATTAGAATTTTAGTACGATGTGATTTTCGATGAGGATGATCAATGTGGTGGGCACATCATCATCCTCACAGAAAATTAACCCTAAATCATCTCCATGCGAGTCTACATAGACTGTCAAATCATATCTAAATAAAAATGTCTCTCGATCCTAACTCATGTACAAAGCAAGGATCTGTGAGACTAACAATGAGTTTATTTCTATTCGTCAATACTCCTAACAACACCAGAATTTTAAATCCATACCTCTATAGATAGACCCTTAGCTTTAATACCATGTTAACAACTACTTAGTCCATATTTGGATAGCGGGGAATGGAATCACATTCCTGGAATGTGATTACTGGGAATGACATTCCCTTGTTTCATGTCTGGTCCAACCAAGAATAAAATTAGCTAGGATTCCTACCACATTTCTATTCTAATGTTTGGTTCATGTAGGAATGGGAATAAAAAAAACAGCTAATTTCTCCATTACACCCTTTCAAATCAACCCTTACATGTCATATGTGCCCTATTAGGAGCATCCACAGCGGTGGTAAGGTAAAAGACCTTACCATTTTATAGCTTTACGGATGGAGTTGCGCATCGGTCGATTTTAAAAAAATTTACAAACAAATAATAAAAAATAGAATTAGGTACGTATTTGGAATTTTAAAAAAAATTAAAAAACAAAAAAAAATGCCAGGCGGTGTCCCTTTAGCCCGCCTGGCATCAGGCGGTGTCCCTTTAGCCCGCCTGGCATCAGGCGGTGTGTAGGGACACCGCCTGGCATTTTTTTTTGATTTTTTTTGTTTTTTTTGTACTTTTTTTTTCAAATTTTGTAAAAATTTTAATATATTCCACCCTATTTAGTTTTACTTCCAAAATCAGGATGATTTTGAGGAAGATTTGAGGGATTTGGATTAAATAACAAAGGCTAAAAAAATAAAAAGAAATATTGGGTGGGCACCCTGCACACTGCCCAACCTTTTTTTATTGAAAAAAAAGGCAGGCAGTCGTCTGACAGCCCGCCGAGCTCTAGGCGGGGACCCTGCAGACCGTCCCGTAAAAATCTGCATATTCGTTTGTAAAAATCTAAATATAGCATTCCAAATTTTCACGAAATTTTTTCAACCACTGTGGTTAGTAGATTGGGTAACAATTAGGCATTTTTAGATTGGTAAATGATCTTGAATAAAAAAAAACAATTGAATATAATACAAATTTATAAAAAAAAATGAGAACCTCCCAAATATCCGTTGTGTGTTTATTTGTGTTTATTTTAGTCCATTTAATCTACTAAATAATATATAAGTCTATTTATTCTAAAAATGAAGTTTGGATAGATTTGCCTCCTAAGTAACTCAAAGTAATCCTTACTATAAGTGCATGTTAGCACCAACTACTTCTTTTTAAATTTATTTTTTCACATAAAATTATCATAACTTTAAAAAAAATTAATTTTTTATAAAATATTTTTATTTTGGAAAGCATTCGTCGAGATCTTTGTCATTAGATCAAATAAGAATATTTTTTTCTAAAAAAAATTGATTATTTTTTATGCTTTGCATAACATAAAACTATGTTTTTAACTAGTTATTTATTTATTTTTTATCTACATTGCATCCAAATTCGAATTTGCATTTCAAAACCAGGTAACATTAAAAGAAGTGAAGATCTCAACGATTACTTTCCAAACATATAAATTTTGTCAAAATCTGTTACTAAAAACTGTGTGCAAAAATATTTTTGCCAAACATTTTAAAAATATTTTTATACAAATAAATAGAAAGCTACTTCTACAACTAGTACATTTCATCTATATTGTATTCAAATTTGAATTTGTAAGTTTCAAAACTTGGTAATATCAAAAGATAAAGTGAAGATCTCAAAAATTACTTTATAAATTTATAATTTTCATCAAAATCTTTTACTTTAAACAATAGGCAAAATATTTTTGCAAGTTTGTGCAGTAATAAAAAAAAATGGGTAGAAGATGAGAAGTAAAAGGTAAAACATGGAAAAGAGTTTATTAATTTAAGGATAAAGTTGTAAATACAAATACTTGGATAGGGTAAAGTTGTCTTAAAATAGTTGTGCACTGGTGTATATGATTCTATGGGAATAGGAATTATTGCAAACCCACCTCCCTCCGGACTTGCTATTTTTCCATATTCCGGGGACTCTTGCATTCTCGAGATTGTGAACCAGGGACGTAACTAGTAAGGGGGTTTGGGGGGACTTCAGCCCACCCCAATTTTGAGGAAAAAAAATCTAGGTATAAAAAATAGCTAAAAAATGAAAATTTAAAGGGGATTTGATATCTTAGCCCAAGGTAAAAATTTTTATATACCAAGCAACTTAAATTAAATTTACATGCCCATACATCTCAAACCAAAAAATATTTATTTTAGCCCACCCCACGTAAAATTTCTGGTTCCGTCCCTGTTATGAACTTCAAACACAAACCAAACACCGAAATGAAATAAGATTCATTCTATACTTCTACGTAGGTGTCACTAGGTTGGAGTGATAAAGTTGTTGTTGGAGGATGGTACCGGCGACCAGGGTTCAAGCACTCGTACATACAAATCTACTAATCATAAAAAGAAAGAAAACACCTAATATAAAAGAAGGAAGAAGTATATATAAAAGGTTGTAACAAATTTTTTTGGTCGGTAAAAGGTTGTAACAAATTAACTGATCAAAAGTACATACCGATATCGAGGAGGATTTTCTGGTAGGAGATGGATGTAATCATCCTCATGTGTAGGATCGGCAGGGTGCAAAAGGCGTTCAGTCCACATTCTAACCCTATTTTGGTTTTGCAGCTTAAGACGAGGGGTTTCGATCCTTACTGAAACGTTTGGATCATCGGAGTAAAGTTTTGCTCTCTCTTCGTAGGGCAACCCGAAGAAGTCGGTTGCGACGTCCATCATTTGTTGGTAGAGATCTCTTGAGAAACCGTGGTTAATTATTTGAAAGAAACCGTAGTTTTCGCAGGCATCCGATATTTTGGAAACTAGGGAGCCATGATCAATTTTCATGTCTATGGTGGGTATGGAGGTTGATGGCAACACTACTTGTGAGAGGTGATCATCAGGCTTAAGTACTACAGTTTCATCATCATAATCATCTGGTAAGATAATGAAATCAGGATGAGAAGGGGAGAAGGGACTAGATTTGCAAGCAAATTTGAAAGAAGATTTACTCATCTCCATGAATAGGAAGCTAGGGCTTAGTTGAAAATAAATTAACTGATTTTAGTCTCTCTAGCTAGACTCTACAACATACATAATCGTTTGGTTTTGTGGGTGAAGAACAAAAATAGCACTCAGCTGAAGTTACTGAATTTTTAAAGAGTGAATGACCGACCAAGTTTTGGTTCCACAAAAGGATCAAATCCAATGATTTGCTAGCTGGGAGAATCTGATTATTTTTGTTTGGCATTTTCAGTGCATGGATGCAATTTGCAATAAGAAAACAAGACCCATCATTTTTGTTTTTCGTTTCCTTTTATTTAAATATGCAAGTTAGGTTGGGTGTGATTATCAACAACAATGGCGTAACACGTTTGGCTATAACAATAATAATAAAAAAAATGTCTCATAAAAATAAATTATTTAAGAATATATACTTCAATAATTAAAGAAATCATTATCCCCCAAATCCTAGCTAGTGGACGCATGATTAAGTCCAAACTGTTGCTTGTTAGAAAATTAATAGATCATGCGGTAAAATATAATCACCTTCAATTAGTCTTTTAGATAATATTTCTTCCCACTCACATGTACAAGAGTGAATGGTAGAATAACCCAAGATATAATGAAGTCTAACCATTAGATGTTGCGATGAGATCGAATGCAAACCTATGTCTATGTGAATACTGATAATGTTACTTATTAGGTATACTGTAACTGTAATGGCAGGGCACTAATAAATATTTAGTACATAACATTATAAAACTGTTAACACTGTTCTGAAAAATAGTATAAATATATAGTAGTACGAAAATGATATATATAATAATATAAAATAGAAAATAGAGGGTAAGAAGAAGAAAAATAATTAAAGCAATTGTAGACCGAGGCTAGAAGAAATCTATGTCCTTAAGACAATTAGCGCCCCACATTAATGCTGGATGGATTAATGGTGTTTGTCTCCCAGGACTTCAACGATCTGACCTTCTTGTAATCGCAACACTTTAATATTACAAGAAGCAATGAACTAAATTATGCAGAGTTTCTCTCTCACAGACTTTTACAGACAATAATACTTGATGCGAAAATTGAATAAACTAAATGCAGACTTTGGAAGACTATTTATAGATTAAATGGTGATCCATTCATCCAAACAGATGAATTTAGATGAAAAGATTTAATTTAAATTGAACAGACTAAAAAAACCCAGAAATAAAAAGCAAAAAATAATTTAGGCTCTAGGGACCTAGGCACAGCCCAGGCCCAACACGTGGGCAAGAGCCAGACCAAGCCAAGCCCAGCCCGATCCAGGTCGGACGGGCGGGCGGTGCGCGGCGCGCGAGTATGGTCTTGCTTAGGTCCTCCCCCTTTCACAAAAGTGGGTGCCCCTTGGGGCCCATACCCACGGGCTAGCCAAAGTATATAAGAGGCTCTTGATCGAAATTCTCACAACTTTTCAATGTGGGACTATTCTTTTTACACAAGATTTATCCCATTTCTAACTAGGTTACAAAAGGTTCAATTTCTCATTCATCTGAAATCGGTTTTGAGCAAATAAATACTCTACGAGCGACTACTCGACGAGAGGAATACAACCCGATGATTTATTCCCGTAAATTTGATGTGGGTCCCACTCAATTTTATGCCTAAATATTACTGGTCAAAACTGAGTTTTTCCAACAGATAATGCCAAACATGCTTTAATTCAGATTTAAAAAAATAGAGTCCAAATCCTTTATCTCCTTGTTCATTTTTTCGTGTAGGGACACATGGAGATGATCCAATAGCTTATATTTGGTGAAAATGTTCCTCTCACTCTCATTCTCACCTAAACTTAGTACTTTTCTAAAATTTCTAACCTATCAAAAGATGATTGAAAATCAACTGTCCATTATTCAATATAAGAATAATTTTCTAACGGTTAATTTTTCAATCGACGTTAGATAGCTTTAAAAGTTTTTGAGTGGGCTGAATTTTGTTGAGATTGATCTATAGGGTGAGGAGAACATTCTCACCATATATCTCAAAGTGCAAGTTAGGGCCTTGCCTTAATCCTGCAGGGAATAGAACAATGCAAAAATTATGGTCGATTTAAAATCAATTCAAATGCCATTCAAACAATTTAAGCAATTCTTAGTTTAAGCAAGTGAACTTATTATCAAATACTAAAGTCAATCCTAAATCACAACCCAACTAGATAATTATAAACACATGACGACTACTATCTAAAAAATATGGTTTAACATCATAAGCATGATGAATTCAAGAGCAAAGCATAATATAAATGTAAATTTAAAAACTAGAAATTAGATGAGAGAAAAGTGGGTTAACCATGGATATTATTTGAATCTAGAAGAGTGATGGATGACTCTCTCATGGTAATGAAACTCAAGCAAACTTCAAATAAATCTATCTATAAGTGGAAGAAAAGTTTGCACCAAAATTATCAAAGAAATAAGTAAAAATGACTTGTATTTATAGTTGAAAATGCCCAAAAATCTCATATTGTTGGCGGGCTTCGCCAGCTGCCAGAACCCACCGAACATAACGGTCACATTTCTCAATGGGCAGAAAACGGCTAGAAATTTGAATGTTACTGTGCCTTATTCGGTGGGTCATTCGATAGCTGTTGAAGCCCACCGAAGGTACCCACCGAATACATGCCGAAGCTACAGAAAATAGAGCAAAAGTGCTCATGTAAGTGGCTGTCAACAGATGCCGAATGAGCCATCGAAACCCACCGAGGTATCTACCGTAAACCTTTAAAACAGAGCACAAAAAATGTTACTATTGGAAGGTGCCGGCTACTGCAGAAGCTCCCTGTTCTGCGTAATTCGGTCTATTTTTGTCCGTTATCTTCTGGGGTTTTCAACACTTATGGGGGGAAGTGTTTGACTATTGTACCGTGTTTTCGAACCACCTAAGTTATGTTTAATTTGGTTGGTCAATTACCTTGTCTGTTATCTTTGGGTTTTTCAACCTGTATGGGTCAAGCCGGCCATTCTACCATACCAAGTTTTACCTATTCGATACGTGGGCGTGTGTGCTTGATGTTTTGATTTTTCGTTAATGATGAGACTGCTAAAGATCGTAGGAAATTGAAAAAGACCGTTGTTATTGACACTACCATTTTGTGTCAGTTGTGACCATTGATCAGGGCTATCCCCTAATTTACAAAAATGTCTCAATTCTAGCCACCCTTTTGTTTGGGGCTACCCAACCCTTAACAATATTAAAATAATATTAATTTTTTTTCCTAAAATCCCTATTCTCTCCTCCAAACCGTCTAACTCCTCAACTCCACCCTCTCCCCCTATCAACGCCGACCGAAGGCGAACCCCTCTCATCGTCTTCAAATCTCTCTCCGACGACTTTTTTTTCTTTTCTTCCATTCTCTCTCCCCTTCTCTCTACCCACTCTATCTCCCTCTCTCTCACCTTTTTCTCTCCCAGATCTGAAATGCCATTAATAGAGTACAAGTCGTCCCAAAATTCGTTTTGTGAGGAAACCAAGTCCTCAAATCCAATATTTAAGTAATCTTGTGATTTCTGTTTTCCTTTTTCTATTTTTTCTCTTCAAAATCTATGAAAAAAATTTAGGGTTCCAAAATGTATGCTCGCAGTTGCAGAGCAGAGCATCTTGTTCAATGCTAGTTGGCATGATCACGAGCATCAACATGACATGTTCGTGGACCTATTAATGAGCCAAAAAAGGTTACTGGAGCATCAAATTATGACATCAAATTTGACATCTGATTAAAATATTATTTTTAGAGAGAAAAAAATTGGATCGGGTTATTTTTGCATACGGGTTTAGAGTAGAGAGAAAGGAGGTAGATAGTGAGAGAGAATAGGAAAAAAGAGAGGAGAGAGAAAGGAGGATCGTCCATTTCTCTTTCCCCTCTTCTTTCTCTTCCCCCTTTCTCTTTCCCCTTTCTCTCTCCCCTTTCTCTCTTTCCCATCTCTTTTCTCTTTCCCCAAATAGACGTTCTCTCTTCATTTTCGTCTATTTCTCACGTTCTCTACCCTCTCTCTACTTTTTCCCCTCTATTATTGTTTTTGCTTCTGCACTGTACTCTTTTTTTTTGTTAAATCAATTTTCTTAATTTTTTTTTCTAATCTTATTTAAAAAAAAACTATAATCTTCATCAACATAATAAAAAAATCAGCCTCATCCATGATTTCTAGTAATCAGATTTGAGTTTTTCTTTTATTGAACAAATCTGGATGATTATGGTGGTTCACCCAGTGATTAGGTAGGCTAAATATCCATTGAAGGTGTTGTGATAGGTGGTGGTTGTGGTGGCGGAGGTCTTTGCCGCGGCACTGAAGGTTGTTACAGCTGCGTCGACGATGTTATTTGCAGTGCCGTAGATGTCATTGCAGCAGTGGCGACGGTGGTCGTTGCAGCAGCGACGGTGATGGTGTTATGCTGGATGGGAAGAGAGAAGATTTAACCCAGATCTAAAATAATAACCCAACCTGTTTTCCCTTATAACCCAGATCTAAATTTTATCAACTTTTGGGTCCCACCTATAATTTATTATTCAGATGTAATGTTAGATGTCATAATTTGATGTCCCAGTAGCATTACTCTTTCCCAAGTTCTGCTCATTGGAGACCAGTCGAACACAAATAAAGATGCTTGTTATCGTGATCACGTGCATAAATAAGCAATGATCGTGGCTGTGCTGGCGAGCACAATCTCCATAACTTCCAGTAGCCCCATTTTTGCTCGTTAGTATGCTTGATGCTCGTTTCTGACATATATCAATAATTCAAATTTAGCCCAAAAAAAAAAATCCAAATTCAATAACGCCATTAACGTCAAGAGCTTCCTGTGGGGTTTGAGGGAACTTATTCTTCATTGAGAAAATTTAATCCCTAACAAAAAAAACAGACCATATTTAATCCCTAAATTTTATGATGCTCGGACTTACAGTGAGGAGCATAAAGGCTCATGGTCGGGGTCGTGACAACGAGCACATAGTGTACTTGCACGTTGATATGTGGACGATCAGTACATGTGTATGCTCATTGTCGTGCAACCGAGCATCAATGAAGATGGACCTCACTCTCTTCCCCTCTGGATTTTTTTTATCTTCCCCTCTCTCCCACGGCCATCACTCTCTCCCCCTCTTTTTCTCTCTCTCTCCTTTTTCTCTGATCTGTGAGGGCACCCGGTGGGGTGGTGGAGTGGGGTGGTGGTGGTGAAGGTGAGAAGATGATGGTGACGGTGGTGGTGGTGGTGAAGAGAAAGGGGTTGTGGGGTTGTGGTGATGGTTGTGGGACGGTGGTGGTGGTGGTAGTGGTGGAAAGGGGTAGATGGGAATTAAGAAGAAAAGAAAAAAAATAAAAAAATTCCCGTCGCTGCCTTTGGTGCAGTGGTCGCCGGTAGTCGTCGGTCGTCGACGGTGGGTTGGGAAAGATGAAGATGGTGGGGGTGTATTTTGGGTTGTGGGTGGAGATAAAAGAACCCTTACATATTTTGTCTACTACTTTTTTCTCTCTCTTCAATTATTGTTTTAGAAGATAGATAAAAATTAATTTTTTTAATATAAAAGAGTGAGGATAGCCCCAATCAACAAAAAAGTCAAACCATGGTTGACTGAGAAAACTTTTTTGCTAGGTCACAACTGACACAAAATGGTAGTGTAGATAGCAACGGTCTTGAAAAAATAGGACACCAACAATATCAGCCACTAGATTGTCTCCATGTAGGCCCTAGAAGGTAAAATCAGCAAGGGTACAAAAGATTTGGGGACTGATTGAGGATCAGTATTCCAAATTGAGAGGTTTCTATTTTGTGGAAGGCATTATTTCTTGTGCCCCCTTTTATATATTTATAAATAAATTTCAGGGTTGTAACAGTTTTCACTGCATTTTTTCATGTCTGCAGGTGTTTGCAACGGCTGTAGACCATAGCAAATTTGCAACGACTCTCAATCATTGGTCTTTTTTCTTATTAGGTTGTGTTTGATAGCATTTGAATTTCATGGAAATGGGTTAGTTCCACTTAAACAATACAAATTCCGCTGTTTGTTTACATTTTTAATTCTACGGAACTGGGAGCCCAATTACTTAAGAGTGTGGCTAATTAATAGTTCGTTATTAATGTAATTCCATGGAATAGGCTTCCTTGAGCCCCCAAGGAATTAATTCCATAGAAGTGGTGAAATGAACCACCTGCCCCCAGGGTGTCTGATGCTAGGCGGCCCCAAGGGACATCGCCTGGCATTTTTGAAAAAGAATCTTTTGCTATTTTATTACCGTTGTATCCCCACTCCCTAACAATCTATGGCTCACAATTAATCTCATCTCGAAAAAAAATAAATAAATAAATAACTAAAATGCTCAGACGCCCTCTCCCTCCCCGCCCCATATTCAAACGCTCCTCCCCTCCCGTCCGAGCTCAAACTCCTCACCCCCAACCCGTCTGGCTATAAATTTTGCTGATTGATATGCAGGCTGCCAAATTTGGCTTGCGGAAGAGACTTGTATTAGGGTCCGTTTCCACTTTTAGCCTACTCCACTACGAAATTTTTTTTTCAAATTTGGTCAGAATTTTGCACCGCTGTGGATGCCCTTAAGTAAAAAAAATCATTTTGACTTTGGAAAGTTTTCCTTTTAGGTTTAATACCTCCAGTCTATAATAGTAAATTAATATATTCTATCAATTTATATCTTTCAAAATACATGACAAAAGTAGAATTGTCTTTTTCAGACCACATATTTTCATATTACAAACTAATTAAAATCTTAATATATATATATATATATATATATATTTATAAGCTTTGTGCGCGTACGTTGCACGTGTTTACATTGGGTTTGTTCTTTAATTATAGTTGGTGTTTATTAATGTGTCATATTGCTCATTTAAAGCTATAGTGGAGTTATTTAATGCTAGAATTTTATTTAGTACCAACTATGCCCTCCATTTGATAAATAATTTACAACTATCAATATGCAATTTGCTAATAAAAAACACACATAAGGATATTTTAGAAAGTTTTGAAAAAATAGACTTCACTCAAGTATTTGCATTATATAGTAGTATATATTTATATATATATATATATATATAGGGTCCGGTTCCTGGGACGCTTGCAATTGACGNAGTGGTATTATTTTGGGTACCAAAATGGCATTATGAACAATGTTTTTGGTCTAAAAAACAGAGAAACCACTCTATGTAGACCAGATCTTTACTTCTCAAGTCCAAACATAATCATTTTTTATGGAATTAATAATCTGCAATACTATTTTTCTTCCTTCAATTTATCTTTTTCTCATCTCCTTGACCAATTTTAATTTAATATATGGAAAGCTTTTGTTTGCACCGATTTTTTTCCAAGACAACACAATGATAATAAAGTCAATCTTATTTCTAGCTCATACACGTATGCATTTAAAGAAGCTGGTTTGCCCGAGAGGTTAAGGGGGAAGACTTATTTCTTCTGCACATCAGTGCACATGGNTCTTGATAGTTATCTTACTTATTTCTCTCTAACTTATAACACGTTATCAGCACGAGTGTTCTAAGAAAGGTTTGTGTTCTACCTTCATAATTAAGGCTTGTATTCAGCAACGTTTTTCTGTTAAAATAGCGTGATTTTTTTTTATACTGTTTTTAATTTTCAGCAACGTTTTCTGTTAGAATAGCGTAGTTTTTTGTACTGTTCTGACTTTCAGCAACGTTTTCTGATAGACTAGCGTAATTTTTTTCTATATGGTTTTAATTTTCAGCAAAGTTTTCTGTTAGAATAGCGTGGTTTTTTCTACTGTTCTAGATTTTTAGCAACATTTTATGATAGAATAGTGTGGTTTTTTCTCTACTATTTTTAATTTCAGCAACGCTTTATATTAGAATAGCGTTGTTTCTTTAATATTCAGCAACGCTTTTTTATTGAAATATAATTTTTGCATATTGTTTCATGCAACCTATATATACATGGTTTGGATCTTTATATATATAATAATAAATAAAAAAAGAGGACAAATCACATTGTTGTATGTGTGATACAATCAATGAATTACATTGTAGTATATGTAATTTGATAACGCTTTATACATAAAGATATTTCTTCACATTTTTGTATATGTGAAAGATGACGAACCTTGCTAAGCTTGAATTTAAAGCTCTTGATGTAAGCGGGGACAATTATTTATCATTGAAATTGGATGCAAAGTTGCATTTACAGTCAAACAAGCTTGACAATGCTATAAAAGAGGATTGTATAATAACCTCTGAAGATAAGGCTAAGGCATTGATTTTTCTGCGTCATCATATTCATGATGACTTTAAAGCAGAATACCTCTGTTAGGATGAACCAATGAATTTGTTGATATCCTTAAAAGACAGATTTGACCACGAGAGGATGGTTATTCTTCCAACTGCTCAAAGTGAATGGATGAACTTACGTTATCAAGATTATAAAACTGTGAAAGAATACAATTCTGCTTTATTAAATATTGTCTCTCGCTTGAGGTTATGGGGAGAAAAAATAACTGAGGTTCAAATAATTGAGAAAACCCTCCACTTTTCACACAAATAATGTATTTTTGCAGCAACAATACCGTGAAAGGCGTTTTCAGAAATACTCTAAACTTCTAACTTGCCTACTTGTAGCAGAAGCGAATTGTAGTGTCCTTATAAAAAAAACCACAACTCTAGACCAAATCGTTCAATGGAAATTCTTGAAGCGAATGCCAATTATGGGTTTAGAGGAGGTCGTGGTAAAGGCCGTAGAAGATGGCATGGAAGAAGAAGAAATAATGGTAATAGTTATCACCCTTATAGAGGTGGAAACAATGGAGCTCCACAAGGAAATAAGTGGAATAAGTGGACACCATCATCTAGCAAAGGGAATTCCAATCCTCAAAATAAACCCAATAAAGACAATAATGCTTGTCACAGATGTGGCAAGGAGGGACATTGGGTAAAATATTTCCGAACTTCTAAAGAAAAGGTTGAGAAGTTCAAAGAATCAAAGAAAGTGGAAACAAATCTAATTGAAGATTGGAATAATCCATTGGACATCACTCAATTGGATACATCTAATTTTTTTTAAGATCAGAATGGAAATCCTATTAGCAATGAACAATTTGAGGAGATGTTGGAAAATCCACCTTCAATAGTGTAATTGCTTGGTTACTTTGCGACTAGTACTTGTTTAGTTGTCATTTTTTTTACTTTTGAACTATTTACATGTTTTATTATGGTATGTTTTCTCATTAACTGTTTTATTATTATTCTTGTGCTAGAATTGATATTCATGAGTCTTATTTGCTTTATGTTGAAGGTATGAACATACAAATGGACAAAAATGAAATATATTTGGTGGATAGTGCTACGACCCATACAATTTTGAAGAATCAGAATTCTTTTTCAAATTTAGTATTTAAGACATATAAAGTGTCAACAATAGCTGGGCCAGCACATATAATTGAGGGCTATGGAAAAGCAAACCTCATGTTACCTAATGGTACCCAAATCAATGTGCATAATGCGTTATACTCAAGCAATTCAAGGAGGAATTTGCTAAGTTTTAAAGATATATGCATAAATGGATACCATATTGAAACTCGGAACAATGACAATAAAGAGACATTTTGCATTACATCTAATGTTGGGAGCAAGAAGCTTATATTAGAAGAATTCTCATGTTTTTCAGTTGGTTTATATTACACCACAATTAATGTAATTGAGTCTCATGCAAATATGGCAAAACAAAGAGTTTATAA
>MVGT01003349.1:201834-234483 GCA_002174775.1 Macleaya cordata | reverse complement strand
GAGTCATTTATCAAACGTCTTCAACTTATAGCAAGACCTTTACTTATGCAATCCAGTTTACCACTTGATGCTTGGGGACATGCCATTTTGCATGTTGCATCTCTAGTTAGACTTCGACCAACTGGTTACCATTATTTGTCACCCATACAGCTTGTTAGTGGTAGACAACCTAATATATCACATTTGAGAAAATTTGGTTGTGCAGTACATGTTCCAATTCCACCTTCGAAAAGATCTAAGATGGGTCCCCAACGACGTTTGGGCATATACATAGGTTTTGAGTCCTCATCTATAATAAGATATCTTGAGCCAATGACAGGGGATGTCTTTACCGCAAGATTTGTTGATTGCCAATTTGATGAGACAATTTTTCCGCCGTTAGGGGGAGGTAAGCAACAATTTATTAATAAAGAAAATGTTGCTATAGAACGGCGTGAATGGTGTAAATTAACATGGAATACACCCACTTTGTCTCATCAAGACCCGAGAACTTCACAATGTGAAAATGAAATGAGAAGAATGATTCATTTGCAAGAAATTGCAAATCAATTACCTGATGCATTTAATGATGCAGCAAAGGTAACAAAATCGCATGTGCCAGCTATGAATGTACCAGCCAGAATAAATGTTCCAATTGGACAAAGTCCAATAATGGCGGCAAATGAATCTACCACGCGTCAAAAGCGTGGCAGGCCTATAGGTTCCAAAGATAGTGCTCCTAGGAAAAAGAGAGCTAGTGAAAAATCTTGTCCTGATAAAAGTCCAATAGTGGCTGGAGCTCCAGAAACAAATAATAAAAATGCACAAGTTCCTGAATTCATTGAAATGCCTATGGTTGCCCCTGATGTGGCACAGGTACCTGAAAATAATGAGATCTCGATTTTCCATGCATGTTCAAGTGAATTATGGGACAGGAAAGCATTTGTCATCGATGACATATTCAGCTATGCAGTAGCTGCTGAGATATCAAAGGACAATGATGATGAAAATGAACCACGTAGTGTAAATGAATGTCGACAAAGAAAAGATTGGCCAATGTGGAAAGATGCTATTCAAGCAGAGTTAAAATCTCTAGAGAAACGTGGTGTGTTTGGACCTATAATGGAAACACCAAAGGGCATAAACCCTGTTGGTTTTAAATGGGTGTTCGTAAGAAAGCGAAATGAGAGAAATGAAGTTGAAAGATACAAAGCCCGACTTGTGGCACAAGGTTTCTCTCAAAGGCCCGGGATTGACTATGAGGAAACATACTCCCCAGTTATGGATGTCATTACTTTTAGGTATCTAATTAGTCTCGCAGTTTCTGAAAATCTCGATATGAGACTTATGGATGTTGTAACTGCATATTTATATGGAGACCTAGATACTGACATCTATATGAAAATCCCAGAAGGGTATACAATGCTAGAGACAAAGTCAAAGAGCATGTGTTCAATAAAACTAAGACGAGCATTATATGGATTAAAACAATCCGGAAGGATGTGGTATAACCGTCTTAGTATATATTTGACAAAGGAAGGATACAAAAATAATCAAATTTGCCCATGTGTCTTCATTAAGAAATTTATAAAAGGATTTGCTATAGTAGCAGTATATGTAGATGATATAAACCTAATTGGTCCTCCTACAGAATTGGAGAAAACTGCTAACTATTTGAAGAAAGAATTTGAAATGAAAGACTTGGGAAAAACGAAACTTTGTCTTGGCTTGCAAATAGAACGAAGTTCTAATGGGATTTTTCTTTATCAATCCCGATATACTGAGAAGATCTTGAAACGATTTAGAATGGACAAAGCACATCCACTCAGCACACCCATGGTTGTGCGAAGTTTAGATTTGGATAAAGATCCATTTCGACCAATAGAAGAACATGAAGAATTTCTCAATCCAAAAGTGCCATATTTAAGTGCCATTGGAGCACTTTTATATCTAGCATAATGCACAAGACCGGATATTGCTTTTTCTGTTAGTTTATTATCAAGATATAGTTCTGCACCTACACAAAGACATTGGAATGGTGTTAAACACATCTTGAGATATCTTCGTTGAACAATTGACATGGGATTATTTTATCCTTCTGATCCTACCAACAACCCCCATCTAGTTGGTTATGCAGATTCAGGTTATCTTTCTGACCCCCATAAAGGTTGTTCCCAAACAGGTTATGTGTTTATTAATAACCATGCAGCTATATCTTGGCGATCAACAAAACAAAGTTCTGTAGCAACTTCTTCTAACCATGCAGAGTTAATTGCACTTCATGAAGCAACAAGAGAAAGTGTGTGGTTGAGATCAATCATTAGACATATACGAGGAAATTGTGAACTACCCCCAGTCACAAATGAGCCAACAATAATTTACGAAGATAATACAACATGCATTGCCCAAGTACAAGAAGGATTCATCAAAGGAGATCGAACCAAGCATCTTCCAACAAAGTTGTTTTATGCACATGAGCTCCAAAGAAGGAAAGTGATAGACGTCAAGCAAGTTCGGTCAGATGAAAACTTAGCCGACTTATTCACCAAGGCATTACCCAAGTCCACATTTCAAAAGTTAATATATGGGATAGGCATGCGACGGCTCAATCATCAGACTAATTAGTTGTACATCTTGTATTTCGAGCGGGAGAATTGCTTAAGGAGAGCATTTATTTATAAAGTGTGGATGCTCACACTCCAGTACAAATCAGAGGGAGCATCTTTGGACTTTATGCGTGTTGTACTCTTTTTCCTTCGCTTAGATTTTGTCCCACTGGGATTTCCTAGCAAGTTTTTAACGGGACAACTATAACGCGTCCAACACTACAATAAAATTGATATTGTACTCTTTTTTCTTCGCCAAGGTTTTATCCCATTGGGTTTTCCTGGTAAGGTTTTAATGAGACAATTATATTAATGTGGTGGACATCCAAAGGGGAGTGTAGTAAATACAGGATATTATGATATATCATGGTGGATGACCACCACTAGACCACCATCACCATTATCACCATTCACTCCACCACTAGTATCATTATTGCTATTACCACTACCACTAATTCTATCACTATTTCACCTACTACTACCACCACAATATGGCTATAAATAGAGGCCATTGTTATATGTAATTGTATCCCAAAAACTCAAGTAAGAAGAATCATTTATTGTTAGTCTCTAGTTCTTATTTGTTTCTTGATAGATATCATGCTTATTTCTCTCTAACTTATAACAAAAACAATAAAGTATGCCCACCATTTTTTAGGAGGGAATCACGTTTCTGATCCAAAGTCCTCTCCCCTTCTTCTCCAAAACTCTTCAATCTTTAAGGGATTTTGACAGGAATTGTAGCAGGCCAAATTTTTTACGAGCTGAAAAATCTACAAACTCAGGTCTCTCTCCCTCATCTCTCTCTCAGTATCTCACTCCTAAGGTTCTATTAGAATTTCAAAGTTTTAACAGATACAAACTAAATGTTAATTGGAGTACCATTGATGCAAGAATTGACCATGAAAATCAAACCCCTTATGTTGCATCTATGTTTTTCTAACAAGTGAGGATATTTCAAAACACAGAAGTTTCATTGATTAGTTTTCTTATAGTTGTTTTATATATAGGATAATTTATGTTTTCTAACTGTTTGATAAAATGTTTAAAAGATGATGTTGATTTATGCTAACTAAAAATTGGCTGATTTTCTATGATATTTGATTTGTGCACAATGAACTTCGAACCAACATTTGGTGCACCATCTTTTTAGAATGGAATTGATCTAAGGTGATATGTATGTAGAGGAGATGATCCTCACAAAACATATACACAACAATAGATATCAGTTGTTAGTGGTATTATTTTGGGTACCAAAATGGCATTATGAACAATGTTTTTGGTCTAAAAAACAGAGAAACCACTCTATGTAGACCAGATCTTTACTTCTCAAGTCCAAACATATTATTTTTTATGGAATTAATAATCTGCAATACTATTTTTCTTCCTTCAATTTATCTTTTTCTCATCTCCTTGACCAATTTTAATTTAATATATGGAAAGCTTTTGTTTGCACCGATTTTTTCCAAGACAACACAATGATAATAAAGTCAATCCTATTTCTAGCTCATACACGTATGCATTTAAAGAAGCTGGTTTGCCCGAGAGGTTAAGGGGGAAGACTTATTTCTTCTGCACATCAGTGCACATGGATTCAAATCCCACAGCCAGCAATAAGATTATATAACTACTTAGTTCTGATCATAAACCAAGATCTTAACTTTTCTAGAAAGGTAAGAATATATTGTTTTATCTGATGCATACTTGTTATTAAGTTGTTCTAGTTATATTAATCATGCTATGTTGTACTCATGTACTTGAGATGAATGTATTTTATAATAGAAAAAAAATAGTGCATTGTAAGATACCAATATAATTGATCTATTTTTGACAGGATTCTGTAATGTGTGAATATTTAAGTCATGGTTGAAAACATTGCGGCGAGCTTTATGGAAATTCCGGCGAGCTCCACGATCGATCTTCTTTAGATTTGAGTATCTCATTTCTCTTCTAGCTCTCAGTTAATTCCTGAAGTGCATATTTCATAAGCCACTTAGAACTCCACTGCATGACCAGCAACAAGTGAAAGCAAGCTTGCATTCTACTGGCACTTGCATGTCTAATTAAAAATAATTTGAATGAATTTGTGTCTTCACCTATACTTTGATCTTTTATTTAAAGATCACAAACATGATTATGTAAGGTACAAGAAAGTACTAACAATCCACCTAACAAATACTCATTGTTGTTGTTACTTTTACTTGCATTCCACCTTAGTGGACACACTTTGTGATTATCTTATTGTTCATGAATTCATTATATACATTTGTTAATAGGCAAAACAAAAGGGTTATGTCCAAAGAAGCAGAGGTTCTAACAAAGGCTATACATAATCAGTTCATAGCAGCACTGATACAATTAGTGCAGTTCCGTCTCAAAGTTATATTGAAAAGTTAAGCTAATTAATCACAAAATATGATTGATCAATTAGTAGTCATCCAACAAAATTTTGATATTTTTTTTCTAACAAAGCAAGGTCTATTAGATTATAAATAAAAAATTACTCAAAAAACTTCTTGTCCCTTGAGGTTACAAAAGCAACAAAATTTATAAAAAAGAAAAAATATTACCTAAACTTTTTAGTACTATCCTTATTCTGACATCCCAAGTGAAATCTTGCCATCACCGCTTAAACCTATACATAAAAGGAGAACAATACAAAAGTTACAAACTAAAATTGTTAAATGATGAATTTATATAAGATGACTACTTACATGATTCACTGACTTTTAACTGTTCTTTATTTGGCTTTTGCAGGCAACTTCGTTTGTTATGTCCGTATTTCTGGCAAATAATACATTTTCTTTGTCTTTGGCTTGACGACAACTCGATTGAGCTCTTTAGTCTACCGGTGCTACTGATTTTTCCTTTTCCATTATCCTCCTTAGGCCTACCCTTTGTTTTTAATATACGTGGGTCTTGAACAAATATTTGGCATAATTTTTCAGCTTCAATATCTTCTTGAAGTGTAGAAATTTCTTGAGAAGTTTCGTCACATTCAACCATCTTATTATGTTCATCAATGATACGTGTAAAAAGCCTTTCAATGCCTTCTATTGCCATTTTATATAGTTCATTTGATTTTGAAGCAACACACGACATTTGTGTTGATCTTCGACATAGATTGCTTAGTCTAAATGCTTCTGAACACTCGTAAATATCAGAAACTTGCAGTTCATCCATCACCCTAAAAGAATTAGCTCCTTTCATCCATTTCTTTAAGATGAAATGTGGTGGGATTTCATCTACATCAAGCTTGTTAAGAGTTCTTAAAACATGTTTGCAAGGTAAACCTATAAACTCGAAATATTTGCATTCACAATAACCCTCGTATCATCTTCAAATTAAATTGCTCAGGATAACCGACCTTAGCTATGACTACATAGGTGTTGAAATCACCACTTCTTTCACCTTCCTCGCATTGAAAGCAGATTAAATCTACCAATTCTACACGAAACTTCTCAAAGATATTTCGAGTGTAGACTTTTGCCCCGTGCTTTAAGATCAAGTTATTTCATCAATAATTCGATCCTTATGCTCCGACACATAATCTTCAAGGGTTTCTCTCTCTACAATCTTCTTCAATGCTTGCTCATACCTAACTACAAATTCGGTGAGATTGGTTTTTGGCGAGACAAATTCATTAAAAAATGCATTTACACCTTCACTACGACCCGTTGTATTCATCCCAGCATAAAAAGTTCTCCGATGGTATACTTGTACCCAAGATTCCCGAATTTCATATAAATGCGCTAGCCAGTCATTATCGCATAAATCAAACTCTCTAATCATGGCATTCCACATCTCTTCAAAATCTTGTACTTTGTAGGTACAATGGATACATTTCTTCATCTCACTCTTAAATTTTGTCTTTGTGTAATAAATATGAGATAACTTTTCTCCAAATTTCTTTTTTATATGCCAAAGGCATAGACGGTGAGTAGTGTTGGGGAAAACCTTCTTGATAGCTGCGCCCATTGCAGAATCTTGGTCGGTTATAATTGATGATGGATGTCGCCCTCCCATAGCTTCAAGTCAAATGCTGAATAACCATAAAAATGAAGTTTCGGTCTCGTCTTGTAAAAGCGCACATCCAAATTGAATAGTTTGGTAATGGTGATTTACTCATGTAAAAGGTGCAAATGGCAGATCATATTTGTTGGTGCGGTACGTAGTGTCAAAGGTAACCACATCACCGAACTACTCGTATGACATACGCGATCAAGCATCCACCCAAAAAAAATTAGCAGCTCTCCCACCTTCATCAACTTGAACTGCATAAAAGAACTGGGGATTTTCAATTTGCCTAGTTTGCAAATAATTAACTACTGATTGCGCATCGCCAACTTCCAAATTGTTATACCTGACCTTACGCAAATGATTATAACAATCTTTTATGGAAACCTACGTTTGTACCACCAAATATTGCTGGGACTTTTCCTATTTGTAGATTCTCCCTATTGAATGCCTCTGTCAAATCCTTGGCAGCATCTGACATGTGTCTATTGGACCTCAATCTCATCCTTTTTTATGGTGTCACAAATTTGTGGTTGTGATCATCTGAAAATATAGTCACCGTCCATTTATTGAGTTCCTCGTTAAGAAGAATTCGCATCTTTGCTTTGCATCCACACTTGATCGTGTTATAACTTCGACCTATTTCATCCACTCTATCTATTCCATCCTTCTTTTCTTTCTTCCCCTCTCGAGAGCATACCGTATAAACTGATGTAACTTCATCCAGACGAGCACGAGTTTTGTTTGCTGATCGAATCCGTACTGAAAAACCTTTTTGCCTGCCATACTCTATATAATATTCTTTAGCCTCTTCACATGAATTAAAATTCATCCCTTCATATGGTGCTTTCATACTGGGAATATTCTTGTTTGGAGTTGAAATAACACCAGCATGGTTTTTTCATTCTGCAAATAATCTTCAGACTCAGTTGCAACATTCGTCTCAACTTGTTTTGAACCCTTCGTACAATGATTGTGTGATTCATCCATATTCCAATCCTAAATTCATATAACATGGTAATATTCAATGTTCATGTGAAAAGATATATTCATTGTAATCTATTGAGTTGTCCAAAATAATTTTGAGTAAGGTACTCATAAAAAAAAATTATGAGGAAGGTAACATGTTAAAAAAAAATGAATAATATATAATCTTCACAGTTTCATACCAATGACCACAAATTAAAACACAAAAAGTAATAAAATTTGGGGAGTTAATATTTAATATTTTTTCTTATTAAAATAGTAATACAGAAACTAAATAGTCAAAAGTAAATTAGTATCTTGTTATCATAGTTTTTCAATTTGAAGGCAATTCATCTTATTCATAGTAGATGTTTGGTAAATTTCCAACACGTTTTGTTAAAAAAAAATTTGTACTTTTTTATTTTCCTAAAATTGAAATATTTAATGTTGATATTGAGTTTGTCGATTTTTCGGAGCAAGTTGCAAGCTTGAGAAGACTAACCTGTTCGTCCAAGAGCATGTGGTCGATCTCTTGTTGTTCCATCTTTCTTATAAAAAATCCAAAATCTAGCCTGTAACCTCCTATCAAAAGCCCTAAATATTGAAGAGTTTTAGAGAAGAAAATTGGAGCAACTATTGCTCACTACTTTTTTTTTTATAGATTGTTTACTACTTCACTTTGTAAAATAACAGTGGAGAGATTTAGATTTTTTTTATTCACAAAATTGCTCACCTCCCAAACGATGATGGGGAGATTTAGAAACCTTTTTAATCACGTAATAGGTTAAAAAAAGGGGAGCCAATATTGGCTTGGCTTATGAGATAAGCCAAGCCATAAGAAAAAAATTAAAAAAAGGCTGCCACGTAACTAATTTTTATAATCTTTGGATTTCTTCAAATCAATGGTAGTTGTTATGTGTTCTAACCATGCGTCCCAGGAACTGGACCCAATATTATCTACATATACAAACTTATCGGGTTGGGCGAGTTGCTTGGGTTAGCAATTAACTTTGGGCTTTATTTTGCAAGCCCAACCCGATAATTCTTTGCCAATGCTTGCTCAAGTATCAGGTCGGGTTCAGGTTGGTTGGGTTGACCCAACTCAAATCGCACCCCTAACTAAAAGGCACCTACAATAAAAATGGGTGGTGTTTACATACTATTTATGCTTACATCTCATTTACACCTACTTGCGTCTCTACACGGTGAACATCATAAGGTGTGATTTTGGTCTAAATCATGATGAGGTGATCAAGTGAGAGCCTTCCGGGTCACCTTTATTATCATTTTGTGTCAGTGTCCTGTCATGTCTTGTTTTTATTTGAAAAATTAAAAAAATATAATTCGCGCTGTGCCCTTCTATATCCGTGTCTGTGCTTTAAGCCAACAACACTCATTTTCATTTTACTGAGAAAGATAACCAGGTCTTGACACAGTTAATGTCAGTACATGGTGGGAAACTGTTGAATTAAGCTAGCGCCCAAATCTCAAAATTAACACTCAAATTAAAATCCAATAGTTTCCAAAATGGGCTGACATTAGTGGCATCAGCAAGTGCAGGGCATTATTTATATCTTTAGGGATCTATTTATCAGCGCGAATTCAAAATCCATGGGTCATGTGAATTTTGAGGCGAACTAGATAAATAATCTAGCAGGGGAAAAAGAAGAAGGAAAAGAAAAGGATATAATTAATACCGATGTAGAGGAGGATTTTTTGGTAGGAGATGAATATAATCGTCTCCTATAGCAGGATGAGGAGCAGGGTGGCTAAATTGTTCAACCCACATATTAACCCGTTCTTTGCTTTCGATGAACTTTAGGTGAGCGCTCTTCCAACTCTTACTGGCATGTTTCGATCTTCCGAGTAAAGTTTCAGTCTGTCTTCATGGAGCAATTCGAAGAATTCAGTCGCGACGTTCATCTTTAACAATAAGGTTGTTGATTGCAAAGAATTGTGTTCAAAAATACGTTTATTTTCGCCAGTTTTGTGGAATTATATTTTTTGGGGGTAAATAAAATATATTCTATAGAATTTGTCAGGTTTTTAAGTGAGTGGGCCCTCGAGTCTACGGCATTCAAAGTGCAAACAAATACAGCCTAATAATTTATTTTTTTTTAATATGTGAAGAAATCAACGATTCAATTGAAATACTTGTTTCACCCTCCTCCTCACTCCTTCCTGTCTACAGAATTCTTTGAAAAACTCTTCATAGGGATAACTCCGGTAGATTGGTGGATGTTCCTCGCTAACCATTTCTTCTATTGGTCCAATGATAGCGTCCTTGCTTGGTCTGCAAAATGTTGCTATTGATATACGTGGCATTTCCTTATTGGTCACAGCCCTGTGATGCACACTCTTGTATCTTCCATTGCTCATCACCTACAACTCCCACAACAAACAAGAACAAAAAAAAAACATGTATATCCCAAAGATTCGGCTATAAATCATGAAACTTAGTACACGTAACAAAAGAATAATCCAAAAACCTGGGGTAGCCATGACAACTCACAGTAGATCCTCTGTTCTCATTTGCATGTGTCCTTCACGTGTTCGCATTGATTTGATTCAAACCGACGGCTGATTGTTTTGTAAGATTATTCTCCTTGCTATATAGATCATTCTCGCAAAAAATCAGTCATTTCTAAAACTTCTAACCCCGTAAGATGTTGATCGAAAAAAGAACGATGATAATGAACGTTTTATTTTTCAATCAACTTTTGATGCCATTAGATGTCTTAGAATAAATTAATTTTTTGTAAGAATGATCTATATGGCGATGAGAACAATCATACAAAAAAAAAACAGTCATCAGTTCGCCTCCATCTGCCCCACAAGCTAAAATAAACGTGGGCATATAGAGGACACATGCAAATATGGACAGAGGATCCAGCTGCTCTCATCACTACTACCCCTGGTCTATATGTGGCTCTGCCACTGATTATCTAGTCACATCAGTTATCACATCATTGTGATCAACAATCGAAATCAGAAAAGTGGTATGTCTAGCATCACTGGTATATCTTTGGACCCATATATCTCTAAACTTAGCTACAATATATGGGTCTTACACCACCTCATTTTTTTTTTCTTTTTTTTTTTTTTTCGTTTCTCCCTTTCCTATTCGGGGCGATTGAAGTATGAGAAATACCTCAAGTTGATCAGCTACATTGACAATGAATGCGTTGGGGAGAGGATCTACAGACAACCATTTCCCATCTTTGATTACTTGAAGGCCAGAAACTCCTTCTAGTTGTTGAAGGATTGTGATCATGCCAATATCAGTATGAACTTGAAGTCCCAATGTGAGCTCAGGATCAGGGCATGGAGGATAAAAGTTCACTTGTTGATGACATTCATGCTTGTCACCTAATCTTCTTTGTAGATAACTTGTTCCTAGTTCAAGTCCTTCAGATATTAAACCCAAAAGCCTGTATACCAAATCTACAGTTTCCTTTGCATATGCAGCTGCAACCTCACTAAAAAAAAAGTAGAAAAAGTTTTAAAATACTGCCTCTCTTAGCCATCTTCCCCATCTTAGTCGTCATGATATAACCATTGACAAAAGAAATCTACACTTCTCAATATTTCGGAGGGAAAATGAATGAATTGAAATCAATTCTAATCTTTATAATTCAGTAATCAAATTATGTATTAATAATTACAATGCTTATATTAATCAAATTAATTCTGACCAGACACTATATATACACCAAAATTGTCAATTAGGAACATAGGAACGGTCCAAATGATTCCTAATTGGACAGTCATTTATGATTCGGAACGGTTCTATTGCATTTCAAAACGATTCAAAACCATCACAAAAATATGAAAGTTGGAAAAAAACGATTTAAAACCATCACAAAAATATGAAAATAGAAAAATTCTAAACTTATCCATGAATTTCACCCATTAAAATTACCGTCTGATCGATGTGTCCCTAATTAAATTTGAAGAGAGAATATGAATTGAATGCACTTTAACTCTCTGTAAACTTAATTTACGACAGTTCAAAGGGTAAGAATTACAGGTGAGTGTAGAATTGCTCATGGAAGTATACATGTCATTAATTGGAGAAAGAAGAAGAAGAAAAGGTATACCGATATCGAGGAGGATTTTCAGGAAGAAGATGGAAGTAATCTTCTATAGGATGAACAGGATGGTATAGTTGTTCCATCCACATATTGACCTTCCCTTGGCTTTGAAACTTAAGATGAAAGCCTCCGACCCTTACCGGCACGCTTCGATCTTCCGAGTAAAGTTTTGCTCTTTCTTCGTGGGGCAACTGGAAGAAGTTGGTGGCTACATCCATCATTTGACGGTAGAGATCACCGGAGACACCGTGGTTAATTATTTGAAAGAAACCATAATTCTCACAAGCGTTTGATATTTTTGTAACTAAGGAGTTATGATCAATATTCATGTCTATTGTGGGTATGGAGGTTGATGAAGGCAATACTTGTGAGAGATTAGGCTTAACAGTTTCATCATCTGGTAAGATAAAATTAGGGGAAAGAGAAAGGGGACTAGATGAGTTAAAAACAAATTTGAAAGAAGAAGATGAAGATGTTGGCTCCATGAACAAGTAAGCTCAAATTTGTAAATTAATTAAGATTATTGGAAACAAAGCAAGCTGATCAAATTTTTTTTAGAAGTCGAAATCGTCTTTCTAATTAATTAAATTTCTAAGTACTGATCAAAAAAAATTTGTCTTGAACTTAGGAGTCAATTATTGATGAAAACAAAACGGAAAGATGCTCAAATCTGATGGGTTGGTGGGAGAATCAAATTAATTATGCGTTTGGCTGTACGAGTGTAAGAATGTAAGCTAGAATTTTTATTTATCTAATACTATATAAGGAGCCACCGAAATAAAAAATAAATAAATAAATAAATAAATGCTAGCTGCACTTTGCTACAGTGCCGGTGGAGCGAGCCCTATATATTAGAACGAGCCCCCCACACGCCAGTTGGCTGTCCATTCTCTACAAGCACTATGCGCTTTGTCTCCCACGCGTGTTATGTGCGCACCTTCATGTCCTCTAATCATATATATCATAGTTTTAGTTACACTCAATTTACACCTACCGAAAAAAATAAAAAACTGCTAGCTGCACTTTGCTACAGTGCCGCTGGAGGGAGCCCCTTATATTAGAATGAGCCCCCCACACGTGCTTCGCACGTGTGAGTTAGCTGTCCATTCTCTACACGTGCTATGCGCGTTGTCTCTATGCGTGTTACGCGCGCACCTTTCATATGCACTTCGCGTGTGCTAAATTCATTTTGCCTTCTCACACGCGCTACACGCGTGTAAGTTGGCAAGTTATGCGGTGCATTATTATAGATAAAATGTGGCTCACTTAGGGATTATACGTGCGCTAATATTGATTTGGACAATAGGTAGATTATCGACACAAAAAATTAGACCTTGGATCATCTCTATATAGGCATACAAACATGTAAGTAATGTGTAACAATAAAATAAGTATTAAGTAGCCCACTTGGGGACTATATGTGCACTGATGTTGATCTACATGATGAATAGATTATCGTCACAAAAAATCAGCCCTCTCTCTTTCTCTCTCCTAAATTCAAGGGGGCTGGCTCCCCTTAGCCGGCCCAAACGGCTTAAGGGGGCAGCCCCTTATATAAGTAGTAAAAGATATTAACCTCATGAAAAAGAGGAAAAGGACGAGAGAGGAAGAGAGAAAAAATGAGTGAGAGAGATGTCATAGCAAGGGGTGGGGAGTTGCTTCGAGAACAGATCCTCTGTCTCCATTTTGTGTATTTCCTTCCTATCTCCTTGTTGATTTTAGCTTGTGTAGCTCACATGAAGTTATACCAATGGCTAATTCTTTGTGATAATATTTTCGTGACTATATGGATCATTACTGCAAAAAATTAGATTATTTTAAGACATCTAACAACATAAAAAAATTGATTGAAAAATCAACTGTTCATTATTTAATATATAAATAATTTTATCACCGTTGATTTCAAATCATCTTTTTATGGAGTTAAAAATTTTAGAATGGGTTTTTTGTGAGAATGATCCATAGAGTGAGAGAACATTCTCCTAAAAAAATCGGCATCTAGGTTGTCTACATGTGGGGCCTATAAGACAAAATCAACATAGGAATAGGAGGGGAAAACCAAATGGGGTTAAGGCGTAGGAACGATTTCACCAATTTTATTTTCTAAATCTACCCCTGCTATATTTCATTAAATACCTATCATGTCCCCTAATCATATACATCATAGTTTTAATTACACTCGGTTTACACCTACCAGTGGCTACTACTTGGAGTTGATCTAATGGCTATTTTTATTTTTGTGAAGAATATCTCGTCATCGTTAAGTTCACATTAGCCACAAGTTGTTTTGAAGTAAGCCCACCTAATACATGCTTTATTCTTACAATCTAGTTACAACTGTTTGTAGGCCCATGTAAGGGTAATCTAAGGGCTAAATGACTTATTAATGCAGCTTATGCCTATCAACGAGGTCACATGGTGCAAAGAACTTATTTTTTGTGACGATGATCTCTTTCTCAAACAGTGTCATTACAAGTGCATAATTTGTCAACTCATACACTCTCGAAGTGTAAAGTGGATTTATTAGGGGATTGCCAACTCACACACGCATGAAGCGTGTGTGTAAAGAGGGGTATCATCTATTTTTTAATTTGTTTCTTTATTTTTTTATGAGTAACCTGCATACAACATCCTTGACTTCTAATTTCAAGACTTTTTAAGTTTTCACGTAAGGATGATCTTCTCATCGTATAGATCATACTCACAAAAATCACATCATTTTAAATTTTTTAACCCTACTAAATATTAATTAACAACAAAATAGATTACTTCAAATAAATGTTGAATCAATTTTAAATGGGGTTAAAAGTTCTAGAACGTAGGGTGAGGACTGAGGATGATCTCACACACTGAAGAGATCATCATCACCAAAAAAAAACCCCTCTAGGAGGATCTCATTAAGGCCTCATATGCCAATTAATGTATAAGGTTTTATAAAGAAAAAGTGGGGAGAAGTGGAGTTTCTGATAAGTAGACGGTAAATGAGTATATCATGCTATTTTGTGCCAAAATAGGACTTCTTCCTAAAAAGTTCCAATATTTTTTTTTCTTAAAAAGAAAAGAAAAAAAAATAGCTAATTTATCTTTTAGGCTCTGCTTGGTATGCAGAGAAAATTTGCATTCTGCAAATTACCACAGCTGTGGTAGTGGTAGTTTGCATGGACAAACAAGGTCATAGGTATCCTAACTAGCAGAGGAATACCATACCAATTGCTTTTGACCGAGAATAACTGCAGATGCAATTTTCCCTGCATACCAAGCAGGGCCTTAAAAATAATCCTAGAAGGCAATTATTTTAAAACTCTATTTTTGGTCGATAATTATTTTAAAATTCTTAAATACTTATAATTTATACTCTATGTTCAACCAACATGTTAAAATGAGAATCTTTAAGAACCGTCCCTCAAAATTAACTTTTTCGATCATTAAATTAATTGGTTCTCATTTTAAATGACAAATTCTCTCATCATTAAAAGATTATATGACGGTTTTGACAATGTACCGTCATTAAAAGTAGGAAATAATTATGGTTTTCAATAGGAACCATCATTGAAGATAGTATACAATGACGGTTTTTGAGTGAAAGTATGACAGTTTTCCACTGTCATAGTAGATTGTACAGTCGCAGAGAGTAGTTCCGCATTCCTATTTGCATGTGCCCTCCTTGCCCCTATACTGATTTTAGTTTGTGGATCCACATAGAGCAGAACCAACTGTTGATTTCTAGTAAGATTATTCTCTTTAATATATAGATCATTTTTATAAAAACTTAGCCATTTCTAAGACTTTTTTACTTCATCAAAAGTTGATCAGAAATAAAAGATGATAAAATTATATTTTAATTGAACATTGAACGGTTAATTTTTCAATCAACTTATGATGACGGCATTAGATGTCTAACAATAAATTGGTTTTTGATGATAATGATCCATACGGTGTGAATGATATTCTTACCAAAAATAAACAATTGGTTCGATTCTGTGTGGGTTCCACAAGCTAAAATCAGTTTGGCACATGAAAAATAGGAACAGAGGATCTGCTTTCACATTTGCATCCATTGATGATGACGATTCTAAATTTCAAAAAACCGTCATCTAATACCTTTAAAACCGTCACAAAAGACCTTCTTTGTACTAGTGAGGGATTAATAAATTTCGTCTTTACCAACCAAAAAACTAATTATAAGAGAAAGTCTCATATATTTTACATCATAAACACTAGTTTTACATATTCATTGTCATCTGAAATGCAACATGTAGAATAATGAACGAGTTGTTCACTAATGATTATTTACAATAACTATTATATGTTTTGATGGGTAGAAATCAAGGGGTGCAATTATTTATTTAAATATATATTTTTTTAAAACCCGAGTTGTCCAGTTCTCTTTTGAGTACCTGACTATTTTTCAAGAGCGTGCAGTCCCCACATCTCACATCCACAGAGCAATTTTAATTAGGGTGATGATGATCACTAGAGAAGGTCACAGAAGGCTGCAACTGAAATACTTGTTTCACTCTCCTTTTAGTCGATGCTTCTTGTCTACAGAATTCTTCAAAAAACTCTTCAAACATATAATTTCGATATATCGGAGGACGTTCCTCATTGATCAGCTCTTCTATTGGTCCAATCACGGCATCCCCGATAGGTTTACAAAATGTTACGATTGATATACGTGGCAAATTTTGGTTGGTCACAGCCCTGTGATGCACGCTCTTGTACTTTCCATTGCTCAACACCTACAACTCCCACAACAAACAAAAGAAAATTTGTAGTATCATCACTGGTATATATGTACCTATAATTCATAAGTAATATGTAAAGATTTTGGCAAAAACTATAAAGGGAGACAGACAATCTTAGTATCAATATTAAGAATATGGGTATCGATACTGAGCTGAATCAGATGGCCTTAATATCGATGCCTAGAAGATGGGTATCGATACTTGTTGAAGGAACCATAACAGATGGCTTTAGTATCGATACTTAGAATGTGGGTATCGATACTTACTAGAAAATTGTGAAAGTCGGTTATGTCTTGCGAAAATTTCTAATTTGAGTTCTTTTGGGACTGGATTTCTTTCTATTACGTGCATACCTTATATAAGCCTATAAATAGGGTCTACATGGGTGTTCTAGAGTAGAGAGAGAAGTGTGATATATTTGTGAGGGCTTTTCAACGTTGAGAGTTGAAGAGAACTCTTGTAAAGGTTGTGAGCAGGCTTGATTTAAGCAGATTAGGGGCATCCTACCGCACCTTCTTTCTTTATTTTGTTGAATTACATGTGACAATTAATACCTCAAGTTGATCAGCTACATTAATGATCAAAGCATCAGGGAGAGGATCGACAGCCAACCATTTCCCGTCTTTCAGTATCTGTAGGCCAGAAACACCTTCTACTTGTTGAAGGACTGTGATCAAACCAACATCAGTATGACCTAGAAATCCAATGGTGAGCTCAGGCTCTGGGCATGGAGGATAGAAGTTCACTTGGAGATGACAAGCACTCTTATCACCTAATCTTCTCTGTAGATAAGTTTTGTCTAACCCAAGTCCTTCCGATACTAAGCCAAAAAGCTTATATACCAATTCTCCAATTTCCTTTCCATATGCAGCTGCAACCTCACTAAGAACAGTGAACAAATATACAAAGAGGTAGTTAAAAACGTTTAATGACCCAAGATTAATCAAATTCTAGCCAAACATTTTAATGATATAACAAAAAAGAAAAACTTTTGAATTCCTAGAAAACTGATAGATCGTTTGTTCACTTTAAAACTAAGAATTAAGCCAAAAACTCCTACATGGAAAATATTTTAGGATTTAGTCAAACTAACGTTTTCTTTTAGTCTAAGACTCCTGGGTAACACACTGCAATCCTCACCCTGAAGAGGGTGAGAGTTGCCGTTCCTTCTATTATACACACACCGCAACCCTCTTACTATACACTGAAACACTCTAAACCACACACTGCAACCCCCTCACCCTGAAGAGGGTTGCAGTGCCTTCTATTATATACACACTACAACCTTTTTTACCACACATTGCAATTCTCTTCAAGCATGAGGGTTGCAGTGTGTTACCTAGAAGCCTTAGACTAAAATAAAACATTTGTTGAGCTAAATCTTAAATTGTTTTTCTAAGTAGGGGTAGTTTATGCCCAAATCCCCTTCTAATATTTTTTTTTTTTTTTTTACGATTTATTAATTTTAGAACTAGCACTAAAACTTGAACTCTTGATTTATTTAGATATCTAGCTCTTGATATGATTGTTCATTAAGACTTTTGATACCATATTTGCATGGTACAAACCGGCCATGATCTTATTTGCTCTAAACAACTTATTGATAGCCCTAAATTTCGTCAATATTGCTATGATATAATAACCATTATACTTGGAAGATAATGAAGAGAAAACTATACCGATATCTAGGAGGATTTTCAGGTAGGAGATTGATATCTTCTATAGGATGGGCAGGGTGACATAGGCGTTCATTCCATGTCCGGACCCTTTCTTGGCTTTGGAACTTAATGTGATGAGTCCCCACCCTCAAGGATACGCGTCGGTCCTCCGAGTAAAGTTTCGCTCTCTCTTCAGAGGGCAATCGGAAGAATTCCGTCCCCACTTCCATCATTTGTCGGTAGAGATCAGGAGAGACGCCGTGGTTAATTATTTGAAAGAAACCGTGATTTTCGCAAGCGTCGGATATTTTTGAAATTAAGGAGGCATGCTGATTAATATTATCATTCATGTCTATGGTGGGTATGGAGGTTAATGACAACACTTGTGAAAGGTGTGGCCTAACAGTTTCATCATCTGGTAAGATGAAATCAGGAGAAAGGGAGAGGGAACTTGAGTTACAAGCAAATTTGAAAGAGCTACTTGTCATCGATCTCCTTGAAGATATCTCAAATTAAAGAAGCTAGCTCTCAATCTCTAGTGACTAGAGGCCGGAGGCTTAATTTGCAAAGGATGCAAACAGAACATAAAACTGATGATGATATACTTACTCTCTTTAACTGGGTGTCTAATTAGTCCCCTACTGTTTTAATAGGGTATGTGGTTCTTTAAATAGGCACGAATTGAATGGTCGTGTACGTGGAGTATTCTTTAAGGTTCCTTTACATATTAAAAAGCGCACATATTAGAAGGCTATTATTGTAATTTTATATAAAGGCCACCGATATTGTCATCCAATTTTTTACTATTGCAACACAATTTTTGACCTATCATCTGTAACCTAAAACCGACAGTGCAAATTTCATAAAATGATATGTCGGTAATTTAGAATTGTCAAACTACTTTATAATTGTATTGTCAATTATACATAACTAACAAATCATTTTGTATTATCGATTATATGAAACCGACAATATGAATTTGAGTTATACTGTCATCATCCCATTTCGAAGACACATAAATATTTTCAATGGTGCCACAATCTTTTCTCTTTACAACAATGTGTGCAACTACTTCAACAAGGTTCGTTCCTTTTACACCCAGAAAGAATGCACATATTAGAAGGGTATTATTATAATTTTATCAAACAAGGACATTTTGGTAATATTAATTAAAAAAGCAACTTATCTTTACTATTTCTAATACGTGCCGTTCAAAGTGCTTGTGTGCCCTTTTCACTTATTCTATATATGTCCTATTAAGTTTATTTCTTTAAATACACTGGGTTTATACCTACCGGTGCAGCTACATGAAGATAATATAAGGACTGATTTTTTGTGATGGTAATTTTTTCATCATTTAGATCAAAATTATCTCATGCAGATCATTTCCAAATAAGCCCAACCACTTACATGCATGGATTGATATTTTTTAATGATGATATTTTCATCATGTAAATCAACATCAATCCATGGATCATCTTCATGTGGGCCCATACTCCAATTGATGTAAAAGGAGTGTAAGAGTAAGTGTAGTGTTTATATATAGATTAAAAAAAAAGTGGGGTGTTACACTTTTTTAGGTATTATGTTTTGCCCACTTTATTATTACACTTTGTTTACACTTGAAAAAAAAATCACCAAATTAGATTTGAAGAAGAAAAGCAATATTCCACCACCTTTCATTACATTAGATTCTAGTTTCACTCACCTCATTTTTTACATTTCGTTTACACTTGTCTATGAAGCTTGTGTTGAAACGATTTAAGGGCTAATTATTTGTGAGGATAATTTTCTCATTGTTTATATAAAAATCAACTCTTAAATAATTTACCAGCACTACTATTGGGGTCGATCCTTACATCTGTCCAGCAGGACAGATTGAGGTGGCATCCATTATCCACCATCCTTTGTGTATATGTGGGCCCCACACATACACAAAGGATGGTGTGGGGTGCCACCTCAATCTGTCTAGCAAGACAAATTATGAATCCGATTCCAAAATCATTTCCTTTTACAACTGGGTTTATACTATAGACATAACTTACCTGTCCTTTAATTAATACAAACAATTTTAAGAAGAGTAAATGTGAAAATTGATATATATATATATATATATATATATATATATATATATATACACGAGCCCTCCACACGCGCTTCGCGCGTATGAGTTGGATGTCCATCCTCCCCACACGCGCTTTGCGCATGTGGGTTGGATGTCCAAACGCGCTACGCGCGCTAGAATTAGTGTAAGTGGAGTGTAAACCAAATGTAAATAAAATAGATATTGCGTAGGTCCAATGATAACGATATAGTCAAATCTGATCTAGACGTCGAGGTGATCATCGTAAAAAAAATCAGCCCTTGGATCGACTTCATAGGACCCCACTAAAAAGTGTAAATCAAGTGTAAATAAATAAATAAATAGTGCAAAAGGATATATCCGGTATTTTAAAAAAAGGTAAAAAAACCAAAAAAAAACATTTTTTGTGAGGACGTGCCTACAACGCGTCCTCACACGATGGCGGCTCTCTCTCCCATTCCAATTTTCTCTCTCTGTCTCTCTCCTCCCTTTCCTAAACAGTGTTTTAAAAACCGGACCGGCCGGTTCAACCGGTGAACTGGTGATCCAGTCAAATTTCTGGTTCGGGTCAACATTGACCTAGTAATTTTCTCAAAAACCGTCTTTTTAAATGTGAACCGGTCGACCCGGCCAGTTGAACCAGTGAACCAGGTGACCCAGTCGATTTTTAAACCGGTGTTTTTAACGTTAAAGTGTTATAATTTTTTACATTTAACAAAAATGAGCATGCAGGGTTTTAAACCCAGGACCCTAAAGTGACAAACCTCCTACCATTTCAGCTACCATTAGATTGTTGTCATTATGATAGTATAATTACTATACAACTAATTGTTATTTAAGAGTTTTAGTATTTTCCAAAAGACACTTAACCCACTGGTCAACCCACTGGTTGAACCAGATTGACCCAACCCACTAGCTTTTCCGGTTCGATTACCGGTCCGGTTTTTAAAATATTGTTCCTAAAGACTTTGGCGATTGGCTGATGCAGCCCTTTATATATAGTAGAGATATGTATATATATGGGCAACTGTGGTAAAAGAAAATAGAGGGACCCTGGAACAGACAACACATCATTCAGCATTCGATGGAACCATCAGACTGGCAGATTTTTTGGAATACACTCAATTGTTGGACCCATCTATCCAATTTGGGACAAGTACGCGCCATTTGTGTTGCATTTTTTGGCTAAGCAAAAATTAGGTATTTTTTTGGATTTTATTGTTTTTCATTAGTTGAAAATGCATTTGAAATCCAATTCAAAGTCTGTCTCAGGTTAAGTTAGATTTCAGATTATTTTACTTATTTTTGTTTTTGAATAAAAGTTTTGAGTGATTGGGTTGAAGTTTTACTCACTCAAAAAATGATAATGCTATAGGTACTCCTAGACCGACTCTTAAGATAACAGCCAGGATGAGGTAGCAAGATCTGCTTCAAACTTTAAAGAGTTTGAAACAACTTACACAAACAGATCTTGCCACCTCATCATGGGAGTCATCTTGAGAGTACTTATAG
Source organism: Macleaya cordata (assembly GCA_002174775.1). Lineage (NCBI taxonomy): Eukaryota > Viridiplantae > Streptophyta > Magnoliopsida > Ranunculales > Papaveraceae > Macleaya > Macleaya cordata. The sequence goes on along the minus strand of MVGT01003349.1, from coordinate 212,823 downwards.
CATTACCTCTCAAAAAAATACATACTAAACCAAAAAATATAGTTGAATTTGGAATGCATGTCGGTCTCAATGGTCAACTCAGACGAGTCAGATTCGAATGCAGCAAAAAGCTGAAAATAAAAAAAACAAAGACCACCTAACTTACAATTGACACCACAACAACAATGTCACTTATTGAACAACCACCAGATTTTAAACTTTGATGGGGATGGGCTGCACATGTTATTTCAAGTGCACATCGTTAGATGGCTTCGAGATTCATGTGGACTCAAGTCACAAATAACATTTGACTTTGAATGCCAGCCACATCAGTATTTTACAAACGCTTTATTAATCCTAGTCAGCACGCACATGGGATATTTAAGTATTATGAATTGTGGTGATGCTACTATTTCTGCAAAATATACTGCAAGTTATACTGCAAATGTTATTTATGAAGGTATTTGTGTCAATTGGGAAATGATGCAAATCATGAAGGGTGTGAGATTATTTAAGAACCGTGGGATAACTTTTGCAGTAAGGTTTGCAGTAGGAAACGCAGTAAGTTTAGCATTTTTCTATGAATTGTTGATAATTCTATCCTTTTTAGGACTAAATTAATACAATGACAAGTGTGGAAAAATTTTATGAATTTAGGGCAATTTTAGTGGGGATCTCTTAATCCCTTAATCAAGCAGTTTTACACTTCCAGTGGAATACCTTAATCTTTTAACATGGATCGCTCTCCATTTAAAAAAAGATTCTTAATGGAAAAGGGATCAGATAAGTGGGACGCTCATCTGTTGAGCGGTACGCATGAAATATTGTATTTTTTTTAAAGTCCTACATATAAAGAAGAGTCTTTTACTGTAGCGACCCCAAAGTTCCTAATTTATTACATTTTCTACCTTCAACTTAGAAAAACTCTCCAAACACCTCATTTTTTCAACTTCATTACAAATACTACCCTAAATCTTTATAATACCCTATTTGCCCTCCCCATCCAACCGGCTACTTGAGTTGCTTTATTCTTTTTTTTTTTTGCCTCACCATTCTTCTGTGAATACCTTATGAGAATAGGGTCTTCCCCAACTCGCATACCTATTTCTCTTTCTCTTTCTCCCTCTTTTTTTATCCTTCTATTTCTCTCTCCCAAAACTCAAATTTTTTTATTTTTTATGATTAGGTACAATAACTTAGTTAACCTAAAAACAAACATATGAGAAATAGAGCATCAATTGGTTCAGAAGATTAAAATTGAATGCTCTTATTGGGCGTCGGGGTGTGCATCCTTCAAAAAAATCTCATATGGAGCATGATCAGAAGTTGGAGTCCAAATTGATATTTTAATAAAAAAAAACTTGAAATTTTTTAATCGCTAACAGTAAAAATATGGGAGTCCCAATTTTCAATTGGAGATATATATATATATATATAGGGTTCAAAATTAATGTGAGGCTAGTTCTTTCTACCTAGTTTTTGCTTCTCATTGCTTTAATTTTTTCTCCATTGTGTTTTAAGTGTGAATTATTGTCTATGAAAACTTTTTTAAGTAGTTTAACTATGTTGGAGGTGATGTAGAAGACCCCATTTTAAAAAAGTACTCACAATTATACAGTGAAAGTAGCTTGTTGGATGGTGAGGGCAAATAGGGAATTAAAATTTTTTAGGGTAGTACTTGTAACGAAGTTAGAAAAATGAGGTGTTTGAAGAGTTTTTCCAAATTGAAGGTAGAAAATGTAATAAATTAGGAACTTTGGGGTCCCTACGGTAAAAGACTCTATAAAGAAATATGTTTCTCTCACTTCCTTTTCTTATTTTATTTTCTTAAAAGAAAAAGCTAACAACTTTTCTCTCTATTTCTGTCTTTCACACAGTTATTATCTCTTTCTCTTTTTTCTCTCTCTTTTTTTTCTCTCTTTTTCAAACCTTTTTAAAGGAGCCTAGAGTTGACCTTACAATTCATGTGGTTTTTTTTTTTTGCTAGGTAAGCAAGAATATATTAATCAGATATAAAATATACAAAAGTAGAGACAAGCTCCGAACAAAGTAGAAAAACAAAAGCAAAACCCTCCACAACACTATGCGGGCGAGGCCTTCCAACCAGGCTGGCACCCCAAGCCGCAATAATCATTTGTTGTAAAGGTTATGAAAATCTAAAATAACAAGTTTTTGAATTTTCGACAGCTAGAAAACTTGGCTGATGATCAAAGGTTTCCTTCGTTCCAAGGGGAAGATTAGCTCCACGCTTGGACATGGTATCTACAGTAAAGTTTGTTTCCCTAAAAACCGATGAGAATTTGATAGTCTAGTTTTTTCTGATATTGTGTCATCTAGAGTTAATGAACCACGGAACTTTGTCACTTGCGAAGCATTTGAAAGCAGTTTGAGAATCAGAAGTGACCCATATTTTTGACCATCCTCGATCTGAGGCCCACTCCAAACCAAAGATAATGGCTAAGAGCTCAGCCACAAAGTTGGTACAGATCCCAAGGCCTGCCGACATCGCGCCAATAGTATTACCTGTGTGATCACGAAGAATCACCCCTGCACCACTTGAACCTGGGTTACCTCTTGAACATCCATCACACCCAATTTTCAACTGATCATGGTCAGGGAGACTCCAAAAGCATTGTAAAACCCTAGTGGGTTTAGCTGGTCTAGGATTGATTTGAAGGTTTTTGAAAATCATGAGGTCGTCTACCCTGTTATGCATAGTGCTTTTCATCAGAATAGAACATTCAAAGAAATTTACTAATATCTTACTTTTAACCCGACGAGAAGAAGCTGGAATATTGTTGAAGAGGCAACTGTTTCGGTGGTGCCAAATTTTAGTTAGGACATTAGTAATAGCAGCAGCCCAAAGGTCGCGAATTGCAGCACTCCTAGTTGTTGCATGAGTAGTAACTGATTCAAAATTTTGAACATGGGGAGTCCATTGGAATCCAAACAACCCATGAATCCAAGACCAAATATTGGCAGCAAATGGGCAAATCTAAAACAGGTGAGTGTCGTCTTCGATGTTCTTTAAGCATAGAGAGCATCTAAAGGCCATGTTAATACCTCTATCTTGGAGTCTCTTGTCGGTAGCACAACACCCTAAAAGTATTTTCCATATGTTAGCACTTCTGCTGGGATGGATACATTTCCTCCAGATCGATTTTTGACCAATGAATCTTAAGGAATTTCTCTCGATGAATCTCCACACCATTAGCGACTGAGTAGCAGCCAGTCAAACTTAGTTTCCACACTCTAATGTCCTCTCCCAACAAAGGAGGTGGAATAGTAGATGTGTTGATATTAGCCAATCTGAAATTGTCAGCTATAATCGAAGGAATAGACCATTGACCATTGGAAATTATATCACTAACCCTCGTTAGATGGTTGAATGAACTTCCATTATTTGAAATTAAGTCGGCTATTGGTTCCGTCGAACACCATGCATCATGCCAAAGAGGGATATCCTTGCCATCACCTATTATCCACCCAAATTTTTTTTCCATACCTTGAATTGCCCATTTCAAACCACCCCAAATCGAAGATTGCTTGTAATAGGAGATCCAATTACCAGTTCTACTTTAAAATTTAGCTTTCAAGAAACTTGCCCAGTGGTCTTTGTGGGAAGTGATTCTCCACACCAATTTAAGAAGTGGAGCTCTGTTGATGTTCTCCAGCCTAGTCAGACCCAAACCTCCTTCATCCTTAGGGCAACAGAGTTTATGCCAGGCTTTAGTGATGAGCTTTTTACTAGCAGGGTCACCAGTCTAGAGGAAGTTACGCATAATCCTTTCACAAGCCCATATAACAGCTTTGGGCCATTTGTAAATAGCCATATTGTAAATTGGAATGCTACACAAAACAGATTTAATAAGGCATAAGCGAGCTTGGAATGATAGAAGTTTACCTTTCCAACTCGCAAGAGTTTCCTGCATCCGGTCTACCACATGCCAGACATGACACTTTTTTACAGAGCCAGGGAAAATAGGGACGCCCAAATAAGAGTCAGGGAAGCTGCATTCAGACATACCAAATAGATTGGATATGTGATATTTTTGGGATGCAGACATGCCACCCAAAAAGATTTTGCTCTTGTTCTTGTTGACATACTGCCCAGAGTATTGTTGGTAATCGCAAAGTAGTTGAAGTAACCCTCTCAAACCATTATTACTGCCATTAAAAAAAAGGAAGACATCATCAGCAAAGAATAAGTGAGTTGGGCTCTTGATACCTTTATAAGTTACCATTGGATGTAGAATATTTCTCTGAACCAGGTCAGCAATGCCTCTACTTAGAACATCCTCGGCTAGAACAAAGAGAAGTGGAGAGAGAGGGTCTCCCTGTTTGAGGCCCCTCTGGCTTTTGAAATACCCTTCAGAGCCCCATTAATCAAAACCGAATAGTAAGTACTACTAAAGATCTGATCCAACAAGGTGCACCATCCATCAGAGAAGCCAAAGCATCTGAGAATATCCATTATAAAATCCCAGTTCATCGAATCAAAAGCCTGTGAGATATCAATTTTAATCCCCACATTACCCCCTTTTCTTTTCCTGTGAAGCTCATTTACAAGCTCAGAAGCGACAATGATCTTTTCCTGAATGAATCTCCCCTTTATGAAGGCTCCTTGTTCAGCTGAAGTAATTTTGTCCATCAAGCTACTGAGTCTTTTTGCCAAGATCTTGGTTAAAATTTTGAAGTAGAAGTTACTCAAGCAAATAGGCCTGAACTAATTTAATCTTTTAGCATCTTTGCATTTAGGGATCAATACGAGGAAGTTGTTATTGATACCTTTTGGGATAGTGCCTCGACTGAAATAGAAGCTAATAGCCTGAACGAGATCATCTCCAATAATATGCCATGCTGAATGATAGAAGTGTCCAGAGAAACCGTCAGGTCCTGGAGCCCCATCAGGATTCATGTTGTAGATAGCTGTTTTGATTTCGTTGACATCTGGAATTGCATCTAAGATAATATTGTCTTGATCTTCAATTAGCATAGGGATCAATTGAAGCAGAGTGGGATTGGAGTGAGTTACAGACCTTTTGAATTTTGTTTCATAATTGTGGACAATATTTTTTTTTATATCAGACTGAGAGGACCAATATCTACCCTGTTGGTCAATAATTTAGAGAATCTGGTTATGAGTCTGCCTTATTTTGATCGTTGAATGAAGGAACTTAGAGTTTTTATCACCAGAGTCGATCCACTTCACTTATGCTTTCTGTTGAAGAAAAGTATCATATTGAGAGGATACCTGATCCAGATCTCGTTGGGTGATGATGAGTTTAGAGAGTTTGTCTGGATCAGCAGGATCGTTGTCAGACTTTAGCATAGCTTGATCAACAGCCTTCTCCAAATCTTTTAGCTTTAGATTGATATTGCCAAAAATGTTGATATTCCACCACTTAAGATAATCTTTAAGCCGCTTAAGCTTGTAGGCAAATCTTGTTGCAGGGTTACTTGCTGAAATAGGGCGAACCATGAATGTCTGACCGTATCTATGAATTCCGGATGAGATAACCACATATTATGGAACCGAAAAGGGGAGTTGTGAGGCTTGGGGATCGAAGCAGTATAACCTACTAAGGGTGAGTGATCAGATTTAGTTCTTGAGAGGGATTTAATGTACCAGTTACCGTAAGAATCCGACCAGAGAGTGTTGAAGAATGCCCTATCCAATTTGCAGAGGATCCTTCTGCTTCCCACCTGATTGTTACACCAGGTGTATTTGATGCCCGTGGAGTGACTTTCGATGAGATTACATGATTGCACACAATCCCAAAATTCAGTCATAGCATTTGATTTAGGAGGCAAACCTCCTTTTTTCTCCTCCATTCTAATAACCGCATTAAAATCTCCATTGAGAAGCCAAGGTTTATTAAGCGTGGAGATGGTTTGAAGTTGATACCAAAGGGCTCTTCTATTAGCTGTACGGACATGAGCATGGATTCCAGTAATAATAGAGTTACCCACTTCAACTGATATGGCTTGAGAAGATGAAGCAATAACGTTAGGCCTTGTGAGGGTTGTTTTCCACATTAACCATATATTACCTTTCATAGAGTTAGCCGAATTATGAATAACATCAAGGTTTATATAACTAAGACGTAAATTAGAACAAAAATTGGCAAAGAAATGTACCATTGGCTCAGCAATCCAAAGGAGATCGGGAGAATGAATCCTTACCAATTTTCTAAGCCTTTTTCTTGCCTTGATTTTTGAAATTCCACGAATGTTCCAGTATAAAACTTTCATTACGTAGATTTTTGAGATTTGCTTGAGACACCACTTGGCTCTTTCGAGGTGGATCTCGTTGTCGGTGGGTTTGCTGCCCGAGCAGCCTTTTTCATCTTTATTTTACCAGATTTTTCTGCTAGTTCCGAAAGAGACGCTTTACTTAAAATAGGAGCATATTTTTCACTGGAGGCATGCCTCATTACTTGATGGCTAGACGAGGCAGGTAAATGAGTATCATCGTTGACTTGTTCTACTTCTTCAGCCCAGGTTATGGTTCTCTTAGTTATAGGCCTAGATGTATCAGTAGCTTGACGTGCAACTTGGATAGGTGGAGGGAAAGAATCTAGGATTTTAGCGATTCTGTCATGATCGACGATTGCATCCCCAGATGAAATATTTTTTATCCCCGAATCAATTAATGGCACATTTGTATCCTTTTTTTTACCCTGAAATCGCAATCTGGTTAGCCACTGACTCAGTAGCAACAATAGATGTATTGGTGTCCACATCTTCAATCGCTAATGGTAAGAACGGATTGTCATCAACATCATCACAACCCCTATGGCTCAGAACAGATATTTTGACTTGTATTTGCCCCATATCCTCGTTAGCATCCTCAAGGAAGTCATCCGGTGAAGGTGCTTCCTTGGGTAAATCTGGTTCTGTTGACTCCCCCTCAATTTGTTTTTTCTTTTTATTCCTCTTCTTCTTAGTCTTAGGAGCCTGTTCAGTGTCTGATTTGTCTTTTGTGTTCAAAACCTCCCTAATAGCCCTACATTCTGAGACAATATGCCCAATGATCTTGCAGTGTGAACAGAATTTTGAGGGTTTAGGTATCTCTACCCATTGCCAAAAACCACCATTAAAGCCATGAACCCAAACTTTATCCGGAATTGATTGAGCAAAGTCAACCTCAATAAGAATATTTACATAAAAGCCAAATTGTTGATTAAGAGTTGAAGAATCTACCTGAACTGGAGTACCCAGGCCCTTCCCAATTGAAAGCAGGATGGTGGTATCCCAGTATTCTAAACTGAGGCCTAGTAGTCTCACCCAAACCAGTGCTGATGAGACTCGTTGATTTTCTAGGTTGAAGTTGGGGACCCAATCTCGAACTCTTAAGTACTGTGAGTCCACAGACCATGGACCACCGCTCCAGACTTTTCTCTTGTCATTTTCATTGTCTAGTTTGATAGTAAAGTATCCTTTTCCCAAGGGAATAAACTTACAAGAACCCGATAGGTTCCACAGTTCAAGCAAAAGAGATTTTGCGTCTTCAAACTTGAGTTTCTGAAAATCCAATCTGCCTATGAGGCTGTATTTCCATTGATCTAAACATTTTTTGTGGAGGTCTTCAGGAATTGAAATAGTTGGGTAATCCCCATGTTTTCCAGGAGATGGTAGGGAAGAGAGATCGATGGCAGGATGATGTTGTTGATGGCGAATTTTATCAGCAAAAAAGGTGCTAGCGGGTCCCTCCCCAGAAGAGGAGGGTTGAGGAGAAGGCATATGGAAAAGCAGGGTTAGCAGGTTTCAGTCATTAGTATCCGATCAGTTCCGAGGCTCACCCAAACTATAATTCATGTGGTTAGATTATCACATTTCATGCACTCAATTAGGGGCGCATGTGCAGCCTGTCCCCATCGTAACCCTGCTCATATTACAAGCCATTGACGCATTGCCAAATGCCAAGGTTGCAATGGCATACAACATGGATTTGTAGTGAGTTGGGGGCCAAAATATAAAGGGCAAGATCTACTTTCATTCCACATATTCTTACACCTCGTATACATAGACATGTCCGGCTCACATGGAGACGATGCGAAGATATTTTTCTTTTTTGTGAGGATAATCATCTCACCATTTACCTCATCCTTACTTAATTCACATCTTTCTAAAAATTTTAATCCCATCGAAAATTGATCCAAAATTTTATCTAATCGTCTATTTTACTGTTAATTTTTAACGTAACTTTTATCAAAAGATTTAGAATGATTTGAATTAGTTTAGGAAGATCTACAAGGTGAATAGATCATCTTCACTAGGAGAACTTCGCTCACTCAAAATTAGCTCTCGAATCTTCTCTATATGGACTTCACAGATTACTATATAAATATGAATGCATGAGAATCCTATCACATATTTCAAATTTTAGGAGGGATACATTGCCTAGTATTTGAATGCCCAATATGTAAGTCCCACAGGAAGATGATTCAATGGATGAGTTTCGATCAGGATTGTTAGGAATTTCATCATACCAATGACACATTCCCGACGCACAGCGGAACAGGCTTACTAATCTTGAGACTTTATAATGATGAATCAACAAGAAAATATAACGATGAAGATAAAAACAAGCATCAACCATAACACAAGATATATGTGGTTCACCCTCACGGGCTACATCCAAGGCTAAATCGGCGCACCGGAGAAACCTCCACTATTATCAAGAACATATTATAATGCTTCTTATACAACCAACTAGATAAACACACATCAAGGATGTTACAAGACTTACCTGAGAACACCAACAAGAATCTATTAGAGATTGACTCTCTAAACTATTCCCAACAGCACACTCTCATCATCTTCAACCTTGAAATTCTATCTCCATAGTTGTACATAGTAACAGAGGAGAGAACACATGGAGAACACTAGAAACTTGGGTTGGGGCAGGGGCCCCAACCCCCATGAAGAATCCCTCAAACCCTAGATCCTCCTAAACCCTTCTCCCTCTCAACAAGTTTCTCACTCTTTGGATTCCTCACCACACAAAAAGACCAAAACCCTAGGTTTACCTCTCTTTGAACCTTAGGAACTCTACTACCTTCACATTGGCACATGTAGCACACCTTTGGAATGACCTAGGACCTTCCTATTTATAGATTTCATCAAACCCATGCGCAAATAGAAGTTTTCTAAACCCAAAAGGTCTCCAAAACCACCTAAAAACGAAATAAGCCCAAGGGATATCGATACCCACTTTTCGGGTATTGATACCTCACCCATCTAATGGTTTCATAACAGCTGGTATCGATATCCATTTCCATGGTATCGATACCTCCTGGAAATTTGCCAAAAACTCTACAAGGATGACATACTATGTAGATCTTCCTCAACGAATATCGCATCATTCTAAAACTTTTAACCCATAAAAAGTTGGATTATTTATGAGTCATCTATTTTATTTTTTTTGTAATTTTAAACTAACTAATTTTGATGAGGTTGATCTATATGGTGAGCAGAATATCCTAACACTCTTGGATTATCTTTTTGTAGGAAACTTGAGCTTCTCTGTTGAATTAGTAAGTAATTAGGTTGTGTTGTATAGCATTTGAATTTTATAAAATTTGCTTAATTACGCGGAAACAACACAAATTATGTTGTTTGTTTGCATTTTCAATTCCCCGGAACTGGGGGTCTACTCACTTAAAAGTGTGGTAATAGTTAGTTTTCTTTGTAATTCCATAGAATAGGCTTCTATGGCCCCCCAAAAGAATATAATTCTATGGACCTGGTGGAAATGAACATAACATACTTCTTTGCTATAAAAGATAGTCTTAGTTGAAGTTATATTTAAAAATAAATGAGTTAACATATGGGCTAATTTAAACTTTAACTAGTGGAAGTTATACTTGAAATCTTATGGATTTAACTTTTAGTTTTTGTGATTGACCGCTTTGCCTACCTTGAAAAAAAAATCCGTTATCCGCTACTGCTTGTGGGGCTCCCATGAAGATGAACTAAAGGCTAGTTTTTTGTGAATATGTTCTCCTCACTATGTAGATCATTTTCATAAAAAACTAGCTAATTCTAAAACAACTAATCAATTATCCATTGATGCAACTTAATGGTTAAAATGAATGCTTCAATCACCGTTGAGTTTAAAAGAACTAGATGATAGGATTAAAAGATTTATAATGAACTGGTTTTTTGTGAGGTTGTTCTTCTTATGTGTAGATCATCCTCACTAGAAAAAGCCTTTGGTTCATCTTCATGTGAGCCCCTTGGGCCATTGTAAACTAAAAATGTCATGATTATGCTATATAACGATGTCAACGGAACCGTTCTCTATATGACACGAATAACAAAAACCTTTTCATTAGTTATTAAGTATTTATTTCTTAAAACCAAAAACATCTTTATAAAATTACCACCGAGTGAACTTAAAAATTGGGCCCCTTCAAGTCTTCACCTATATTCTTTCCCTTCGTCCATCAAGACCATCACTTCATCTTCCTCTCATCTCTCTCGGCAAACCCATCCGATGGGCAAAAGTTTCAATTCTTCATTCAGGTAAACCTAAAAAAACTTATCCTTCTCTCTTTCTTTCCCTAAAATTTTCGTCAGTTCATCTCCGATCTCTCCGACTCTCTCTCAAAATTCTCTATTTATTCTCCCTCTCTCTAATCCTTAAGTATATTTATTCTCTAATCATCATACTTTTTGCACATATGAGAACTACATTAATTGTACTAGACAAAAAAATTTGGGATAGTTAATAAAATATTTTTTTGAACATTTATTGTAACGCCCCGTATCCCAAAATACAAGGGACATTACCATCAGTCTACCACGAGACTCAATTCCGGCAGAGTCTCCCCTGTAAACTGGACCTTTCGTCACCTAATAGACATAGTGCATATAATAATTTACGCAGCGGAAGCAAATTTAAACAAGGATATGCACTACAAATTTGCCACCCATTTTTTTTTCTCAACTCAACTGAAATCCCAACGAAGTAGGACCAGGAGGAACCTGCAACAACTACGA
>MVGT01003349.1:154184-196239 GCA_002174775.1 Macleaya cordata | reverse complement strand
ACCTCTTTTCTCTCTCTCTCTCTCTCTCTCTCTCTCTCTTTCTCTTTCTCTCTCTCTCTCTTCTTGCAGATCTTCTCTTCTCTCCCACGTTTTTTTCCCTCTTTTTTCTGCTCTCTCAGCTCTCCTCACAGCTCCTCTCTTCCTCCCACGATTTTCCTCTCCCTCCTTTCTCTATCTTTCTCTCTTATTTCTGCTCCCTATCTTATTTTCTTTTTTTCTCTTTCTTATTTTCTTTCTTTCTAATAACATACTAACTAATATATATCTATATATATATATCTATATATATATTCATTTTAGATTTTTTTTTGTTTAAACAAAATACTACCATTTCCCCTAATACCCTTGTTATAGGTACAACCCCCTATTATATTTTTTTTTTGCTAAACTCCTAATATTACCAATACTACAAGTTTTAAATATTACTAATGCTAGTGATACTATTATTATTAGCAATAGATTTTCTCTTTTTTTTTTTGTTAGCGGGGTCCCACATTTACGACTTTTTATTGTTAATAACTTATACATTGGGGTCATTTCTATGAGTTTGTTTGTTATTTTTTGTTTTCTTTCTTGATCAATTTTTTTTTTGTTTTCTTTCTATTTAGATTTGGGCCTCCTTAATTAACCCCTTCTCATCTATAAAAAAAAAAATGCTAAACTTACTGTATTTTCTTACTACAAACCTTACTGCCTAGTTATCTTACGGTTCTCAAATAATCTCATACCCCTCCTAATTTGCGTCATTTCCAAATTGACGCAAATACCCTCCTAAATAACCTTTACAGTAAAGTTTGCAGTACACTTTGCGGTAAGTGCATCCCGGAAAAAAAAACTGCAATGATTTTGGGATCTGCCTAATAATTTGTCTTGCTAGACAAATGTTAATTATTTTCAATAAATCAATTAACTTCAAAAAATTAAAGAAGAGGAACACAAAAAACAACAAGAAGAAAAAGTTGAACACTTTGATTGTGCGGCAATTTAGGGTCAAACTAGCATTGATCTTCCAAGATTAATGAACACGGGAACCAAAACAATTTTATTTCGGTTCCAATGTGGATAAAAACCGTATGCAGCCCTGGACTCTTAATCTGCACCGTTCACCATTGATATCGATTCATCAACGGTTGAGATCTACAGAAGTTGATCAACTTCAGTTCCACTAAAATAGTAATTAGAACAATTTTCCTAATTTAATTCGAGCTTATCCTTAGCCTTCAATGGCGGGGAATGAATTAAATCCTGATAAATTCGAAATTATAGTCTATTTCTATATCTGTTTGTCATTGATTCAAAACAAAATCCTTCTTATCCATCCTAATAATCTGTTTTTTTAATCTTATCCAAAGTCTAATTGGATCGAAATTAACGTTTTTTTATTGTCTCCGTCTTGGTTCTTCATATAAAACTAAAGCTTGCTAGTGAACCCCAAAAAATAAATAACAGTAGAAACTCGGAAATCTACAATCTCTGAATTCTAAAGGGCATAGAAACACAGGTAACCCTCTTTCTCTCTCTTCTCTCTCTTCTTCTTTGGGTCTTCAATTTCATGGTCTTTTATGTTCTTTACATCCAGACAACAAGCAAATCAGAACCAGAAATTATGGAAACTATCAGTCAATAAAACATTGAAACTGGAATTAGTTAAAGGTTTTAAGTACAGGGTCTGATCGAGTTTGCTTCAATTTGATTTTATTTGATCGATGTGTTTCTACTTTGGATGATCATAGATTCACTGAATCATCTCGATTGCAGCAATGGAGGACTATTCTCTCCCAAAAGATTCTCTTTTTCTTGGATTTGATAGCTCTACACAGTAAGTTTATTTTTTATTTTATTTGGTTGATCGTAAATACTCTGTTTTAGTTTCACCAGATTGAATGCTAGGGTTTAGGGTTAGGGTTATATGAATTACATGTTATTTGGATCTTCATCTTTGAGTTTCTCAATCTGGGTTTCAGTTGATATTTCCATTAATCAAGATTTTAATTATTTAAGGTCCTTGAAGGCGACTGTGTTAGATTCCAATCTCAACATTGTAACATCAGATGCTGTTCACTTTGATTCTGAATTGCCCCATTATGAGACAAAGGATGGAGTTTACAGAGACCCATCTGGTAATGGTAGAATTGTATCCCCAACATTGATGTGGGTGGAGGCTTTGGATCTCTTACTTGAAAAGTTAACGAAATCGAAATTGGATTGTGGAAGGATTTCTGCTGTTTCTGGTAGTGGACAGCAACATGGTAGTGTTTACTGGAAGAATGGCAGTTCGGCGAAGTTGGCTTCTCTAGATTCATCGAAACCATTGAAGGATCAGCTTATTGATGTGTTCTCCACAAAGGAATCACCTATATGGATGGACAGTAGCACTACTGCTCAATGCAAAGAGATAGAGAATGCAGTTGGAGGTGCATTGGAATTGTCCCGATTGACTGGGTCCCGTGCGTATGAAAGGTACACCGGCCCACAAATCCGGAAGATATTTGAGATACAGCCGGATGTGTATCATGATACTGAGAGGATCTCCCTTGTTAGCTCTTTCATGGCATCTCTTTTCATTGGGTCTTACGCAAGCATTGATGAGACTGATGGAGCGGGGATGAACTTGATGGATATCAAAGAACGAGATTGGTCTAAGATTGTATTGGAGGTCTTTTCCGTTAACGTTTGCTACATGTTTTATATTTGAATTCTTATGTTTTTATTTACTGATGGAGACCTCATAATGATCATTCTAGGCTACGGCTCCGTGTTTAGAAGAGAAACTAGGAAAATTAGCACCTGCCCACGCTGTTGCTGGTTTAATTGCTCCCTATTTTGTGGAAAAGTAAGTATCCTAGTTACCAATTTTTAGTTAATTCTCTTGGTTTTGATTTTAACTTTTGCGATCATAATATAGGTTTCTTTAACCTGCAACTTTCTACCTGTTAATAGTTTTAAAGTAACTAAATTTGGAGAAATTTGTCCATGTGCATGTCTGTGCGCGTGTGTGTGTGTTTATTACTTTAAACCTCAATTTAGATATATTTCTTGTTCCTGTCTTGTTCATCAAGCAATATACGTTCTCATCTACCTAGTCTTTCCTCAAGACTGAAGTTTTTAGGCTGCACTGAACTGTTTCCAGGTTTCACTTCAACAAGAACTGTGTTGTTGTTCAATGGTCTGGAGACAATCCGAACAGCTTGGCAGGTGGATACTTTTCTTCATCTGAAATTCCCCATCTTATGATCTATTTATTTAAAATCTTCTTGTATGCAAGAGTTCTTTATGCTAGTAGTGAGTATATGTAAGTATTTGTGAATGGCCTGTGAGGTAATTTTTTATTCCAGTAGTTTACCATAATAGTTATAAGTTACACGGGTTTGCATTACCCTTGCATCTGATGAAGTCATCAATTGTTAGAACCTAGATTAACAAACAGAGAATTTCATTTGTACTTTTGCTCCACCAGTAAGGAGGAACCCATCTTCCATCTCTAAACATGAAACGTTGAACTTTTTCTCATATTTCGTTTTCTTTGAATCTTTTCAACCCATTCCTTTGAAGAAAATGCTGCATTATATAAATATTATTTCTTCTAGAGCTTGTTATTTTTCTTTCTTTTTTGCAGCTGTCCTTTTTCAGTATTCCCTGCCATTTTTTCCTGTTAAAAGTGGAAATCCGGATTCATTTATTCCTATTATTCTTCTAAGTCAATGATTTTGAAATGGGTGATCTTCACTTCCCTTTTTGACAATATTATCTGTATTTAGTTTTCCTTGATTCCAAACTAATTTGCTTTTTTTCAATGAAAACCCCCAATAGGTAAAACCTTAGTCATAAATGACTCTCCTTTCTCCTTCCATTTCTTAATTTCTCATTGTGTATAAATATTAGAGTCCTGAGATGACAAACACGTCCTTACACACTAATGTACACATGCTTTCATGACCGTAGGATGTTCCTACTTGGTACATAAATCTCCTTTTTGAGATCTGTGTGAAATCATCCAACTCGTTAAACATTAGTGCTGGGTATTTCATTTCCCTAAATATTATTTATGTTTACAGGTTTGACCCTCAATACTCCAGGCGATCTGGCTATAAGTCTTGGCACCAGTGATACTGTAAGCTAATTATGTGGTGTTAATAGTTTGCCATCCTGTTCCAAGAAGGGTAACTTTAACTATTTTACTTATGGTTGCTCTTGCTGATTATTTCAGGTCTTTGGGATTGCTAGTGAGCCTCAACCTCGATTAGAAGGACACGTTTTTCCTAATCCTGTTGACCCAAAAAGCTACATGGTAATGCTGGTCTATAAGAATGGATCTCTAACTCGTGAAGGTAATTCCTTTCTCTTAATAAATAGTTGGGATTACTTCCAAAAAAAAAAACAGAAAGTTGGGATTTCAATGGAGCAACTTTAGTCATTCCTTCAACTGACATTGTGGTTATGTTTGTGGTGTTAGATATAAGAAACCAGTATGCGGAGCAATCTTGGGATGTTTTCAACAACTTCCTGGAAAAAACTACCCCTCTAAACGGTTTGTAATTCTTCTTCTACTTAACTTTCCTGGATGTATTTATTTTATGTTTAGTGACCTTATGCATTTTGTTGCAATAGGTGGAAAGTTAGGATTCTACTACAAGGACCATGAAATTCTTCCTCCTCTCCCAGGTAGGTAAATTTCCTTCAGTTAGTATCTAATTTCTATAATTTCGATTTACATCCTTGAAGATATCACTTAACCTTTGGCATACATTGGAAAGAATGAATTTAGAAACAAACCACGCACAACATATCACTAAAGTATTCTTCTATTTGTACGTCACTACTAAGATGAAAGGTCAGATATGTGGATATCCAAAACTAAGTATTCTTCTACTTTGGGTAAAAGATCTAACTTGAAGTTACATCTATGTAGTTGGTTCCCATCGTTATGTTCTCAATAGCTTCACGGGTGACACATTGGATGGGTTGAAAGAGCATGAAGTAGGGGAGTTTGATGCAGCTTCAGAGGTTGGTAAACTAATATGACCTCATTCATGGAGACTTGTTTACAAGCTGTCTGTTCTTTATCTCATGCTATATATGTTCAGTTTGAGTTTTGTTCATGAGGCAGATCATATTATAGACCGAATGATCCTTTTTTATTTTAACATTTTAATTACAGGTCCGGGCAATAATTGAAGGCCAGTTTCTCTCAATGCGAGCTCATTCAGAGAGGTTTGGAATGCCAAGTCCTCCCAAACGAATAATAGCGACTGGTGGTGCATCAGCCAATCAGAGCATTCTTAAGTCGATAGCTACCATTTTCGGTTGTGATGTCTATACAGTCCAAAGACCTGGTAAGAACAGCTCTTAGATTGTCGTGTGCCATTCCCTTATTTTTATATTTGAAACCTAAAGATGGATGTCATTTCAGGTACATCTATACTAAATTACTAATAGAGCTAGAAGGTGTTCTTGATGGTTATTCCATTGGACATCTTGGTCTTTTCCCTTTAAACAAAAACTACCCTTCTCTTGAAAATTTATTTCGAAAACATAAAGGCATAAAATCCTTTTTTAATAATAAATACCCCAAACCTCCAAAACAGTTTTCAAAAAATAACTTAACCACTCCTATATTTCAAAAACTACCCACCTTTACTAAACTACTTGAGACTGTTTGATGTATTTTTCTCGTAGCATTCTACCCATATATATTAATTGAACGTGCAGAACACATGCAGCCTTCTAGTCCTTAATCAAACAAAAATCGTTGATACATTTGCTTTTCCCAACTATGAAGTTTAGACTATGTACCTGCAGCCTGACTAATGTGAATCGATCCAGTTGTGTTAATTAGCAAGTTTGAATTGGTATTTAACTGCTTGTCTCTGGATGTCATGAAAGTCTTAACTTTGCCTAAATACATTTTTTATTTCTTTAGTTTCTGCTTCAGTTTTTATTTTCACTGAGTACCACTATACAAGATGATTCGAGTGAACATAATTATCTTTTGTTGAAGGTATATGTAACTGCTAAGTGTAACTGCTTTAACACGTATTTTCGATTGTTAAACACCTGAAATCTTTATCTCCCTTGTTTGACAGATTCGGCTTCTTTGGGAGCTGCCTTGAGGGCAGCTCATGGGTGGCTATGCAACAAGAAGGGAAGCTTCGTACCCATCTCAGTCTTGTACGAAAACAAGTTAGAGAAAACATCTCTCAGTTGCAAGCTTTCCATGCCTGCCGGAGATCCACAACTGCTTCCTAAGTACACTTTGCTGATGAAGAAAAGAATTGAAATTGAGGACCGCCTTGTCCAAAAGCTGGGGCGTTGGTAAAACAGGAAGTTTCAAAAAGAAAAAGAAGGTAAAAAAATAAAATAGAAAAGAGATCACAGCTAGATTAAGTGACGCCCCCATCAGTAATCACGTAGCACGACGTATATATTTGTTTCAATTAATAAAGCTGAACATAGGGGTTTTTCTTTTCTTTTCTTTTTTTTTTTTTTTTCTTTTTTCTTTCTTGTGTAATCAAGCTGAATATAGTTGGAACCAGTAACTAATCTTATTTATTCCTATAAGATCATATTGGGATTAGTTTATGAAGTAAATGTTTTTATCAATTGGCTTCTTTTATTTCTTTTTCTTTTTGTAGATTTTGTTGTTTATGTTTTGAGTTTTCTGGTTTTGTTAAATTCATGCTTCTTGGGAATTACTGATAATATGCATTCCTTCATTCAATTAACCTTCTAATTAATTTATGATTGATTTGCATGGTTGTTTCTGCACCAACCCTTTCTTATTGGTAAGGATCAAGATCCAGCTTCAGGGTGTGTTTGGATACCAAGTGTTCATACATTAACAATCTAACAAAAGCACTTGCCCAATGCAGGCATGCAATGCCAAGACCTTGAAGTCTTGAACTATATATGTTTACAAATAACATGTGTAGGGCCTTCTAAACTTTCTCCTTTGCTTATGTCATGCCTTAGGCATATATGTTTGAGCTGTAGTAACCAGAAGAGAGGGAGATGAAGATATGGAGAAAGAAAGAGAGTACTAAGAATAAGAGAGGGAAGATGATAATGATGGAGGTGGAGCTGGTGTGGTGCTAGAGGTGGTGGGGTGTAGTTATTTTTGCTGGTAGAGTGTGTTTAGTTGTGTTTAGTGAAGGGAGTCTCCTTACGAAAAACATAAGGTTGAGGGGAAGGTTCAAACTTGGACTTAAGCCCAAATTTTAAGCATGCCCCCAAACCAAAAGGGGAGCCTCAATAACAGCAGTCTTAATAAATCAGTAACTGTTACAGTTTGATACTATTGAGGGAGGCATAAAGCGACGGTTTGTGTAGATCTGTCACTAAAAATTGATCTTTGATACAGTGCATATTTTAGAACTCAAATGTGAATATCGCATTGGTTATTCAGAGTTAGGTTTCCCTTTGTTTTATATTGTTTCAATATACATCGAACAGAAAGTTTTTTAGTTCATTCCGTTCAGATCAGTTCATTTCATAAGATAACCACCAAAGTTCACTATTATGTTTAGCTCAATTTTCTCTACACTAACACAGTAATTGTACAATTATCTGGATTCTATGGAACCTTGACTAAAATTGAGGACCAGGATTCTCTTTCATTGAATCTTCTTGATTTTATCCAAAAATAAATAAAAATTATTTGTACCCTTAATAAGTAAATTTTGATGAATTCTTGTCATACCATGGTAAATAAGCAGAATTATTGTCTCCATTTTATGGCCATAAAACATGTTATAGCCCATGGCAGGTCAAGGAACTCATATTTATGTCATTATGCATACAGATAAGCTATAACTAGTAGTTCATGAGTTTCTCTTTATCAGGTTTTACTAAATTCTGATCTGTTAGTACTGTTACATCATTTTGCCCGTCCTCTCGTTGTCATGTTACAACCTTCGACTTGCACCAAAGCGTTTCGACATTTCGTAATTCTCTTTACAGAGCAAAAGCCTGATAAGATATGTACTTTTGCATTGAAATTACATTTGATTGATGTAAAGAAGATAGTAAGTCTGTTGAAATACCTGGCAGGACAAAGGAAGAACACAAGTTTTTTCTTTATCAGAGATCTCTGCCCAATCACATCAAAAACTGATAGCAGGTTGGTCATGAATGGCGAACTACTACGGTGTACTAGAAACATATTTCAAAACACTTCCAAAACATTCAAAATTTTGAATTATGCTCATAAGACTAAGTTTCACTACTCAAATAAACATCTTAGAATCTCAAAAAGATAGAACATTCAAATTTTGAAGTCTTCAATCCAAAGAACTCAATTTGATCTTAACTGTATCCTAAACCAACATATATGAAATAGCTAAAGAAAGTATCAAAAAGGATAAAAGCAAATTTCAAGTCTTGTCACTTAATGACGTTACGAAATAAATGCAGGAAAAAAAATTATGGAAGCTATTGTTCTTCATTCTTTAGTCTCAATTTGGTGGAGGGAAGAAGATGGCATCTGCGGTTCTCTTTGATCGGAAAAGTTTCTCAACTTCCGGAGCCACATTGAAGGAAGCTTCAAGCACTTGAGGAGACAAAGCCTTCCATACAGATGTCCTTCCTGCTAAGTGGCTGAATATTGGGCTGCAAATCCAACACAAATAAAAATAATTAGAATTAACAGTTATAACAAACTTCATAAGATTTTCAAATCATTTTAGTACTTCAAACTCATAAGATCAAAAGGAACGAAAAGAAGAGCAGAACTGACTATCAACACTGATGAAATATGAATCTCATTATATCTTAAGGGTGCATGAAGAGGTTGAGAGTTGTAGAGCTATCAATTGAATATGCTGATAAAAATTTCTTGTATAGCTCAAAATTTATCTTTGATAAGAAACTAATAATCAAAACAAACATGTCATATGTTATGGGCATCATGTAGACAGAAGGATAGATAGGAACTTATGAAATTTCATTCTGCATCACAGTATGAATGTCTGGGCAAGAAATCTTAAGCCATTCAGTGCATATAAAAGACAACTCGATATGCATTTGATCTGCTAGGAGACACCATGATAAGGAAAGGGTTTTATCCCCAAATAACGTGTTTTAAAGATCAATTTTTTAAAAGTAACCCCTTTTTCAGAACTGAAAATTGTAACCCATCACAACGGCAACTAGACCTTCCCGATGAGATCTAGATGTTATAGATATTAGACTACCATGTCATCATAATGGGGTTGAGATGGGTTAAAATCATAACACTTTTGGAAATGTCTTAGTTTTCAAAACAAGTTGAAAAAGCAAAAAATAACACGTACAGGTCAGTTTATATAACAGGTCACAGAAAGCAGAGGTTAGAGTGACTTACTTAGGAGTTGTGATGATGGAGAACCACTCCATCCCATCTCCATCAGCAATCTTCGAGACGACGAAAAACCTCGGAACGATAAACAAGTTACCAGCCTCCAATCTTGTTTCCAAGACACGGCGGCCATCCACTCCAACAACCTGAACACGGCCACTCCCCCTAACAACATAAGTCACCTGGAAAGCTGAATCACAAGAAAAACCTGGCGAACACATCGCACTCCCATCCAGCCTGAGAAGATATTTTGTTTGATCAGTATAAAACAATTGTACTAAGACACAAAAAAGTGTATAATGATATACAAATTAAGATCACTTTAGACCATGAAATAGAAACTGAAGCGATTGAATCGAACCTGACAAGATCAGCACCAAGTCCAACCTCACCCACCAAAGGCAAATTCTGAGTATTCAAAACCACGACACATCCGCCGTTCTTAATATCAACATCCAATGGAGCTTCCTCACAGTTCAAAGCCATCCCTTTTCTGTCTTCCTCCTTTGGCTCTGGCATGTTAACACCCTCACTTAGCTTAACAATGCCACTGGATTTTTGGCTTGTAACAAGTGCCTTCACCTTATCTTCTTCCAAGTCCCATGCACGACCGACAAACTCAGTAGAGAATCCAGTGAATATACCATTTGAACCAGTAAGAGAGAATTCAGTGAATTCACCGGCTCTGTGGCCCTTTGAGGTATCACCCAAGAATAGAACAACGAGTTCGGTGTCGTCTATATTGTACCACCATGTAACAACACCAAAGGGCAGGGCAATTGCATCACCTTTTTTTATCGAAATCACCTTCTCCTCAGCTTCAGGAAGAACAATACCAGCCTTACCACTGCCTGAAAAAAATAAGCGAGGTCGTTAGTTAGCGCGAATATGAATTCAATTTGTGAAATCATCCTTTTCTTAATTTCTACAACCACCTATAATGTTAGCAATCGACTGTTTAATTCGTGTTTAAAACAAACTCTCATATTAAATAATTTTCTTTTTACATCAATAATTAATGCAAATCAAAATCAAAGCAGGCCAAAGTATCAACAAACAGAGAAATATCATACAAAAACTATCCAGTTAAACAACCACTTTTTCTAAAATCTCAAACTTGTAGAGAGTATAATATATATTGACAATATATAAAAAAAAAAAAAAAATTGTGCTAGCAGGAGGGGAGATCGAATAGTGGGTCTCGGTATAAATATAATATTGACAAATCTCTCTACAAACTCTAAAAGAGACAGTTCAACATATTCAAAGTAGAAAAAAAAAAGTGAAACAATATATAATCAAAATCAAAAGAGACTGTTCAACATATCCAAAGTAGAATAAAAAAAAAATGTGAAACAATATATAATCAAAATCAAACAACTTGGAGTAAATAGAGGCAAACTAAAATCAGTTAATATCAACCCAATCCCAAAACAGAAATCAAAACATTACTTTAGCAGAAATAGAATAAATTTTCACTCAAAAATAAAAGACCCAAAAAACAAAAAAATTAAAGTATGATCGAGATTAATACCTTGAAGAACGTAAGCGACCTTGGCAGAATCAGAGTAGGAAGGAAGGGCAAGACCATTCTTGTGGAGGGAGAGTTTGGAAGCTCCAATGTTACCTTCACGAAGCATGGGAAGTTCAGAAGGGGACCATGTGGAGTATGATCCACCATCACCATCGTACAATGCCTTTGCCAACTTGGGTGTTAGATCAATCTCCATCTCTCTTTCTCTCTCTCTCTCTCTAAAACTTATCAAAAAAAAAAGAATCAAGAAAAATAGTTCTGAACAAGAATTTAGAAGATAGAAGAAGAAGAATCGGTGTGATGGAAAGAGATTCAATGGGGGTTTTAATTTATAGGCAAAGGTAGAAGAAGTAGAACAACGTATAAGGAAACATAGACAAAATCGGATTCGGATTAATTGATAGATATTATTAGATAGTCCTACTGATGTACGTGTTACCATGAATATATCCCTCCGGATGTCACGGTTAATGGTGAACACGACGCCTAATCCTCATAGACAATGGTCTATGATGTCAGGGTCTATGAGGTCCACATAAAAGTGATCTAAGGGCTGATTTTGTGGGATGATACTTGATATGTGCATTATATAGATCATCTTCACAAAGAACTATCTCCTTCTAAAACTTCTAACCCGATCAAAACTTAGTTGGAGACCAACTGAAAATTGGATCATGTCAATCAATTTTTATGGAAGGGATTGGATGACACCGTGACCCCAAATTTACTTAAGCTAATGGGATCACATAAAGATGATCTAAGGATGATTTTCAGTAAGGATGTTCTTCTCACAATCTAGATCATCATGGCCGAAATTCAATCCTATCATCCAATTATTAAAAATCAACTATGCAAAATATGTCTAAAATTTATTATTTTGGAAAATGTAAAAAAAGTCCCTAAAAAAAAGTCATTGTGATTTTAATCCTTTTTTATAAATTTAGTCCTTAGTTTTGGACATAAAAGTCATAAAAGTAGGGACTAAATTTATAAAATAAGGATTAAAATTACAATGACTTTTTTTTCAGGGACTTTTTTTACAAAACCCCTATTATTTTTAAGGGTTGATTTTAGAGAGTTAGAGGTCTAAGAAATGGTTTATTTTTTTAAATGATGATTTGTATGGCGATGATGAGAACATCCTCACAAAAATAAGACATTAGATCACCCTCTTTCTTGGTGCGTGTCACATGGGCTCCCAAGATCATTCACTCCCTTTTCATTTTTATCGAGGTTAAATTTTTAAAAAAATTCTATAAATTATCAGCCTAATTATCTCTACGTAATTCATGATGCACTCCATATTTGATTTTTTTACCTCCTAAATTTAAGTACCAATTCTTAAATTAAAGAAACATGTAAGAGACTCCATATATAACTACTGTTCAAGAAGAAGCCTAAACCTGATTAACAAGTCATAGTTCACGTGGTAAGTTGCATAATTTCCCCATATGCAACTTACCATTGGGGTGCCTGCCTAAATTCCAAGCCCGCCACAAAGCATTCAGTGCCGACTGAAATAATTTCCCCAAAAAAATAAGAAATTTTTTTTTTCATAATACTGTATGGGCTGGGCTAATGGGCTTCGAATGAGTCTACAATAGGAACTGAATTGTTCCTACTCAAAATTAGGGATGTCAATGGATAGTCGAAATCCAAATCAAATTCGAGTCGTATACAAGTTTTCGAATATTATCCGAAATTTTTAATATCGGATATATTTATTTTTATAATAAATATTTTCAAATGCAGATGCAGATTCAGATATTAAAGAATTGTCTCCGTTAATATCCGATTCGATAAGAAATCACATACATATAAATATATATATGATATACATAAAAACTATATATAATATATTATAAAATAAGTAGTAGTATATATAAAATGAAAAAATATCCGATTATAGAACTTAAAATCGGGATAAAGTAGTAACTTGGCTCCAATACAAATTAATATGAATTGAATTGTTACTACTCATAGGCCTATCACGATGCCCTCTATTCCACGACATGCATACATTCGTCACACTTCGAGTAGTGCTTCCCTAATCGACTAACATAGAAGGTAGAGTTGCCAAATATGACTAAGTTGGTTCGATTCTTATCAATTTGTGTCCGAGCTATACAACCACGTCACAGGGCAACCTATAAGCTAGATTATGATGCATTGTATCGAATACTGGTAGGTGAGAGATAGTCACAAACAAGAAAGTGCCATGGGCTATACCATTAAGCCATTATCGATAGAGTCAGTTGGCGTATGCATTGGCTTCGGAAGCGTGGTGGAAGGTAATAATCCCACATAGACCAAGTATCAGATTTCTCATTTTTATATGAACTGTTAGGCACCATTTCTTTGCAAGCTAGTTTTCAAGGCCAAGTTGAGAGATAGATAGATAGATAGAAGAAAGAATGGGAGGGAGGCATAGAGCTTATTTTTTGTTTTTTCTTTAGTTTTTTTTTTCCCGAAGCTTGCTACAAACAATTTTTGTAGTCAAACTAGTTTGACTTCGTGGCAAGTTCAGACCATAGTTAGTAAGTTCGCGAATTATTCACGAATAATTTGTGGACCGAACATATTAATACCGTACCGAACAGAACAACCGCACTATTCAATTAATCAGAATAATTCGTGCATTCTTAATGGGTCCCAAATTATTCGCGAATAATTCTCGAATCCGACCCGAACTTTTGAATAATTCTTTTTCTCTCAGCTTTTTTTTTTTAAAATCGTAGTTATTATTTAATCTATTATACTAGTTACATTGAGATTATTGGATGTGTTATTTTACTTTTGAATAATTTGTTTTTATTTAAATATATATATATAGATATATATTTTTTAAATCCTAGTTATTGTTCAATCCATTATACTAGTTCCATTGTACCAGTTGGAGACTTATTGAATGGGTACTGTTAGTATTGTACTTTATGATACGATATAATATTTTTTTTATCATAAGATATAATATCTTTAGACATGGTACTTGTATATATATCCGAATTTTTAAGCTAATTTTTAGATGGAGCATCCGAACTATACTCGAATTATTCCCGAATCGCATTTTTACCGAATTCCGATTATTTGACTGGATATTTGATAGAATTTTTCGTCTATAAATTCGAATAATTCCCGGAAGATTCCCGAACCGAACTTTTATCAAACACTGAATTACTAACTATGGTTCAGACTTAAGCAATATCAAGCAAATTCGAACCTGCCACCAAACTTTAGGTTACATGGTTTGCTGGATCGGTCGATCTTACGTGGGATCGGGACGATTGGCCGAGATCGACTTGATCCTTTATGTCTGGTCACATCCTAACCCAACTCATTATGGGATTAGTTCGACTTGGATGATATTTTTTCTGGATCAACGAGTTAACTCGACTGATCCTTGACAGTAACATCCAAAAAATGAAATTAAAGAAAAATTGAACTTGGCCAATATCGTCTAAGATTGGTGGGATCGGCCTGACTCACCTGATATGACTTAGCAGGATTGGACCTTTCATTTTTTTCCTTTTTAAATCTTTTTTTGGGTTCGTGTTGGAATCGGGTGGGATCGACCGATCCAACTGGATCGACTCGGGATCGGTCATTGCCGATCCATCCATCGATCCTAAGTCGGCAAACCATTTGAGGCTACGATTTTTAAATTTTATCCTTATTCATTTTTAAAGGAAGATAGTATTTTGTCCAATTTCTACACATTGAAAGTTGGTTTATAGATTTTTTGATTTGGAAAGGATTTATCGAATATTTTTAAAGAGAGGCACCTAGCCTTTTGATTAAGTGGTTGTGCACTCCTCTCATAACTTGGGAGGTCTTGGGTTCAAATTTTATTGGCTGTAACCATTAAATTTGCCCCATGTAATATGTTGCAGCCCTCTATTTGGAGCGAAGTCTCATCCGTAGTGACGACTTCGTATGCTCATGGATTTTGACGGTTTTTCTTCGTCCGTGGTAATAACTTTCATATACTCATTATGATTTCTTTGCACTTCTTACATACTCATTCTTAATAGTGTATCTTCGCCCTTGCATTGTATGAGGTGGGCAATAGTCCACTCCATAAAAGTAAAAGAATATTCCGAAAGAGTAGGGATCTTTAACCAATTCCAAACTTTCTTTGAGGGCCCACATGCGTATAGGCCGTCCCCACATGAAACAATCGGTCGCTACCCCTAGTTACGTATGCAAATGTTTGCCCCTAACCTGAGAATCCATAAGAAAGAGGTATTGGACCTATTGTTAATTCAAAAGATGAGTGGCACTTCAGCAATTTGGTAAAACCATGTACCTATTTTGATACAAAAATTGAATTCGGGCGGCAAAAAAATTGTTGATTTTTAAACTTATTAAGGGGAACCAGTGGTTAAACTGGGACAATCATGGGTGTGATTCGCTGGCTGGCAGCCGTCCGTAACTAGGGTTAACTAACTACGGTTAAGATCCAGATCCAAATATTTTTTTTTCCTCTCTATTCTGTTTCTTCACCCTATATAAACCAAAGCGAGAAATAACTCAGACCTAGCAACGAAGAGCGTCTTAATAAACGCTCCTCTTTTTGTTCTTCCGTTTTTCTTCTTCTTCATCCCCTGTAAATCTTCTTTGCTTTTTTTTTTTTCAAATCTTCGAAAATGAGAGAGTGCATTTCGATCCACATTGGTCAGGCCGGTATTCAGGTCGGAAATGCGTGCTGGGAACTTTACTGCCTCGAGCATGGCATCCAGGTACTTTCTTTTTTTCAAATTTTTTTTTCGTTTTTTTTTTTTTTCATTTTTTATAGATCTGAATCTGTCTTGTTATTACATCATTCAGATCCTTTGATTCTTGATTGTTTTCTTTCTTGATTTGTCTGTTTGATTGATTTTGCTGTAATTTCTTTATCATTTTGATCAGATCTAGGGTTTTGATGAATTAAATGTCATAGATCTATGAGAAATTGTTAGATTCGTATCGGTTTTATGAGTTTCTCTGTTGTTACTCGATTTAATTGCCCTGTTTCGTTAGATCGATATCTTTTCTATTGGAACGAATAGATCTGTACTATTTTTAGTTGCCATTTCATTTTTTTCTTTGTTTTGGCCTTGTTATGATTCAATTGAATTTTCTCTTCTGTCTATATAACTTGATATTTAATCAGATCTTGAGTTTTTGCGATTTGGATGTAACTGATCTATTTAAAAATGCTGGTTACGTTACTGTAGTTGACAATAAATTGAACTTTTTATTTGATTTGGATGTAGATGCAGTTTATTGTTGAAAGTCCTCAGATCTATGTTTCTATAGTTGGATAATTTGAATTTTTTTGAATTCGTAGCTTTTTGCAATCTCATCAAACTTTTTTAATTATGTTGTTTTTTCCTGTATTATATCCATATCAAACAAATTGCTTTCTAAAAATCATGGTTTCCTTAATTTGTTACTCTTGTTGAATTATCCCTTCAATGATTGCTCTTATGCGCTGCATGATTTTGAAGTTATTGTATTCAATCTCCACAGATCTGATTTCTTTTGTAGTTATAAGATCTTATTTTAAGTTTTTCTTGCTTCCATTCAGTTTCTTAGAGAATTTTGTGTTTCTTCTTGCAGCCTGATGGCCAAATGCCTGGTGATAAGACTGTTGGTGGAGGTGATGATGCATTCAACACCTTCTTCAGTGAAACTGGTGCTGGAAAGCATGTCCCCCGTGCCATTTTTGTTGATCTTGAGCCCACTGTCATAGATGAAGTGAGGACCGGAACATACCGTCAACTTTTCCACCCTGAGCAACTCATCAGCGGCAAGGAGGATGCTGCCAACAACTTTGCCCGTGGTCACTACACCAGTAAGTATCTACACATATTTGTCTATCATCTTCAAATGTCATCCATTGAAACTTAATTTGATCCTAATGTTTTGTGTTTTCTTTCAGTTGGGAAAGAGATTGTTGATCTCTGTTTGGATCGTATCCGCAAGCTTGCCGACAACTGCACTGGTCTTCAAGGTTTCCTTGTCTTCAATGCAGTTGGTGGAGGTACTGGTTCTGGATTGGGTTCACTCCTCTTGGAGCGTCTCTCTGTTGACTATGGAAAGAAGTCAAAGCTTGGCTTCACTGTATACCCATCTCCCCAGGTCTCCACATCTGTTGTTGAGCCCTACAACAGTGTCCTCTCTACTCACTCCCTACTTGAACACACTGATGTTGCTGTGCTCCTCGACAATGAAGCTATTTACGATATCTGCAGGCGTTCACTTGACATTGAGCGTCCTACCTACACCAACCTCAATCGCCTTGTCTCTCAGGTATTAATTGTGACACCATTATATCTTTCAGAATTTCGAGTCATGCTTCAATTGAATGAATATTTTACTTGTTACACCCTTTGTTTCAGAATGGCTGCTTACATGTTTTAATAAATTAAAAGGTTTGTTTAGGCGCATATCTGTACTTATTAAGGTTAATTTAACATTCCTCGTAATGTTTTCAAAATTAGACATTTTTCATCAGATTTTCAAAATTAGAGATCTATATTATTAGATAATTACCATTTATCAATGAATTGGCATAGATAGTGATAAAATAGTGTCTACATTTGTTTTGGAACATAACTTTTCATGGTTTGAAGAGGTACATTTAGAACATATTTGAAAATATTGGGGTCTTCAACCATATGAAGTAGGAATGTGTTTCTAAAGTTGTGTTGAAAAGTGGGTGAAAGAGGGATCCAGGAATTACGTCCCATGGAATGTTCGGGTCTGACATTCATTTTTTTATTTGGTGATTCAGGTGATTTCATCCCTTACAGCCTCATTGAGGTTCGATGGTGCCCTGAATGTGGACGTGACTGAGTTCCAGACCAATTTGGTCCCATACCCCAGGATTCACTTTATGCTTTCATCGTATGCTCCAGTCATCTCTGCTGAGAAGGCCTACCATGAGCAGCTTTCTGTTGCAGAAATCACCAACAGTGCTTTTGAGCCTTCCTCTATGATGGCCAAATGTGATCCTCGCCATGGCAAGTACATGGCTTGTTGTCTGATGTACCGTGGTGATGTTGTGCCCAAGGATGTGAATGCAGCTGTTGCCACCATCAAGACCAAGCGCACGATCCAGT
Organism: Macleaya cordata; assembly: GCA_002174775.1. NCBI lineage: Eukaryota > Viridiplantae > Streptophyta > Magnoliopsida > Ranunculales > Papaveraceae > Macleaya > Macleaya cordata. The sequence goes on along the minus strand of MVGT01003349.1, from coordinate 178,268 downwards.
TTGTGGACTGGTGCCCAACTGGATTCAAGTGTGGTATTAACTATCAGCCACCAACAGTTGTGCCAGGAGGTGACCTTGCTAAGGTTCAGAGGGCTGTCTGCATGATCTCCAACTCCACCAGTGTTGCAGAGGTCTTCTCTCGCATTGATCACAAGTTTGATCTTATGTACGCAAAACGTGCCTTTGTTCACTGGTACGTTGGTGAGGGTATGGAGGAAGGAGAGTTCTCTGAAGCTCGTGAGGATCTTGCTGCTCTGGAGAAGGATTATGAGGAGGTTGGTGCTGAGTCGGCTGAGGGTGATGATGGTGATGAGGGAGAGGAGTACTGAGAGAATGAGGTGAGGAATGCCTGCTAGTTACTGCCTTTTCATTTTCCTGGTTTGTTGATGGAATATTATGTCCTTTGAATAATCTTTGTGATGTGGCTTTGAACCTATAAATAATGTCTTTTGTTGTTTGGGATGAAGTTTGAGATTGTTGGATAGTAGTAGTCCGAAAGTAAAATGTATTGTTATTACTTATTTTGCATGCTCTTCTACTGCAACTTGTTACCTGTAATTTGCCCCAAATAAATAGCATAAGGCATTATTAAAAATCTATTTTTTAATGAATGAATGAATCTACTTCTATAAATACTTCCGGGTGGGATTTTACTTGGGCAATGGTGAAAACCTGAAAGGTGTTTCACCTCGTCCTTGACGACAATTTGATGCCTAAAATTAGAAGGAAGAGATCAAGGAAGAAGCCAAAGTCGAGTGTGAGACTTTACTTGGGAAGGGTTTTGCATTGAGGGAATGTACTAAAGGGTAATAACTGCCCTGCTGAACGAAGATTTTTTCCATTCAGCTGTTCATTTTTAAAATAGTTGGTTTGCATTTCACTGTTGTTTTTAGGTTATCCATGTTACTGTTAAATTTGCAACCAATATCCATGGAATTTGAAATTCGGTTAGGATGATCTACATTGAGGAGATTATCCTTCCGGTGAACCAGCCCCTCGTGAATCCTAAAAATTGAACTTGACTAAGTATAAATTTGTAGTGTGTTTAAATGGTAGCCAAACAAACTGTACTTGACTCGAATAATGAGTCTTTAGAAACAAAAATCTCTAGAAACATGAATCATTTGGTTTGTTTGGCAAACATAAAAGAATCCATGTATTCATGAATCCTTGGAAGCTTGAATCCTTTGATTTGTTTGGTTGCCATTTAAAATCCAAGGAAAATTTCTATTTCGTTGTTTTAATTTTGTAGGGTGTAATCTATTTTGAGTTGGGTGAATACATAGTGAATCCTTAATTTAGAATTCCAGCAAGTTCTAAAGGACTCCAAAATAAAGATTTGTTGGAAAACATGTTTCCCTGGGTAACAAGTTTCCAGGGATTCTTGGCAGCCAAATAGACCATGGAAAACATGAATCTCTGATCCCCACTGAATCTCTACTTACCTTGGAATCCCCCTTCCAAACAAATCATTGGTTTTCGATGCAAGAAATGAGCTTCACAATAGATGAATGTTATTGCTTCAGTTTAATCAGGTAAATAGATTAGTTCTATCCACATTAGATTATTATTTAATCACGAGAAGTTTTGTAACAAAAGATCAATAGTTCAATATCTATTTTAAGAGCTTACTTGCATATAAGTTAGACATCCATTCTTTTGTTGCATCTGACTTGGTCAATGACTAATCACATCAAGAGTATCAAATATTACAGCATGTGAAGACACTCATTCTTGAATACTATAGAACTTCGATCGGCTTCCCATTTATGGTGATCTAGTTGTTATTCCGCAAATGTAGCTTGAAAGTCCCACTCTTCCTCACTGCTTCTTTCCTGGCTATACGAAGTCAACACTTTTCTTTTGGTCGATTTTTTTCCATAGCCAACAATCTCTAGCATAGTGGCCTTTCTTACCACAGTAGAAACACTCGTTACTAGGCCTAACTCCTTTGAAGCGTCGCTCATCTCTGCCTGGTTGAGCTCCCCTTGTGTAAGAACTCCCCTCGCTTCGCCTTGCTCCCCTCTCTTTCTGCCTCTTCATTTTCATCGCATTTTCTCCTCTTCCTCTGCTTTTGTTGTCAAAATTTGATTCATCTTCATCTTTTATTGAAACCTTTCCCATTTGTTTGTTTAAGGTCTCTTGGGTGGTCAACAAATTTTCCAACTCAACAAGAGAGGGTTGAGTTGGCCACCAAAGTATTGCCATGATGAATTCATTATACTCAGGTCTTAAACCCCTGATAATTCTTCTTCTCATACTCTGCTCACTAATTCTAGTTTCAGGATCTAACAATGAAATTTCAGAACACAAGTCTTTCATCTTCTTGAAGTATTGGCTTATAGTCATACCTTCTTCTTGGGTGGTAGTTATTAGCTCACTCTCAAGAAATTGTAGCCTAAGCTCAATATTCCTCTTCGAGGACACAGAGGCAAGAGCATCCCATGCAGTCTTTGGTGTATTTGCATTCTTGATGTAGTATAAAAACTCGGGCTCGACCGATATCTTAAGCGCATGCATTGCCTTTCCTGATTCGATTTTCCATTTTCGGAGCACGTCGACATCCTCGGTGGAAGGTGGTGTAGTGTCATTACCACCAACTATCTCCCATAAGCCCTGTTCTTCTAAGTAGGACTCCATACATGTACTCCATATTTTGTAGTTGGTGTGATTAAGCTTTGGAATCCTACCAATTGTTCTAGTTAAATCCCCCATCATCTCAACATAAACTGTGCACAATCAGATCCTAGTGATAGCACCTTGGCAACCCTTGACATTTCTCTTAACAACAGAAGTGAGATCTAAGCCCTAATATTCATAGGTGAATTCAGCCATTTTGGTTAGAAACTTCAAGAAAGAGAGAATATGTAAAGAAAAATCTAGAAGAGATAGAAAGAGGGATAGAGGAGTCTAGAAAACAAGGTAGAGAGAGATTTTTTTTTATTTTTTTTTTAATTTTTTTTTTCTGGTGGAGAGGTGGTTCAAATAATAATGGAAAAAACTTAGGACTTGTGAGCTATTGTGGTCTTATATAAAGCAAAATCCACTTTAGATATTGGGGAGAGAATCTTCAGTAACTTTTGAAGGTCCTGAATCCTGATCACCTGACTTGACCAACTAAGATAAAACACTTTTTTGAGTTCTTGTTTGTGCACCTAGCTTTATAGCATTTTCTTCCCATGCTCTTTTTTTCCTTTTGCCTGACAGGGCAACAAGAAAGTAGAAAATGAGACAAATAAACCCCCCAACTTGTCAAAAGCAACATATCAATCTTTAACAAGTACAATCAATAAAAGCTTCACGATCCAAAAACTTATTTTCAAAAACTAATTTACATATAAATTAAACTATAACTTCTATCACATCTGAAATTGTATTTTGATTTTACTATAAAATCCTACATGATTTTATTGAAAACACATAAAACAACATTTTTTTGTTTTACAAAGTAAATCCTAAAATAGATTTGAATGTAGTACAAGATGTATATTATTATAGTGTAAATTAGTTTTTGAAAATAAGTTTTTGGATCCCTAAAATTCTAGTTAATTTTATGGTCTTTACCTCCATCACTAATTATGTAAGTTTTGAAGCACTCCTATCATTGAGTTTTTTTTTTTCTTTAGAAATGACTCCCTGACTATGACATTGACAAATATTAAGGAAATAACTAGGTACCCCTCCATGTGGGCATGTAATGGAAGGAGGCAGCAAGTGAGATCCTAGCTGGATTTTCTGTTCACACTAGAACTATCTTATACTTAAATTAAAACTAGAACTAAAACTATTATTGATTAATTTTATGGTTATTTAAACAATTGGATGGGATGAATTTCTTCCAATGACTTAATTTTTAAGACGACAGGTTTGGTACCCGTCGTTTTCTACCAATACTACTTAAACGTTTTCTACCAATGCTACTTAAATTTGGTGAGCATTTTCATCAGTTATAGTTTTATTGGGTGCCAACTTAATTGAGATGTTAATATTTAGTTTATTCTTTAATAGAATTTTTTTCCGATAAATAAAATTGGGTTGAATACTTCTCATCAAGTTTTCGAAGGGGATCAACAACAACGACAACGACAAATAGGATCTTTTTAATTAGTGAAATAATCGCGATAAAACAAAATATATCTCAACTAAATTAATCTACGAGCGTAAAAAGGATGTAATGTGACAAAAGCTTTCTTACATATGGACATACATACGAGCAATGCTATTCACCCCCTCAAAGTGTACCAAATGGAGGTGCCGAATGAGGTAGCTTTTATATGCACGTTCACATCTAGGACTTGGATGTGCAGATGAAAGCCACCTCATTCGGCACCTCCATTTGGTACACTTAAGGGGTTGAGAAGCATTTTCCAATACAATACTAGTTACTATGATACAAAAAAGTCGTCTCAAATCTCTTTCGCTCATCTATCTCCCTCAAATGTGATTGATTATACAAAGTGATTTTCTCTCGACAACCCATCTTTGTCTCAATAGAGTGCTGTAGTGTCATGTTTCGGTCCTCTTTCCCGTTACTTAGAAAAAGTGAGCCATCGGTTTAGGTACAAGATACCATCATAACCACCTCGACCGATATGCAGAATGATCTAAAGGATAGGAAGTTATGATTTTTTCTTCTTCTGTCGCTAAGGATTCTGCTTGAACTTCTCTTCATACTCCAAGCTCTCTTTCTTGATTGAACAATTATCTTTAGTAACTTTGATACTGATCAATTTGCATGGTTCAACATCTTCAAGCATTTGAACAACATTTCTCATTGAGGGTCTCATTGTAGGAAGCCTTGCTGTACATAACACAGCAATTCTCAACACTTTCACTGCATCTTCTTTAAGAGCCCCCGGTATATTCGAATCCACGACATCCATGACACTTTCGCGGCTCGTCATTTTGCTCGATATCCAGTAAACTATGTCTTTGTTGTCTCCGAATTCTGGCTCGATAGGTCTTTTTCCAGTCACTAGCTCCATCAGGACCACCCCGAAGCTGTATACATCGCTCTTCTCGTTTACTTTGTATGTATACGCGTATTCTGCGCGCACCGTATATAAAAAAAGTCAATAAACAATAATGTTGAGAGTAGATATCAAACACTCCCCCACCAGTACCACCACCACAAAGAAAAATTGACTATCAAATTAAGCCATCTTTGGCATGTTGTACAAAAAGCAAATGTCTTTGTCAAGGCTAGATTCATTGTTTGTAGAGAAATGAAATCTAGACACAGATTCATTATCTAGAGATATACAATGAAAGTAGAGGAAGATAAGTTCAAAAACCTAAAAAAGGAGAATCTTGACATCAGTTTTAGGCTGTGTTTTTGGATTGGATTGTTGAGGAATCCTACTCAGTTTGGGTACCTTAAAACCTTTCTCAAACCAAAACCTTGTCTTTACTCATAATTCTCTACCCAATACTAAAGATTAAAGTTTAAACCCTAATCTTTCAAATTGTTCCAAATGACAGAACCAGTAATTGGTTCAATAGTTGAACTTTCTTTTTTAAATAAACCCATATGAATCTCACTTTAAGGCTGTGTTTGCTGTTCTTTTTTTTTTTCTCTTAAAAAACAAAAATTAAGATCTGAAATCTATATTATAGGTGTAGTAAAATCAGATTTAGTGGTTAATTTGTAAGAAAAATACAGTCTAAAGGCTAAAGAGATATTTCCCACAATTTTCTTACTAAAACCGCCACACAACTCAAATTTATACGGCCAACAATACAAAATAGCTTGTCAGTTATGTGTGGCCGACATAATTTGGTTTGCCAGTTGGCGACTTGGCGGTTCTAGGTTACCAACATATCATTTTATAAAATTTGTATTGTCGATTCTAGGTTACTGACGAACAATTTAGCTAAAAATTATGTGGATATAATAATTAGTTGCGTGGAAATATCCGCGGGCCTTAAAGAAAATGTTTTAAATCAAAATACCTTACACTAGACCAAGCTCAATATATGATCAGACCTAGTCTTACTGTAACTATACTAACTCAGTAAAACCGAGTTCAACTGAGTTGCTAACAAAGTAAGACCGAGTTGCATAACANGGGTGACCGGCGGAGACTAAACTCACCAGTCACCACTATACTATAACCACCGATTTTCCAACTCAGTAAAACAAAAATTTAATGAAAAAAAATTACCTGGAGCGATGTACCCATGAGTTCCTGCAATGACATGAGTTGAGTCCTTTCCACCACTGGCTTGAACGATTTTTGCCAACCCAAAATCAGCGATTCTAGGTTTAAAAAACTCGTCCAACAAAATATTACTAGACTTCACATCTCGGTGTATAACAGGTCTATCACATCCATGATGTAAATACTCCAATCCTTTAGCTGCTCCAACCGCGATATCATATCTTGTTTCCCAATCAAGCTCCATCTTTCGACACGTGTGCAACCGGTCCCACAAACTTCCATTAGGTAAATATTCATAAACCAACAAACTTGAATCCTCACTTGTAATACTACAATACAGCTTTACCACATTTACGTGACGTATTGAACTCAACGTTGCAACTTCTGCGTCAAATTCCGGCATGTTTCCGAACCGTTTCATTAACATTGCTGAACTACTCCGACTACTTTTCCGATCACCGGAATCTGACTTCCATATATGTTTGACGGCGAGTTCGATGTTTCCGTTATCCAAAATGACTTTATAAACGCTACCCGAACCGCCTTTTCCGATTACATTCTCTTGTTTAATGCAATTCAAGATTTCTTGTTCTGTAAAACTCAATACATGGAATGATTTTACGTCCCAAGAATTGGATTTTAATGAACTGTCTTCATCTTTGAATCTTCTCTTCATGAAGATGTAGAGAGCAAGGGAAATGAGGAGAATTGTTATGCCGACTAGAAAACAAGAAATAATCGTTCGGGTCTGACTTGACTTGCCGGAATCTGACGAACATGGACGTAAGAAATTAGAATCTGTACTACAGAGTTCTGGGTTACCGGCGAAACTTCCTTTGTAGGCGTCAATTGACAGAGATTGAGGTATTCGACCCGTTAACTGGTTGTTTGATAAATCAAAAAGACTGAGTTTCAGAGATGATAAGCTTGATGGAATAGCCCCTGAAAGTTTGTTTCTTGATAGATTTAAGGAATTCAGAGAAGGTAAAGAACCTAAACTGGATGGAATTTTACCGGAAATCGAATTACCCGCCAAATTGATGTTGTTTAACATAGAACAAGAACCTAAAGAATCTGGAATTCTTCCTGAAATCATATTCTCCTGTAAGTAAAGAGAATTGAGTTTCTTTAATTCTCCAATACCAGATGGAATTTCTCCTGTGAAATGATTAAAACTCAATTCAATTAACCCTAGAGATGAAGCTTTTGTGATTTCTGGAGGTATTTGTCCCGAAAATCGATTGTTTTCGAGGTGTAACTGAGTAAGAGATTGAGCTCTACCGATATCAGATGTTACCGGACCTTCGAATTGGTTCAAAGCGAGGTCGAGGTAATCCAGTTTTGGCAATCCCCAAAATTCAGCTGGGATTACGCCGGTGAGCGAGTTGTTGCTGACTCGAAAACGAGTCAGTGAAGAACAAGAAGCGTAATTCTCTGGAATTCCTCCTGTGAATTTGTTCTGCAACATGAGTAATTGCTCCATCTTACCGTTCTTACACATATCCGGTGGAATTGGACCAGTTAATGAATTTTCTGATACGTCGATGAAATCAAAATCCGCCCAAGACCCAAGCTTCTGAGGCAGAGGACCTGTAAGCTTGTTTGTATAAAGCGAGAGATTTACAAGGAACTTGAAATCCCCAAATTCCACCGGTACTTCACCTGAAAAATTGTTCTCAAAGAGTTGCAAAGATTCAAGCTTCTCCAAGAATTTCAATTCCGAAAGATCTCCTTCAAGATAATTGGTTGAAGCATCGAAATTCTTAAGATTTGTGAGATTTCTAAATCCAGTAGGCAAAGTTCCATTCAATTCATTCGCATAAAGCTCAAGCTGCCACAAATTCGTCAGTTTTCCAATCTCCGCCGGAATCCCACCAGATAAATAATTCATAGAGAGCTCCAAATTCTCCAGTTTCGTCAGATTCCCAATCTCCTTCGGAATTGTTCCTTCGATACTGCAATTCGTGAGATAAAGCCAGTAAAGCTTTTCAAGCTTCAAAACCTCCACAGGAAACGGACTTCTATCAAACGGATTATCTCCAACGCTCAAAAAGGTCAGATTCGTCAGTTTTTCTAGGGATTTCCATGGAAAAGTACCAGAAAATCCGCTCATATTCAAATTCAAAAAACCCAATCTTTCTAAATTTGAGAAATCCGGAAACGATCCAGAAAACAAATTATTAGAAAGATCTAAGTAATTCAAATTACTGCAATTCTTTAAATCTTGAGTAACAGTACCGTACAAGAGATTCAATCCGAAATCTAATTTCTCAAGAAACTGAAGTTCACAGATGGAATCAAAATGAAGGATACCAACTAATTGTTTACCAGGCAGTTTGATTTCTGTTACCATTTGATTGGAATTGCAGAAAATTCCAGTGAAATTACATGGCGAAGAATCTGATTTCCATGAATCGAAAAGATTTGTATTGGATTTCTGAAAAGAGGATTTCAGTTTGAGTAGGATTTGAAGTTCATCAGATTTTGTGGAGGAAAAGAAAGAGAAAAAACAGAGGAGAATTAGGAAGAAGAAATGAAGGAATTTCAGATTACGAAACCCTAGCCGGGACATATTTTTCGATGAAAGCATTTCGGCTTGCAAGACTTCTCTGTTATTTGACTTGTTTCACACCTCAGTATTTACAGAGGGGAGTTGGGGATGCACAAATTTTGAGACAAGTGTGTGGGACCAGATTTGGTGTTTCACACGTGTGTTTAAAGGATGGGTCCACATTTATTTTATTTTATTTTGTTTTGTTTTATTTAGAAGACTTTTTGTAGCGTGGAGACGGTGGAGTGAAGCTTCTGGCCGCCAACGTTGACTAATGAACAGTTGGGTGGCACGATTGAGTAACAGCAATCTTCTTGATATGATATAATGCTTCTCGTGTACAGAGTTGTTTTGATAGGTCATCCATTGTGAGGGAGCCAAGTGGCAGACATTTAGCTTGCTCACTCACCAACTCAATTGAGTGAAATTTAATGTCCTTCTTGGCTGTTTAGTATAAGACAAAATTACAGTCTGTTATGATTTCGTGCATTCACTATTCACCCAGGAGCAGCGTAAAAGATTAGGTATAGTGTTCTGGTATGTTAAAATAATTAATAAAGCTTTTTGGCCCACCCATGTTACAAAACAAATGCTACATACTTATGTGGCAGGGTGGGACCTACCACTTTTTCCCTCCCAAAAAAGTTGTGAGGGGGTTTCCAACTTATGTGGCAGTGGGACCCACCATGCCACATAAGCATCTGGCATTTGTTTTGTAAAATAATAAGATGCTGACAGACGAAGAAGACTAGTTGTTAGAGTAATTGAAAATATATTTGTCTACTTTTAAATTTTGATATGGAATTTTACAATATGGATTACATTAAATCTATTTAAAAAAATATATAAAAAATAATAAACTGACAAACATGTGCACTGCATGCGTGTTACTTAAATATTTGTGTTAAGTTTGAGTTGAATCGCTCGAGAACAATTTAGACCCAGAATGCTACCATCAGACTTCTTTGTTGAATCTAGACCTGGCAACTAGTTGGGTTAGGATCAACCTTTGATAGGTCAAGATTATTAAATATAATTCTAATCAATTTATCAAACGAGTCATTTTTTTTAAAATTTTAACTCTGACTAATTTGATATTTTTCTAAATAAAAACCCTAAATTAGTCGAAGTTAACCTAACACTCAAACAAAGCTAAAGAGGTAACATGTCACTATGTCAAAACTACTCAATTCTAATCCTAACTTGTTTAGTTAGTGGGTTGAGTTAAGGTAGGATTTAGGGGAGAGTTAGGGTGAGTTAGCGGCGCGGGTCATGTTTCTAGTTGACTCACGAGTTAAGTCGTCTGATTACTTAATTGTATGACCAAGATTAGACGAGTCAAGTAATTAGTCAATGAGATATAAATTGGAGACCAAAATCAGACCGAGTGGACTCGTGAGAGCACTAATTTAGTCAGTAATTGAGTACTAAGAGCATGTTTATTTTTTTGCCACTAATTAGCGGCAAGGCCACACAAAATAGCTTTTATTTTTAACCACTAACTAGTGGTAGTAATAGACAAACCTTTAATTTTGGGCCTTAAACCCATTAAGGCCCTGCTTGGTATGCAAGAAAAATTCGCATCTGCAGTTATTCCTGGTCAAATTGATAAATCAGCTGCTTAGTATGGTATTCCTCTGCTAGTTAAGATACCTATGGCCCTGTTTGCCCATGCAAACTACCACTACCACAGCTGTGGTAATTTGCATTCTGCAAATTTTTCCCATATACTAAGCAGGGCCTAAGTGGTAGTAAGTGATTGAAAACAGTTTACTACCACTTAATGGGTTTGAAGCCCAAATATAAAAGTTTGCCTCTAACTACCACTAATTAGTGGTGAAAAATAAAGAGTATTTGGGTGGACCTACAACTAATTAGTGGCAAAAAATCAAACATGCTATAAGATTCGGCTTGGTTCGTTATTGTTAGCTGTTTGAAAAATAAAATTGAGAAGCTCAAGTTGAAAATGGTGCCCTATAATGGTGAGCTACAAGGTAAGTCAAGTTGGAGACTAGGAGTCCTAGGACGTTGAAATTCATCTCGATAAATTATAGCAGATAAGAGCATAAATATTTGGGATCCACTTCTAAAAGTGTTTTGAATGAGTGCTATTTTGTGCATCTACTTTACATGAGGGTGCACATCATAAATAACTATTCAGCCCTTTATTGTTTTGCAGTCAAAGATAAGTGAAGTTGCTTGCATAGCAATAAATGAATGGATGATGGCAGTGATATGCACCCTCATGTAATGTGGGTGCACAAAATAACACTCGTTTTAAAAGGTTTCAACTTACATGGCAGTGGGACTGATCATGCCACATATGCATTGAGTACAGCTTTTGTAACTTGGTCTGTCCAAACAACACTACTCCTAATGGAGTTATCATATAATATCGCTTATATCGTTCATAACAGTCATTATTTTGTTAAAAAAAAAAAAAAAAACAACAACAACAACATAAAATACTATTTGATCTCTTTAATTGTTTTTTAAAATTTTTTTTTGCATTGGTCGTTATGTTTAACAAAAATGTCAATTTTAACCTAAAAACCATTATAACAGTTATAAGGTTAACTACCTCTAACCATTACACGGTTATAACAGTCATTTAGGCTCTGCATAGTACACCGTGAATATTTGCAAATGCAAAAATTCACGGTTTATCATGTATTTATAGATGATTCATGAGGGCATCTAATAACAAATATTTAGTAGGATTTGCAATGAGCTTACAAAATAAATAATCTAATTTTTTTTTTCTAATTTATAGAATTTTATTTAACACTTACAAGTACCGTAAATTTTCATATTTACGAATATTCACAGTGTACCAAGCAGGGTCTTATAAATATTGACAAGAGGACTACTTCTAAATCCAACCGTTTCATCTACTACTTAGACTTCTTTACTGTGCAATTCACCATTAAAACACTATTTTTATCGTATATTGTAGTGTTGAATAGCACGACTCTAAAAAAACATATTGTAGAGTGAATAGCATATCGTTGGATTAAATTTTTCCTGCTAGGGTTTTTTGATTAAAATTACAATATAGACAAACTGCCAACAATAATAACAGTTAAAGTAGTTACTTAAAGCTCGCAAGGAATGAATCTTCTGTCTCTAATTATAAACAAAGAAAGATTAATTAAAAAAAAAAAAAACCAAACATTGACAGCCCACGGAGAGAATATTACACCATATATTATAATATATTTGGCAACAATTGTACTGTTTCATCAAATCTCACTTTCTTATTAAAAAACAATTGAGGAATTTTTTGGTCGAAATAATTTCTTAAAAGAATTTTTAATATTTTAATGAGGCTTGGAATTGGCTATAAAATGTGCCATTTAACCGGTCTATATTTACTAACAACTATTAGAGGACAAAAAGATTTCCATTTTTTATATTTTTTACATGTTTCACTTTTATCCATTTTTTTTACACTCCTCTTACAATTACATGCAGGTTCGAATAGAGATGATTAAATAGTATTTTTTTTTTGTGTTCTATCATGTTGGTCAACACTAGCCACTTAAATAATTTTTATGTTGGTCTATACACTAGTTAAATAGAGTATAAGAATAAAGCTAATTTTAATAGAAAAAAAAAATATAATAATTTTATTATCCTACCAGTGCATTTTTAGGTGCATATTCATATTATTCAAGGGAGGAACCAATAGTGGGTTATCAAGCTTGAGCACGGGGTAACTATAAAAAAAATAAATAATAAATAAATAAATAAATAAAATTATACATGTTAATTATGTTAACATTGAAAACCCACTGATTAGCCCATCGTAAAATTGAAAACAACATTTAAGTTGAAATGATAACAGAAAACCCACTGATTAGCCCAGAGGCACAAGCTTTAAAATAATGAACTTAGAATTCCAAACTCGTGCACTCCCTTTGGGTCCACTCAGCCTAAACTTTTTCAGTCAAAAAGAGAAAAAAGTTTTTGCCTAAAGTGAGGTTAATTCATAACCGTTGGATTTTGAACACTGTTCTAGAAAATCAATTGTGCCGACATTACGTGCAAATTATGACACGTAGTCATTGGTACGCTCCGTGGGGCCACTAATGTATCTTCACCAAATACAAGTAGCCGTGGGGTGCATCACCTTTCATTCAATTTAGGGTTTGGTTTCATTCAAGCTAGGGTTAGGTTGAGAGAGTGCGAAATAAAATCATTTTGCAGAGGGTCACTTTGACAATCTTCACACAAATTAATTACACGAGGGGATAGTGCAGTTGTGTTAATTAAATGTGTATTTATTTATGCAGTTTTTCCATTTCAATTAAGATGGAGTACGTTAAATGCCCTGAGCTGATGATATATAGCAATTAAAGATCGACAACCAAAAATATATAAGCTCTTAAATTGTGCTCTGTTTCCAATATTTTCAATTTTCTTCAGTATTTCGATGCAAATGAAATTTGGGTTTTCATATTTGTAGAATTGACGACAACATAATTTACCAACTAAGTTAGTTGACACTTAGTAGTTAAGTAAATTGAAGAAAAGTAATTTAAAAATTAACCTATTTGAAGTTTATTGCCCAATAAAAATCTCTACTATTATAATTGAGTTCACTTTTAATATATACCACGTAAAAGGGGGAATTTCCACACTTCCGTTTTACATGCTTCATCCACATTTACTTCATTCAGAAAAATTCTACACTTACCTATGAAAGTTGTAGAACCACTTAAATTTAGAGAGAAGGAGAAGTGAAAGTCCCACTCATTCTCTTTTTAAATTTAACTGGTTCTAAATCAGCAGATAACTTCCACGGGTTAGAATGAGCGATGAGTTTAGAAGCACTCACTCATTCATACGCAATTAATTGCGGGTGTTGGGAATTTACCTTGGTAGAAGCAGTCTTTTAAATAATAATAAATCAGGTTTACATGCATTGCACAAATTCCTTATGTTAGTCTTGTTCTTTACGTTGATTTTTATTTTCTACCTTGGATTAATTATTTGTATGTAGAACTCACTTTAGTGCTTCACGTCTTTATACAACCGGAATGTAAATAACATATGCAATCCACCTCGAGGGCCCCCTAAAATATTGAAGAAACCTTATACCTTGATAGAAAACAGTTTCTGTTAAATTTGACAACATTCAAATCTACCATCTATTATAAATTTTAAGGTGGACAACATAATTCAAGAAAGACCTCACCAATCACAATTCATGATAAATTTATAGGGGGTAGTCAATTAGGATTTGAATGGACTCTCATGGACTAATGAAATCAGGGGGTGTGTGGTTGTGGACTTTGATGAAGTCCATAGAAGTCCCATGTTGGTGGTTGTGGACTTGATCAAAGTCCATAGAAGTCCCATATTAGTGGTTGTGGATTTCATTAAAGTCCGTAGAAGTCCCATGTGGGTGGTTGTGGACTTCAAAATGGTGGATTTGTAAGGTGATGGACTTCCATGGACTTTTTTGAAGATTTATGAAGAAAAGTTGGGTTAGCCAAGTCCAGCCAATATATGTGAGATTTGTATGGACTTTCTCTCTCCATTATAATAAATAATGATTAATTATTAATAAGTTATAAAGATAATAATTTATTATTAATTATAATTATAATTATAATAAAAAATAATGATAATGATAATGATATTATATTTTAATATTTTAATAAATAATAATAATTATTTTTAATAAAATATATAATTATATTATATTTTTTATATTNATGACAATAATTTATACTTATTATAAAAATTATAAAATTATAAAATAATAATAAAAATACTTATTTATAATTAATAATAAATAAAGATAATTTAATAACTTATAATCATAATTAAATTAGTTAATATTTCTTTTACTTTGACACAAAAACCATAATAAGGTATGAACCTCAAGCAAATACAATTCTATCTTTTTGAAAAATATTATTGGGATTAGTAGAACTACTAATAATATTTCATTTAATAAATATTAAAATTACTAGTATTAGTATAGTCATCATAATGATAAATATCAATAATTAAAAATTAAAAATTAGTAATTAATATTTATCTTTATTTATCAAGTTTAGAAGTCCGTGGAGACTATCATTACCAGTCTACAGAAGTCTGCAGAAGTCTGTAGACTTTACAGTACAAGTTCGTAGACTCTGTCAGTACAAGTCTATAGACTCTGTCAATACAAGTCCGTGGACTTTGCAGGACTCTGTAGAAGTCGACTCTATAAGAATCTTTCGAAGTCCTTCATATTCAAGAGTCCGTAAAAATCCGTAGAAGTCCTAATTGACTATCCTGTTAGGATTTTGTCAAATATAACATAAATTTTTTCTGCCAAAAAAAGAGTCCAAATCTTCTGTCCCAAATTTCCTCTGTCCCTTAATTGATAGGATGACACATGTTCTCCTCTTAACCTAATTTAATAATTGAGTTAACATTGTTTAAGTCTGTTATGTTAATTAAAAATTAATAAAAGTAAAAAAAAAAAAAAATCAAAAACATTTGGCGTCCCTTCCTCATCTCTTCACCTCCATGGAAGAACAATGCCAAAGAAACAAAAAGAACCCTCGGTGCTAGTAGTGAAAACCTCTTCAACAACTAATTATCAGATTTGCTTATTGAAGGGGTAAGAATATCTTCAACAATTGAAACTAATCATGGAAACACATCCTTCCCAAAAAGCTCTAAGTTCATCCAACGTGTACATTAGATCACTTCACAGCAGGGTTTAAGAGGTAATCTTTCATCTTTATTCATAAAGCCACCCAGAATTACTACCTCTAATTCAAAAACTCTAGTAAAACCCTCAACTCCCAGAATCTGAATGAAACCTACTTCTTAGATTTTTTGAAATCTCAATGCAAGTCGAGAATCAAGCACTATATTTCGTTAATTTCTCTCTGTAAAAGAACAAACTTGTGTTGGTAATTCCATTAGATTTGATTACCCTAAACATTCTAATCAACTGTTGTTGCAATTCTAACCGGGTTTGTTCGGGTTTAGCTATGGGAAATTCTCAGTAAAACCTTCACCTTATTGATTAAGGGTTAAGGGTTTTTTATGGAGAAAAAAGTCGACCATGAGAATTGGAAGGGACGCCCAAATATTTGGTTCTCGTTTTGGTTTTTTTTTTTTTTTTCTCACTTTTATTATTCGTTTTAATTTAGATAACAAAGTTAAATGGTGTTAAGTAGGTAATAAAATTGGGTTAAGTAGAGGACATGTGTCATCCTATCACCTAAGGACAGAGAGGGACAGGGGAAATTGGGGACAGAAGATCTGGACTCAAAAAAAAGTTGACCCATGAAATAAATAGACTTAAACCGTCTATTACAAATTTTCAGGTGGACCCTATTTATTGTAATTTATTACGAGTGGGATTAAAAATGTATGACGTAGTGACTAGCACACGTAGTAGGTATTAGTGATCACAATTTAATGTTTATAATATAAAATTTCTCGAAAGCAAACAAACACATTTATAAAGAAAAAAAAATTTAAAAAGATAAAATCAAATTAATATGTTTCTAGAATCTAAATACAATATTTTAAGAGACAACTCATATTTGCTTTCTAGTGTGGGCTTTTACATAAAGAGATAAGGACAAAAATTAAGTGCGGGTCTTAAATTAATAAAAAAAATTTAAAGTATTAAATTAATAAAAATTGAACAAAAAAAAAAGATGATTGGGTAATTGAGAAAACTTTTAAACATGGAGGAGAAAAAAGGATACAAAAAAAAAAAGGAAAGAAAAAAGACAAAGATATGTTATTACAAATTTACACCAATAAGAAAAAAAGTTTAAAAGCCAGGGTGGGTTCCATATACAAAGTGATTTCATTTATTTTTAAAACATTACCTTTAAACAAGTATTAAATATAGTGATTTATCTTTAAAATAATTTTTTTTTTGCTAATTTTAATTTTTAAATTCTAATTTTTTTTAAATACTAAGCCAACAGATCAATACCACATTTTAAGAATTTTATGTTAAGATAAATTTTTATTAAAATTCTGGTGAAAAAGTTGAGGTCAGAGGCTATTATGACATTTTAATTACATATATTCGTCTAAACATTAATGTCGTATATTTATTGTTCTGAATATTTTGATGTACAAAATGTGCTTATTGTCCATCTAGTAAACTTAGTAGCTAGCAACTAAAAACATTTAAGGTGTAATACCCAACCTTTTTCTTATACTTACACTTCATTTACACTGAGTTTAAGAAAATCAAAAGTCTAATTTAGATCTACATGATGACGAGATCTATCATCTTTTGAAAGTCAGCCTAACTAGAATCATCTCTCGAATCACTAACAGGACTATAAAAATAAACAATGTAAGGATCAAATACCTAGACCCATTGTTCATTTGTGCGTGAATCATGCAAACATGCTCACATCATCTTGAAAAACATCATAATTATAATGGTAAAAATATTTCAGACAAATTAGCATGCATCAAATAGCCCATGTATACGTGACTAACGTGCGCGCATGCTCCCATTTTACAAATGAAATTTGTTCAAAAGATGAAGAAGTTTAAAATCGTATAATATTTTGCTTGAAAAGAGACTAAAAACTAGTTTAATTAACCTTAATTAGCTTAATACATTTTCAACATTTTTCTAGAGTTTTATCAAAATAAAAAAATAATAATATGACATTTAAACAAGCAATCAATTTCTACAAGCAATCAATTTCTCTCTCAATATTATCGATCGATAATATTAATTTGCAAGGAAGATTCCAAGAAGAGATCTTATAATCCATTACTTAATTAAGATTATATTCTTAATTTTTTGTTAAAAATCCTAGTTAATGAAAATGACCTTGATTAAGACCTTAAGAGGGACGAATGAAAAAATAAAAAAAAATATAGAAAAATGGAAGGTTAATCCATATCTTAATGATTAATGTTTATGGTCGATAATAATAAGAGAAAAAGAACATGAGGGTTGACGTTCTAGATGCCCTTCAAATCCTACTGATTAGTGATTATCCAGTTTATTAATAAATATTGATAGAATCTTTTACCATATTTAACCTAATTAGAAATGGGTTTAAAATTTGGTCCTCATCCATTATATTTAAATTAATTATTATTTCATACAGAATATAAAAAAGTATAACTAAAATCTTTGTGGGGCAATGATGCAGCTAATGAGGTAATTACAGAGGTATATTCGCAAGTGCTAGTTAGTTTCGTTGGTAAAGTTTGTTGTAATCGATTGTACAAATTGAATTTAAATTCAATTTGCACCAAGTTATTCTATAAAATGATAGAAGACTTTGCCAAATTTAACCTAATTAGAATCAAGTTTAGCATAATTATTCATGGAATCTTTACCAGATTTAACCTAATTAGAAATGGGTATAAAATTTGGTCCTCATGATCTGGATGCCTTCCACTCGGATGTTACTTTAAACCTCAAAAAAGAAAAAGTACATTAGGTCTAAATTATTTAATATATTAAATAAATAAAACTAAAACCTTTGTGTGGGCAGTGATGCAGCCAGTGAGGTAATGATCAAGTCTTGTTAGTTAATGTTAGTTTAGCTGGTAAATTTGGTTTTTGTTAATAGTAGTATAAATTTAAGTTTAAATCTCATTTTCATCGAGTTATTGTCAAAAAAATTGGAGGACAGTGTAGAGTCCAAGAGTGTTCCGAGTACTTCTCTATTATTGTCTATGGTTGGTAATCTGGTAATTTGTTGTTGGTTATATTTTCTGCATCATCTGGTAATTATTGCATGTCAGTGTTTTCTGCATCATCTGTGGTGCCTCTCTTAGATGGGCTAATCTTAACTAAACGGGGTAGCATCAGTTGTGCTCTATTTATTTCTTAATTTAGATATTTAATCTTTACTTTTACAAATATCTTAAATTTAACTTTACATTTGAGTTTAGCTTGACGAGTTAGTTTAGCAGGGTTTTGGGCTAAGACCCCTGCATATGAAAAACATTAGGATGCATGACATCTAACGTTTGGTTTTTGTTTAAGGCCCCTGGGGTTAAAATCCCAAACATGTGCATGAAAAAGAAAAACATGTCCATTTAAGAAATAAAAGAAAGGTTGAAATCAACAAATAATCTCCATCGAATGAACATGAAACCCTAATATCCTAAAAATGTCATCGTTACCGTCGCCGTTACCATTCAACAAGACTCGTCGTCGCCGACGACGTCGCCGTCACCATCAAAATCACCGTACTGCAGTAACATTCTCTCTTTCTCGTCTTTTTTCTATCACGCTGAAGATCTCGGCCAGATCTTGAAAACGACTGAAGTTTTACAAGATCTCGTCTTGATCATCTTGATCATCACCTTTCTTCGAGAACTTGTCGTTGCCGTCATCGTCACCTTTCTACAAGATCTCGTTTCTTCAACTCAAGTAATCTTTCTCTCTAACTTTCTCTCCATCAATGACCATTACTATTCAACTGCAGATCTATTAGGGTTTCAGTAGTTATTTTCACTGATTAACCTACTCAGACCAAATAACAAACACTGAAGCCCTCTTCAAAGAAAATTTCAGTGAACTGTAAGGGTTAGCAGTCTTTAATTCCAAGCCTCAACCACTCAAATAATACATAACACACACTGAAACCCTCTACGTTGAGGGTTTCAGTGTTTGAGGGTTTCAGTGTGTGTTAAACTACTTAACAACTTAATTGCACACACTGAAACCATCAAGTGAGAGGGTTTCAGTGCTTTGTAATGTATTGGACACAATTGCATGCACTGAAACCCTCTTACAGGAGGGTTTCAGTGCTTTGTAATGTCATGGACACAGTTACGCACACTGAAACCCTTTCACTTGAGGGTTTCAATGTGTGTTAAACTACTTAGTCACTTAATTGCATATACTGAAATCCTCTTGTGAGAGGGTTTCAGTGCTTTGTAACGTCATTGACAAAGTTCCACATACTGAAATCCTTTCACTTGAGGATTTCAGTGTGTGTTAAACTATTTAGTCACTTAATTGCACACACTGAAACCCTCTTGTGAGAGGGTTTCAGTGCTTTTTAATGTTATGGACACAGTTGCACATATTGAAACCCTTTCACTTGAGGGTTTCAGTGTGTGTTAAACTACTTAGTCACTTAATTGCACACACTGAAACTCTTCTGTGAGAGGGGTTCAGTGCTTTGTAATGTCATTGATCCAATTGCACACACTGAAATCCTTTCACTTAAGGATTTCAGTGTGTGTTAAACTACTAGTCACTTAGTTGTTTTCACTGATTAACCTACTCAGACCAAATAACAAACACTAAAGCCCTCTTCAAAGAAGATTTCAGTGAACTGTAAGGGTTATGAGAGGGTTTCAGTGTGTGTGTTAAATTACTTAACAACTTAATTGCACAAACTGAAACCCTCAAGTGAGAGGGTTTCAGTACTTTATAATGTCTGGGAGGGTTTCAGTGTGTGTTAAACTACTTAGTCACTTAATTGCACACATTGAAACCCTCCCGTGAGAGGGTTTCAGTGCTTTGTAATGTCATGGACACAGTCGCACACACTGAAACCCTTTCACTCGAGGGTTTTAGTGTGTGTTAAACTACTTAGCCACTTAATTGCACACACTGAAACCCTCAAGTGGTAGGGTTTCATTGCTTTGTAATGTCATGGACGCAGTTGCACACACTGAAACCCTTTCACTTCAGGGTTTCAGTGTTTGTTAAACTACTTAGCCACTTAATTGCAAGAGGGTTTCAGTGCCTTGCTGTGTATAATTTTTGTTTTTATTTTGTGTCACTAACTGAATATATATTTTTTTTTGCAGAAAATGACAGACCAGATGAAGCAATTGCTGAACACTAGTAAGACGATTGAAAAAAGACCAAAAAAGTAGCTGGAGATATTTTCGTACTAATTAATGTACTTGATTGTTAAAGAAAAGTCATCTTTTGTAAAGAATTCGTTATTGATATGTAAAGCAAAAACAAAAACTCATACCGAATATTTTGTTTCTTAACAGAATATAATTGTATATTTTAAATCAAGAATGTGTTATTTTGTGTAAACTCAGCCTTTATGAATCTTGTTAAACAAACAGAAACAGTTAAATCATACTGAATGGTCACACTACAAGTCTATTGTTAAAGGATACTAATCACGCCACAAAAACCTATTCTTAGAAGGTTTCAGTGATAACAAACACTAAAACCCTCACACTATAGGGTTTCAGTGTATTGTAATGGTTTGAACAAAATTACAAACACCCTATTCTTAGAGGGTTTCAGTGTTTGTTTTCTCATAATAAACTACTTAGTTAAGAAATAACACACACTGGAACCCTCTCTCCAGAGGGTTTCAGTGCATTATATGGGTTGAAACAAAATTACGAACACTGAAACCCTAATAGTAGAGGGTTTTAGTGTTTGTTTTATCACAGTCAACTTCTTAGTCATTGAATCACACACAGTTAGAGGGTTCCAGTGTTAATTAATGGTTCAGACACAATTGCACATACTGAAACCCTCTAGCAATAGGGTTTCAGTGCAGCTTCAAAAATAGAAATAACCAACAAAACAACAAAAAACACCAAATAGAACTAAAGCAATATATTGAATTAAACTTTTTTTTATCAAATCCAAACTGTATTTCAAATAAAAATGGAAGTTATCCAGAAGAAAATTAACGTGCCAGAAAAATTAAACAAAATCAAGAACCATTCTTTGTATGTCTTTCGGTTGTGTGTTCCAAACATCTTGTAACGGCTACACTTTTGTTGTTTCTTAGGTTTCGCTCTGAGCTCTAAATTCCTTTCTTCTTAGGTCTTCCAGGTCCTGGTTTAGCAATAGGTGTTACTATTTGAGGATCATTAGGAACCTCATCCAACCTTACATCCATGATTACTGGTTCTATAGGAAAAAAATAGCTTGAACGAAAGCTTTCAACAAAGAAAAACTACTCACAAAACTTATAAACATCTTGACCAGTACCAACAATGCAAGCAACAACATACTTGTATAGAAATCCATTTATCTTCCATATATTGCAAGAACAAAAGTATTGTGACAGGTCAACTCGATAAGATCTTGTAGATTGAACCTCAAAAACATTTTCGCTAGAACATATCAGCTTCATTGTCCTACCAAGCTCAATTGTTTCAGATAAAATTTTCTCATAGTGCGGACAAAGTCTACTAGTCCAATCAATAGACATCTCCCTCCTATCTAAAATCATCTTCATTAAATTTACACGAACAACATCCAAATTCAATTACTAAATCCCTGCAAAACAAAAATAAAAACTACAGAAGCTAAGAATCAACAAAAATATAGGAAAAATAGAAAGAAAAATAAGAAATAGAGTCAACAAAAGGGACTGAAGCCCTCGACAAAGAGGGTTTCAGTGTTTTCAACAAACATAACTCATACTGAAACCCTTTGTTTTCTAATAAATCAAAAAAATAACACATAAGTAATACTAAAACCCTCTTCGTAGAGGGTTTCAGTGTTTATTTTCTAGCAAACCACTCAAATTGCACAAAACTAATATTGAAACCCTCTTCCTAATGGATTTCACTGCTAAAACATAGATTGAACTGTGTAGAAAATCTAGCAAATAAGTAAAACTGTGTTTTAGAAACTAAAAACCTCACCTCTCAATTGTAGAAAACCTGCGAAAAATAATGAAGAAGAAGAAGAAGATTGAACCTGCAAAAAAAAAAAACAAAAGCAAAACAAAATAGTTAGAATAAATCGAAAATCTTAGAATAAAAGAAAATAGAGAATTCACCGAATTGAAGAAGACTAAGAGAAGCAGTATCGTATAGAAATAGATCTGAAAATATTAGGGCTTTTGAAGAAGTAGTTTTTGAAAAAAAGCTACAATGGTGGTTTGAAGATCAAAAACCGAATCAAAACCCTAACAAAACTTTGAACTGATAATCCAACAAGAAGATTAAAGAGAAACGATCTAAAACGCGAAATCGAAAAAGAGGAGATCAAACAGTTGCATTCGTTCAAAGAGGATTGATCGATCAAACGATGAAAGAGGTGTTCTTCATTCGTTCTCTGTAATGAATCTGTTTTTATGTTCAATTAAAACAAAAAATGAACTAGAGGGCAAAAGTGGAAAAAAGAAAATAAAAAAACTAATTTTTATCCTTAAAACAAAACTAAAAGGGTTAAAAACATAAAACTTACATGTGTGAAGGGTTTGAGCCCAACCTAAATAGGTTGCTGGGTTAAAAACAAAAGATAACAGAGAATTGGGCCTTCGGCTTAATTCCCTATTTAGAATACCCAATACCTTTAAAATTAGGGTTTTCACATTAACACTTACTATCAAAATGATCTATGTTTTCTACAAAAGAATTAGATCAAAATTTCTTAAGGTTAAATGTATTTGACAGTATTTATGTTTTCACAAAATGCAAGTGCCAGTTTGTTCTCTTCTACTCGTTAAATGACGCGTTTGCGTATATTTATAATTGAGTAATAATCTCTATCATAAAAAATAAAAAAATTTATTTAATAAAATGTCAATAAAAAAAGAAAGAAAAAGTTAAATTGAAATATAATATGACGTGTAAAAAATTATGACACTTAAGATGCCTGTAACTACTTTGAATTTTGGATTTTGTTAATATGTGCCCTTAACGTACATGTCAAGGTTAAAATAGTAGTGCTTTCTTTAGTCTTTGCAAATAAGTTATTATTCTTTTTAAAGATATTATATTTACTATTTAGATCATATCTAAAAGAATTAGTTGAATTAGATATCTCTAACCTTATAAACACGGAATTTAGAATTGAATTTCCTTCAAAAAAAATTTTTAGAATTTAATACCTAATTTAGAATTTAATATTATGAATATACAACTAAAATTTAAAATCAGTTTTTAGAGAGTTAAGAATATATAATTGAACTGATTTTTGGTGCACATTATCTAAGTGATATAATATTATATTAGAAAAAATCTAACTACTTTCCAAATCTCTAACTTGCAAAAAAAAAAAAAAAATTATACAACTTGCAAACACTAAACCCTGCTTTTGTTACTGTTGAATGTTGGGGAAAATAGGGTCTAGATTAAATTGTGCAGCGGAAACAAATAACTATTTTTCCTTCACAGGATCACATGAGGATGCATGAATTAAAACAATAACTTGAAGATCAGATACATACCGTTTAAACGCTTGCATGTAATCCCAGATCTTCCTCCTACGTTCTCGATCAGTCGTCGAAAACTCGAAAAGATACAGTAACTGTATTTCAGCCATAACTCTCTAATGGTTGATCCGATTCGCCTAGATGATATATGCTTTTTGTAGGAAATCGAATTTTCTACAACTTTGCGTGAAATAGCGAATCTCCAATTCTGCTCCGAAAAGCCTCAAAACGCGATTTTAAATTC
>MVGT01003349.1:138765-153385 GCA_002174775.1 Macleaya cordata | reverse complement strand
AGGAACCAGTAAATTACATCTCTCCATGTATGAACACTTCATACAAATAATTTACTTACAACATCATCTTGTGAACAACACTTAATCCATCATATGAATAAAGTAATAATATAGTATCATGCTTATTAATAAATATAATTTATCAATGTTATCAATTTAAATTGTTTTAGGGCATAAACCCCAACAAGAATTCATATATATTCACAGGATGCTAATAGACCAGCTGACACTCTTGCAAAATCAACTAGAAGGTGTATCTCTCAAGCAGAAATTTTTGACTGTCCTCGCTTTATTTTAGAGGATCTTTTGGTTGATGACAATGGTGTTGTAATTATTAATAACTTATAGCCTGTTTGTTTTTTACCACTAATTAGTGGCAGGCCAACAAAATAGCTTTTGTTTTTAACAATTAGTTAGTAGTAGTTAGAGACAAACTTTTAATTTTGGGCCTTAAACCTATTAAGTGGTAGTAAGTGATTGAAAACAACTTACTACAACTTAATTTGTTTGAAACGCAAAATTAAAAGTTTTTATCTTACTACCACTAATTAGTGGTTAGAAATAAAGAACATTTTAAATAGGATTGACTATTAGTCACGGACAATGTAATCGTTGAGACAATTACTTTAGCCTCTCTCCAATATATTTCTTTTGGTGAGTACAAAAAAAAAAAAGCAAACACTAAACCTACCGGTACGCCCTATTTTCGCCTCTTTCAATCTTGGGCGTATATTTGGATGACTATAGTCATTAAAGTAGCATTTTTTTTTTTTTTTTTTGTCTCTGAATTCAGAGGATGCTGGAGGCGTTGTAATTTCTGGTGCTCTTAATTTTCTGTCTGAATAACAAATTTTTTATTTTTTTTACTGACAATTATTGATACTTTAATGGCCCACCAACGAACAATATAAAAACAGCCTGGAGGAGTAATTACTATTCCGTACCACACCTGCTTTTACCTCAGGTGTACGTGCAACACAGTACATCTTTTATCCAAAAGCCAATCACCATTTAATCACCAATAAAAATATAAAATCAATGAGGTCAGGAGACTCAGGTATTCAGTCTTGAATCTTAATTGACTACCCAATAGCAGCTAAGCTGCTACCTACCACGGTAAATTAACCAAAAGACAAGGCTATAGTTAGTATGCGAAAAATTTTGTGAAAATTAGCAGCTCAAAATTTTATTATATTTGTCTTAATTGTTGACATATAAGTGTAATCATTACATTAAAATAGAGTGGTCCTCCACATAAATTTGATGAAATAGGATCTAAATAAATGCACCAATTTTTATGACTACAAATATTCACAACCTATTTGACTAGATTTGTACGGAGGACCACTATAATTTAGTGTAATATATCTACCCAATCAAGGCAAATATAATACTATTTTGGGATGTGAATTTTCACAAAAATTCTCCGCATACCGAGCACATCCGAAGTATCATTAAAGTGGAAACATTATTACACCATATTTTTTTAGGGAAACACGTTGGTGTAAACGAAGTGTAAATTAAATTAAGAGTTTTGTTAACTTGTGCCCTAAGGTAACAAGGTCACGTGTTAAACTTAAAGAGAGCTGTTCCAGTGACTTCGTTAGGACAAGGCCAGTGCACACTATTAAACCCCAAACCTAGAGAATTTTTAAGGCTAGTGGGTACCCTTAAACACCAAAACCCTCACTTTGTCCGGTAGTTTGATGGAGGGTGTAAGGGTTAAGGGTACCTACAGATATGTTCTGCGATGCGGAATCATATATAAGTTCTGCGATGGCACAATTAAAAAGAATAAAATAAAAGGAGCCGCAGAAGTTTTCTGCGACACACCTTTTTTTATTTAATAAAATAATTAAAAAATGTGTTTTAGTTATAAAATAATTTTAAAAAAATATGTCGCATTAGCCTTGCCATCAGGTTATACTTGGTGGGTTTGAGGTAGGCCATAGGCCTTGCCCTTATGTTGCCATCACCGTGGAATTTTAGGGTTACAACGGCTTGTGAGGGCATCATAAAGATAAACCAAGAGCTGATTTTTTTGTGAGGATGATCTACATGGTAAAGAGAACATCCTCACAAAAAATTAGCTCATTCTAACTGGTAAACCCCTATCATCCAGTTTTTTAAAAATCAACGGTGGTTGAATCCTTCACTTCTACCGTAAGTTTCATCAATGGATGATGGGGGTCACAAGCTTTAGAATCATGTAATTTTATGTGAGAACGATCTACATTGTGAGGATAACATCCTCATAAAAATTATCTATTGCGGTTCATCTATATGTGGGCCCCATAGACTATGGTAACAGTGATGGTAATATAACGATGTCACCGGAACTGCTATCAAAGTTAAAAGATTTGTGTTTTGTTAAGTCTCATAGGTTTATTCAAATGGATTGAATTTTTTTTATATAAATATGTTATTTTTACTATTTAGATCATATCCAAAAAACAATCAGCTCAATCAAATACCTCTAGCACCACAAACATTTAATTTAGAAATTTGTGAATAAATGACTGACATTTAAAGTGATTTTTTGAAAGGATAGAAATCTGTGATTGAGCTAATTTTTTATGGACATCATATAAATGATAATAATATTATATCTACAAAAAATTAGTTAATTTTAAGACCTCTAACATGAGAAAAAATTCCTACAACTTTAACCTTATTGTGTGCCCTTAGATTTATGGACATTATATAAACTCCCCTCAGTTAGAAAATACTCCAAAAAAAAAGAAAAGAAAAGAAAAGAAAAAAAAGATGTTTATCATTTTAAAATTATTCAAAATGCTAATGTTAGGAGTTATACGTTTTAAAACAATGTAACTTTATATAGAGATGACCTCGCGTATTGTACGTACATCTGTGGATGTACTAAATAGAACAATAATAGAAAAGAAAATAAGTATATTTTTTCTTTTCAGTGATGGCCAATGGAAACATATGTATTGCACGAACGCTCCTATTAGGACACCCTTCAAAGGATGTTTTAATAACATAAAATTGGTTAAAAACCCCATAGAGAAAAAATAATTAGTGTTTAGTATTTGATATTTTTAAAATACACAAAAGATCTCATGATTATTTTAAAAAATAGTTGTTAGTCTTTTAAACTTTTTAAAATATTGATTTAATCCACCGTGAACCATTTTCTATAAGTTAAATTTCCTTTATTACCCTTTTGTAACTGTCTCAACACTTCTGAAACAGTTTAAAAAATTAATGTAATAACTATAAATTCCTTATTTTTAGGAATTCTAATCATCCTTACCTTCTTCATAATTGTGGACAAGTTATTACAAACTTTTATATTGATTTACACGCGTATGATTATTACCCACGTGATATGAATCTTAGTCCCTAGTTTTAATATTTTTTGAATTTCGATGACATCCGAAGCGTCCATCTAGTTTTAATATATAATTTTACAAAATTAAGAAAAATTAAAAATTGTAGTAAAAGAATATTTTGTTCGGTTAAGAGAATATGAGAGAAAAAATAGGAATTGTAGTGGAGAATATTTGGTTTGGTTACAAAGGTATTATTGTCACTTACAATACAAACGTTTGACTAACTACCATTTAGGATGAAACACATATTTTAAAATTGTCAAATACTAAACACTAATTAATTACTATATAATGGTCTAAACCCCAGTTTTCTATTTTAATAAAACACCGAGACGTGGCTGCCAAGGTGGCATTTTGAACTGGCCCTACTTTAAAAACTCTCCAACAAAATACAGCCCACCCATCACCCCCAACTAAATATACCCCACCATCACCACCGTCACCACCACCATGCTGACACTAGCATTTCATTGCCTCCACCATCATCGATCATTACCTCACCGACTCCACCACTTCACAACCACTCTAATATCAATCATTAGATCATCTTTATTTGAACCTCACAACGTAAAATCCACAAGGGGACGTGGAGGGTCAAAGGATTTGGACTAGCTACAAGTACAACCTCATGCATGCATGTACTCCGTCTTGATTGACCAACGAATACCTGCTAACTTGCTACCCACCTGCAGACTACCCAAAACATTAAGTGTCATTACAGTGGTGATGAACATGGTGCAATGAAAAGAGCACTACGGGTCGGTGAAAACTATGAACCTATGTTGTCAAAGGCTCCGTAGTGGCTCTACTTGCCGGCAAAAAGCTTCAATTTCTGATGCGCCAGCTTTCATTTCTATTTTGCGGCCTTAAAATATAGGGCTGAAAGTCGGACGGGTTGGGTTGGGTTAGTGCTTTGACCGAGTCCAACTAAGGTTTCTAAACTTCAACCCAACCCAACCCAACCCAACCCAACATCAGGCGGAGAATTTCTGAACTTAACCCAACTCAACCCAAGCGAGTTACATCGGGTTGTATGAAATTTTTATAAACTAAAATAAACTCCTTTTCCCTCTCAAAATAAAAAAGATAGTACTTGAATATCATATAAAAGTTAAGATGCTTCTCATAAGTTATTAGGGTTCGTATATCTAGTCTCATTGAGGAGAAAGGCCATTATAAAATATATGCAAACGAGAATTGATTTAGTCCTATATGTGAAAAAAAGTGATTAATTATAAGAATTTAAAAATATTAATAAGCTTAATATAAAAAATTAAATTTATTAAGATACGCTAAAAATAAATAATTTTATATATGTTAACTATCGGGCTCAGATTGGGTTGGGTTGCCCGAGCCCTCTAACCGAGTCCGCCTAAGAAATTTTTGGACGGGCACATTGTCTGACCAAACTCGAGCTCGTGCTCAAGAATTTCTGACCAAGCCCAATCCAATATCGGGTTGGTCGTGGGTTGGTTGGGTTCAACCCGTCGAACTTTCACCCCTATTAAAATGCCGACTTATTTTAAGGTATTAATTTTTCTTTATTTTTGGTATTTAGCAATTTATTTGTATTTTAAATCCACAAATTACTAATAATTAGTATTTATAAATGAGTCTGGATTCGTGTACATCGTTATTTGTGCATCGTTGTTATTATATTATTTGTGGGGCCCACATAGTGAGGAATCAATGGCTATTTTTTAGTGAGAATGATCTACAAGATGAGTAGAACATCCCTACCAAAAATCATATCATTCTATAGTTTTTAGTCCCATAAAAAATTGATTGGAAGTTAATTAAAATTAATAGTGAACAATGAATGATGAGAAAAAGAATCAATTTTTAATAGGGCTAGCGGTTTTAAAATGAGGTGATTTTTGGTGAGGATGGTCCAAGAGGTGAGAGAACATTCTAAAAATTTAAATTGAAACGAGAGATTTAACGTGGTTCGGTCTGATCATCGACCTACATCCACGACACAAAAGCCACTATGGCTGAATATTATTGATCACCAATAATTCAAAGTACTAGGATACATTAGTTTACATGAACATACTTATTTATAGTGTAAAATTAATTGCTTCCTAAGTATTCTAATCCTATTAGGAAACCTATAACTAATAGGAAACTTTTAACAATAAGAAACATTAAAATTAGGAAACTAGATAAACAAAATATGTTTCCTAAATATACACAAAATCTTCTTGATCTTGGAATCTCTTGGATCTTCAGAATCTTCTCTTGATATTGGGATCGATCTCGATCCATCTAACTGTGGATCTCGCTCTCGTCCATCTAACCACTAGATCACAGTCACGTTCCTCTAACATACCAAAAAAAACTAGTAAAGATAATATCTAAATTGGATAATGCTACTTGTACTACCCATTGATTCCCTGGATGACTGAAAATTAAGGTGGCGAGATCTGCTTTGTATAAAGTTGTTTCAAACTCTTTAAAGTTTGAAAGCAGATCTAATACATAATATTTTGGTCATCATCAGAGTCATCCAAGGAGTACATTTAGCATTATCCATCTAAATTATATGTGACACTTCACCAAGTCAACAATGCCACTTGGTAATGCAACGTGTTTTGTTTTATTGTGATTTTTTAGAAAAATCAAATGGCAAGTGCTAGAATATTTCCACCCATGTCATGCAATGAAGATCTCATCGTTTTGATCATATCAGCCTACAGGTCCTCTCTAAGTGGGCTCGACGAATACCTATTATATTATTACACTCCATTGGCAAGTGCAAAAACCACCGGATATGAAATGAATCTATATCCTTCAAAAATGCAGTGAGGAGCATGAATGTGAAACCCCGTTAAAAAAAAAATTAATAATAATAATAATAATAATAATAATAATAATAATAATAATAATAAAAATAAAAATAAATGAAAGCCAACAAAAAAAAAGAGAAATCAAGAAAACAAGAAAGAAAAGAAAGAAGAAGAGAGAGGCGTGAGAGAAAGACTGAGAGAGAGAAAGATAGACTGAGAGAGAGAGAGAGGGACTGAGAGAGAGGCAGTGAGCTGAGAGAGAAAAAGAGGGATTGAGAGACCGAGAGAGAGAGAGACAGAGAGAGAGAGAGAGGCATGGAGTTGAGATAGNGAGAGAGAGAGAGAGAGAGGCAGTGAGCTGAGAGAGAAAAAGAGGGATTGAGAGACCGAGAGAGAGAGAGACAGAGAGAGAGAGAGAGGCATGGAGTTGAGATAGGGATCGCCGAGAGAGAGAGAGACTGACAGAGAGAGAGAGAGCTGAGAGAGAAGAAGAGCAGTAGCTGCTGCCGGAGAAGAAGAGGGGAGCAGCAGTAGCTGCTGTCCCAGCTGAGAGGAGAAGAAGAAGAGAGAAAAAAAAAGAAAGGACCTGCAGAAAACGCAGGAGGAAGAAGGAGGAAGAAGGAGAAGAAAGAAGGAGAAGAAAGAAGGAGAAGAAAGAAGGAGAAGAAAGAAGAAGAAGAAGAAGGGAGGAAAGGAAGGGGAATCAGCCCCATTCTTCTCCCACAACCTCTAAACTCCTTGGGTAAGATTTCTAACCCATTTCACCTCCAATTTCAGTTGATTTTTCTGAGTTAATAACCTAGGGTTTTTATTCAACATGCCTTGTTGTTGTAGATCTTGATGATTGGAAGCTCAATGGTGGAAGAGGTGATGAGATGGGCTGATTTTTTTGTGTTAAGGTGAGAAATCAACACCCTAATATTTTAGATCTTGTGATTTTTGTGATATAAATTGGAGTTTTTGAGGAAAAATGAAAATTTATGATGAAGATGAAATTTAGGCTGTTAGGTTTGGAGATTTGATAGAAGTTTTTGGTTTTTTTCATGGTCTTACTTCCTCCATTTCTAAAGCATGTGAAGTTTAGACTTCAATTTGATGAATTCATGTGATTACATTTGTTTAGCATTGTGGATATTGATAGAAATTATTGTTCAATGATGAATGGGCTGAATATTTTGGTAAATCTTCAAGGATGGGTAATGGAAATTATTTAGATAAAGGATAACCACATGCAAACATAGTTGATGATGGTTGAGGATGACTAAATGGCTTTAGTTTACTGTTTTCACATTTTTACTTGAAAAAGATAATGTTGATAATGGGAAATATGATATGGATCTTGTGTGATATTGATGGATGATGGAAAACACAAGGAAATTCAAATATACTAGTTAGTGATGAACCTGGAGTTTATGAAGGGTTTTATAGACTAATTTTGCTCATTTTGGACTAACTCTGTTAATTTTAAGTAATGAATTAGTTAAATGGTATAAGTATCTTGGTTGAGCTTGAATTAGAATGGTGATAGATTAGATGCTTACAATGGGTGCTTATAGCTCTTGCCTTTGAGAATTAGTATGATGTTAATGAATTGAATTGGACTCGAATTGTATAAGAAAAATTTAAGGTTATAGATGTAGGAGTGTTGGAGATTCAATTGTAAATCAACTTGGCTATGTTAGACTATGAATCTAGGTGATTGTGGATGAAACTATCGTATTGGAAAACCTTGAGGATAAGTCTAAGTCTAAGATGGTCTGGTTAATTACTTTTGGATTGTTTGAGGATTACTAGTATATTGGAGGATTATTGTGAAGTTAACTTATTCGATGCTTTAAGTGATATATAGTCTTGACTTGTCTTTTGATAAAAATGGATGATTGAGGACTCTTGAGGGTTAGAGATGTATTCAAGTCATTGGTGTTTCTTAATTTTAATTTTATTGTTCCTCTTCTATTTATTCGACTTATTGGTTCTAAGTACTAGAACCTTATTTTCGTCTCCTTTGTTTTTCTTCTCCAGCTGGTGAGCTGGGTGTTGATGACTCTCTGGGTGAGGAGGATCAGTTTCCTTATCGCTAGGGTAGGTGGTCAATTCATCTTAATAGCACCCAACCATTTCAAATGCATGTTTTCAAACCATTATATATGTATTTTGTATCCAAGGCATGGCATGTGACTTTAGATAACAAGGAATAATCGTGATGAAGAAAAATTTAGAACTTGTTATTGTATTTTACTTAGAAAATGCTTGCTATGACAAATGATGCATGCTTAACAAATTATCATGCTTTACGAACATTTCACATGAATGGTGATTCACAATGATCTTTGATTTTGTAAAAATGTCTTATGTAAAGAGAGGAAGCTAATGCTGGAATATCATGTATGGTGTTTTAGAGAAGGCTTTTGTAATATTGAGACTTTGTTTTAAGTTTCCACGTATGATGGATTTTCTTGGTGCCAAGGATAACTGTGTACGTTTTTGGTGGACTAGTACCTGTGTTACTTTGACTTGGATTGCCGTACCTTTAGGACTAGTCGCACCTGCTATTGTGATGTATGAGTTTTTAAAAAGATGGATTTTCAAAAGGAAATTTCTATCCAAAAGAATATCAATTTTCAAAAAGGATTTCAAAATGGTTTTCGAACTTAACTTAAAAGAAACAAGACTTATATATATTAAGTATACTATATCATCGAGGTAAGCCAATGAAAGGTCAGAGACTTCCTATAGGATGAAGTGTCATGGACCGAAAGTGACACGTCATCTGAGACGTCGCTAGAAGTTCTTACCTCTCTGGTGGAATGGGACGCCAGAGAGATGGGTGCATCTATTAAAGTCTGGGAAGTCATGATTGTTTCGTGGTAAACTATGTTTGTTGGTGGTGTTGAGTAGCTAGTTTAGCTGAGGATTCACACGCCTGCCCGATGGGTGTTAGACGCGAGAGGGGAGTGAGGAGCTCTTTCTCTGGATTACTAGGGGCCCTTATTTAGTCTGCGATCGTCGAATTATGCGCGCTTTATCCGTTGAGGGTATCCGGGCACGTGGCTTACCAGCGTCTGTCGAGGGTATCCGGACACTAGTGTTGATGTTACTTATGCGCATGTTGTCCATTGAGGGTATCCGGACACATCCGTTGAGGGTATCCGGATGCTACCTTGTTGCGTTGTCTGTTGAGGGTATCCGGACACATGGCTTACCAGTGTCTGTCGAGGGTATCCGGACACTGGTGTTGATCTGACTAGGGTTTACTCTAGTCGTGTTTCTTAGCTATGCTAGAAGAAATATACTACCATTGTTTTTATATGTATATGCAAAATTTTCTTTGATGTTTCAATCAACTATATAGTATGCATTGCTTTTACAAATGCTTTTGAGATGCTATCGGATTAATCGCTGCATGTGATGATATTAGGATGGTTGATCTACCTACTGAGTTTCTCACCCAATTATTTTCATGGTTTTACAGTTGACATTTCAGGATCAAGGTAGGATCCCAAGTGGTTCTGTGACGTGGTTTGCTTGGCGAGGGATTCCTTGTTTTGGGTTTGTGGGCCTCCCTCTCTTCAGTCACAGTGAATGGTTTTACTATCTCTATTTCTTTAACTTTGAGACTTATGTTTTATGGCTCAGTTGTGAGCCTTATGTTACTTTTGTTTTATATGAATGCAACTTCTACTTTATCTTCTCTCACTATATATATTTTAACAGGAAACAACAAACATAACCATATATTATATCACAAATATATCTATGTTAAGTGGAAGAATGAATATCATAGTTAATTACAGGTGACTTAGAGGATGGGATAAAATTGAGACAGTGTTCTCTTGACAGGTCCCTCCTGGTCCCATGTTGTTGGGATTTCAGTTGAGAAAAAATAAAAAAATAGGTGGCAATTTTTGTGCATACCTCTAGTTTCTTTTGCTTCCGCTGTGTATATTTTATATGCACTGTGTTTATTAGGTGACAAAAGGTCCAGTTTACAGGAGAGACTCTGCCGGATTTGAGTCTCAGTGTAGACTGATGGTAATGTCCCTTGTTTTGGGGTACGGGGCGTTACAATCAAGCTTTCCGGCCTATGTAATAGTTGATCTATATGAGAATAATCTACATGTTGTGGGTAAAAACACCCAATGCTATAATTTGCATTGTCACGCCCCGCTCATACGTGTGCCCAATATTATCCCTGCTTTATCCACCTCCTGGAGTATAGGGTTTTGTTCTTAGGTGAGCCTAGAGAGCTCACCTAAAAGGCCTCGGACATAATGTAAGGCAGTTCATAACCTCATACCCTAGGCTCTGGACACTTTCCTAGGCGATGGGAGACTAATACCTCCTCCTACCACTCCATAGGATGAGCCGTCCTCGGCTCTGATACCATAATTCAGGAGGTATTAGTCCCACATCGCCTAGGAGAGTGTCCAGAGCCTGGACTATGAGGTTACGAACTGCCTTACATTATGTCTGAGGCCTTTTAAGTGATCTCTCTGGGCTCATGACCTAATAACAAAATCATATACTCCGTGGGGTGGATAAAGCAGGGACAATATTGGGCACACGTGTGAGCAGGGCGTGACACTCATATTAATTTTGATGTACAAAATAACAGTGTGGTATACGAGCAAGTTTAGTGGAGTCCAAGAATCCATGGATCCATAGATTTTCATCTTGATAGTGGGATCCAAGAATCCAAAGATTCAAACAACTTTCCATTAATTAATGGATCTTTAGTGTGGAATGATCATCTGATCGTCGGAAGCTCTAAAACGATCATCTGATGATACAAATGATCATTAGATAACCCATGTGATCGTTTGTGGTAGAGAAAGAGTTATAAGTTAGGGCAAATGTAGTGGGAATCCAAAAATCCAATCTAAAGACTATAGATCTATGGATTCTTGGATGGAGGAAGAATGGTGGGAATTTTGAGTGTGAGTGTCACATAGATTATGTGAATAATATTTTTTAATTCTAATGAATAAAACAAATGAATAAGACAAGAAGATTTTGAATTAAATGTTAAATTATTCAAAAGATTTGAATAAAACAAGTATTATTTCTATTTCTCTAACAAACCAAACAATCATCACATGACCATTTGAGTCATTTGATGATCATTTGATTGATCGTTTTAGAACTTTCGACGATCAGATAATCGCTTCACTAATAAGGATCCATTAATTAATAGAAAGTTGCTTGAATCTTTGGGTTCTTGGATCTCATTATCAAGGTGAAAATCCATGGATCTATAGATTTTTGGACTCCACTAAACTTTCTCTTATATTTGGATAATATTTAATTCAAAACTTTTTCAATTGTTTAATATTTAATTTCAAACTTTTTGAATTGTTTAATATTTAATTCAAAACTTTTTTGATTAGAATTTAAAAATATTATTTTCAAAGTTTACTTCGCACCCACACTCAAAACTCCCACTATTCTTTCTCCATCCAAGAATCCATAGATCTATAGATTTTTCGATTGGATTTTTGAATTTCCACTGCCCTTGCCCAAAAGAAAATTGTTGTTGGGACCCGCCAAATTCGCTTCCATCCCCGAATTGATGTATGGTCCATTTGGATAGGATTTAAGGCTTGAAATTTGGTGATAATGTTCTCCTCACTACATAGATAATCTTCTTAAAAATTAGTCCATTCTAAAACTTTGAATTTTATCAAGAAACTGATTGAAAGTTGATTAAAAATCAATAGTTGAAAATCAATGGTGATGATCGATCCAATCTTACAAAAGAGTATTAATTAAATATTCCAAGGGTAGAACCACTCGTTGAATTAAAATAACTTTTTTGAGAAAGGTTGCATTTCAAAGAGTGATGGAAGCATATATAGGAGATCAAGATGGGTTAGGTTAGATATATACATTAGGGCTGTGCATCTTTCATCCAAACCGACCAAACCGATCCAATCCGTTCACGTTGGATCGAAACCGATCCAATTGAATGTTGGATTAGGATCGGTTTTCAATTTCTTAAATCCAATGCTAGTGGATCGGTTAGTAGATTAACTGAGTCGAAACCATTAAGTAGCCGATCCAACCAATCTATATATACACTTCGTCGTATTATAAAAAATTAAGGGTAAATTTGTAAAACTATATCTTAAAACTAAAGAAAGTTAAGGGTAAATGGGTAAAAACCTAGTTTCTAAAATTAAAAGTGAAAGTCCCTACTTAAACTACCAAATGAACATATACCCTAATCGTTTTATTTTCATCTTCTCTCTTCAAATCCTCCATTTTTGTTTCGAGTCACAGCTCACAACCACGAGATTTGCATCAGCATATGCACGCTCAAACTTCAATAGATCTTACCGGAATCATCGTCTTCACCACCGTAGGTGGGCTTTACTACGGCTTCAATGTCTTCTCTTGTAAACTCCCATCAAATCTCAATTGGATGGAACACCAGCTAACAGGCGGTGTTTCCATCAACTTTAATAATCAATTGATCGACGAAGATGAAACCCTAGCATACATTTCAGAGAAAACTGTTTTTTAAGATGTCAGTAAGAGTGAAATTAGGGGTTTTGAGAATAGTGTTGTGAATTAGGTTGGAGTAGAAGCATAGAGTTGAGAGCATGAATTTGTTAAGAGTTTTTGGATTGTGAGTTTTATTTTGAGGTGTTAATGGAAGATTAGTTCTCTAGGTTTGTTTTCCTGCTTCTTATTCTCTTTCTGTCTCGAATTTCTCGTCTTCTTGAAGAGAAATCAAATTGAATTTGATTAAGTTATTTTTCTTTTTTTCTTTGCTGTGTAAACCGATGAAACTAACTGATCCAATCCAATCTCACTTGGATAGGATC
Organism: Macleaya cordata; assembly: GCA_002174775.1. NCBI lineage: Eukaryota > Viridiplantae > Streptophyta > Magnoliopsida > Ranunculales > Papaveraceae > Macleaya > Macleaya cordata. The sequence goes on along the minus strand of MVGT01003349.1, from coordinate 140,413 downwards.
GGATTGGATGGAATGTTGTGGCGGATCGAAACGGATAGGGATTTTTGAAACCAATCAAACATTGGATCGGTTGCGGATCGACCAAATTTTAATGGTTTCGATCCGCTGCACACCCCTAATATACATGCAGGAATGATGGAAGGATTAGGTTAAATACGTGAGCAAATGAAGCCATGTACGTAGTTCATGGGCAAGTTCCATCTTTTTTATCCTAGCAATAAAGACAGGAATGACGGCGATGTAGTGACATATATACACACATAGCTAGTACTGATAAAATAAAAATAAAAATAAAATTAGAAATAATAGGGGGATATTTAAGTTTTACAAAAAAAAAAATTTTAGAAAAAATTCCGTTCTGAGAGTTAGCCTGGCCATTGGGCGGACTCTCAGAGTTAGCCTAGCCATTAAGCGGGATCTGAGAGTCTGCCCAATGGCTAGGCTAACTCTCAGTGTGCCTCAGAAACCAGATTAACTCGTAGAACCCGCATTATGGATGCTCTAATTGCCGTTACCTATTGTTTCAGTCAATTTAAATCCAAATTTTTGCCCCACAGAAATTTTGATCAAACTACTATACCTATTTAATTTGCAAACTCATTCAATTCACTAATGATAGAATTTGCTTTATTCAGGTTGTAAGTCGAAAAAGTTCTTATTGTGTTTGCCAAATGAAAAATGAGCAATATTGCTAGATATAGTTAAATTTTGTAGACAAATCAGAGATTGACAAATCTACATGACATTTTTCTTGATTTGTCTCTGGTTGACAGATCATGCATTTTAGGCGAGGATAAAAATCACATGGTGACACGTGATCAACCGTTGATTATTTGTTCAAATAGAATTATTCATAAAGAAATTAGTTATGTTGGCAGAAATTTCACGTGTCAAACTTACTTCGAAGGTAAATACACACATGCTGATGTTGGAAATGGTGTACTTGAGCAGCATCTTTTGAGGCCATTTTTCAGTAGATCCCACATCCCATTTGACACGATACAAGGTATAAGCGCGTTCCTCTCGTCGAGTAGATGTTCGTATGGTTTGTTTGGATAGGAATTTTAAATAGAGATTTTGTAGGGACTAGAGATTTAATAAAAAAAAAAACTAATTAGATTTATTACCTAATTTCCTACTACATTGGTAGTTACTTATAATTCAAGCAGATGCCTCTACAATTTTTTGCAAAATTGCAGTTGGTAAAACTGTCGTGACTTCATCATCTACTCCTGATCATGCAAGAAAAGAAGCAGCCATGTATATGGCTATGGCTCATCAGGCGCTGCATTAAGAATCAAAGTTACTGCGGTCGTCAGCAGAAAACACAGGCAATTACTTCTTCCTTATTATAGACCTATTAGCCAGCTAGCTGCTTCTTGTGCGTGCCTTCTGTTCTTTATGTGTGTTACGACTGCATGTATAGTCTGTAGGGGTTTTAGGGTTATGTGCATGTTAGGATGTGAATCTCTCGCTGTGGTGTGGTTCTGTTTGTGGTTCGGTTCTTAATGTGTTTGAAGCCCATAATCAAAGGTTTGTTTCTTACTACTTCTAGTTAGTGGTAAAAAAATAAAAAGTATTTTATGTGAGCCACCACCAATTAGTGGCAAAAAATCCAATCACCCCCTAATCAACTTCAGTGAATCAA
>MVGT01003349.1:23982-138568 GCA_002174775.1 Macleaya cordata | reverse complement strand
GTGAAGCCGAGAATGAAGTTTCGTGTATTTTTTTTTACATCTTTTTAAGAAATACTGAATATGTCCTGTCATATTATTTATTTGTTTACACTTGCCAATATGGTAATATGGAGTTGATCCAAAGCCTGATTTTTTTAACAATCATCTCTTCAAAGTTTAGATCACATCAACATATAAACTGTCACCATGGGACCCACCTAATACCTTTTTTATTCATACACTTTACCATGGGTGTGGGTGTTTTGGGGTTGGGGGCGTTGGTTGTGGTTGCTAGTAAATATATAAATAGCATATGTTAATGGAGTTCCATTTAGAACTGCATAAGACTTTCTAATACAACAAAAACTCAGTGAAAAGCTGGACGTACACCCATCTACCTTAATACCGGGGACAATATGTAGGGCACGTAGTAAGAGGGCAGTGATCGATCATTCAAGAACAACAACCCCATCAATACAAACCATAAACATCTTTTTATCATGTTGAGGCTGATCAAATTAAGATGTTGGAAGAGCAAAAATTGCAGCACCTACTGCAAGCCCATTAGACAGAAGATAGTTGTACTTTGCCCAAATCCTTTGTATGGCCACTGTGAACTAAGAGTCTAATAGTTCTGTTTGTTTTTTTGCCTCTAACTAGTGGCAAATCCATATAAAATATTATTTATTTCTAACCACTAACTAGTGGTAGTAAGAGGAAAATCTTTAATTTTGGGCTTCAAACCTATTAAGTGGTATAAGTTATTTTCAATCACTTTCACTTACTATCACTTAATGGGTTTAAGGCCCAAAATTAAAAGTTTGCCTCTAACTACCACTAACTAGCGGTTAAAAATAAAAGCTATTTTGTGTGGGCCAGTTACTAATTAGTGGCAAAAAAACAAACAGCCTAGCCTATAATAATGTATAGGAGCAGCCTGGGGCATGAAACTTTGTTATTCATACATTGTTATTAATGGGACATTGGTTTCAATTCAACTGGTGTGTTGACCGAAAGAAGACCCAAGTAAGGTTTTAAAGATTGACTAAGATTGATTACGTCCTCATTAGCTAGGTTCAGAAACAACTCTTCCTTGTTAAATTTTTTAATTTATTTATAGAGAGTGATCAAGATACATTGTTATTCATATATTGTGATTTATACATTTTTTGTGGGGCCCATATAAAGTTTAGCCAAGGGATGATATTCGGTGAGTATATTCTCCTCACCATGTTGATCACCTTCACAAAAAATTAGTATATTCTAGAACTTATTTGTAACACCCATTAATCATCTGGTGATTGGAAGTCGCTGAAAATAAATTGTTGTTATTCGACTAGTTCGACAGGTTCAAACCTTGAGGGGTTGCAACTGGTTCGAGCGGTTCGACCATGGGTTTGCTCCCCGTAGGTCACCAGTTTGAATTCCCTCAAGGCCACTGGGGGATTCTTAGGCGGCCGCTTCCTCCACAGAGCATCGAAGATTAGGAGAGGTGCGCGCAAGCTGGCCCGGACACCAAGGATATCAAAAAAATTAAAAAAAATTATAGTTAAACTATATATTTTACCATTATTTTCACTCAATAGATGATGGAGTTACAAGTTTTAGAATGAGAACCTAACTTAAAATCATCTCTACGTAGACCCCATAAATCAATGTACAGTCAATGTACTCTAACAATGTATGCGGATACGCTTATAATAATTAAATTAAGGAATCAAAGGGTCCCGAAGTTTGAAAGGGATGCAACCTAATTTGATGGTTTGGAATTAATTTCTTTAGCCAAACTTGGGAAAAAAAAAAAAAAAAAGTAGAATTCTCAACGTTTTCTCCGAAGAAACCATGGGTGAAATACTTGGCTTGATGCGTGTTGCTGATGTTTGGAATGCATTATCTAATGCATATGCTGGTTCTTATATTACCCGCGCGGCGCGTGAACTTCAACTTGGCGATGATCTTTTAATCTCTACGTCGACTCGTGGTGATGCCACGGTTGCTGAATATGCTTGGAAATTTCGTTCCGGATGTGAATCTCTTGCTGGTATTATCAATCATGTGTTTTGGTTTTTTTAAAGAGTTTGGGCTCTGACTATGAGTCGTTTGCTGCTGCTATACCGGCCAACCCGCCATTGCCTTCTTTCACTGATTTGGTTCCTTCAGTTCAATCACATGAATTGATGTAACACTTCGGATTTTCGGACTAGGCTTGACTCAGGCCCAAATTTTCAGGCCCAGATAAAGATCCAGCCCAACTGTAATTTGGGACCCATTTAAATAGCCTCAAAGCCTGAGCGATCCAAAGCCTTGATTAAAATTTCTATGCAGTTAAATTTAATTAACTTGACACAAAGTATTGAACCTCTAGACTTTCGAACTTTCACCACCATAAGCTAGCTCAATAGGACACTAAATTTCTAAAGAAAATTACTCTCTCAACCAAGTGGATTTAATAATGTTAGAATTATTTAATTTATTTTGTAATTCATTTTTGAGTGAAAAATTGTTTTAGTTTTATTTCTTAAGTTGTGTCTGATAACTTTTAAGGGCCATGAGACATGCGTATCTTTGTAGGGACACCTTGTTATTTATGGAGAGTCACCAATGATTCTATATAAACTCTCTCCTCTTGTAATTAGTATCAAGTTTTCAACAAATATTTTCTGAGTCATGTTTTTTAGTAGTGTGTGAGAGCATAGTAATTGTCAGTTCGCTAGGGCGTACAGATTTGTAGTACTACTTCTGTACGCTGCGATCGTTGTATCCTGGAAGACAGACGTCTATGGAACCGTCGGCATCGCTGCGGGGACGAATTTATTTTAAGGACATTGTGTCTAACATAAGCCTCGATCAATTTTCAGATAAGTTTTCTTTTTTTAATTTATTTTGATTTTGTGAGAATCAGATTTTCAAGAAACCGAACCCATATTTTTCCAACAAATAATTCTTTATTTAACTCAAAGCAAAAGTAGTTTGGTGAAAAGGCATACCTGAAGAATAGTTTGCGTATCTGCCAAAGTAATAATTAGGTACATTCTTATGCTGAATCGCGTAGCAGCTGTCTACGTACCCATACAGGGATCAAGTATACAGTAGTTCACAATGTCCAAAACAAAAATTCTAAAACTTGAACCATAGAGAGATACATGTTTTAAGATTCAAATGCATCTGTCAGTGATCTATTTGGATTCCGAATTAAGGAGTTATGTCAAAAACTTCACCGACACATTATAATTATTCAAAACACATTAACTTCAAAAATTCAAGCATCTTTATCAACTTGGAATTACCCTTCAAGTCTTGCATTCACTATTATAATAACATACTTTAATTATTTAGTTTAATCAGTTTTTTACTTGTACAGGACCATGTCCTCCCCCCTCCAACTGAAAAGAAACCATACATCAAGGTGAAGTGCACCAGCCCAATTACACTAATGCAATTGTGCACCACCCAAGATCGACAAAAAGATCTAATGCAATATAACTACAGCGGAAACGATAATAAAGAAAAGACAAAACAAAGCACACAAATATTTACGTAGTTCCGTAAGATTGCCTACATCCACGAGCAGAACCAATTCTATACTTTATTTAATATGAACAGAGTACACAATACATACCAGAGCATTATTCAAACGACTCTCAACCGCTCCCGTAAGAGCATTCAACTGAGTCTCAATTTGATACCCTCTACTTTGACTCACCCACTACTAGAATAGGGAGATATAAACTCACATCAAAGAAACCAATGGCTTCTCCCTCTATGCAATGGAACGGTCCTAATGGCAGCCCAAAAGGCATGCCGGTTGCAATCTCTCTCTCAAGAGCTTTCTTTGATGCCTAGGGTTTCCTCACAACTCTCTGATCCATCAAAAAGCTCTTTAGGAACCCCTATTTATAAATTCATAAGGGTTCCCATGAATTAGAAAGAGTTACACTGCAATTAGGACTCAATTTAGTAAGTCCCATAACTTAAAATAACAGGAGGTATCGATACCCCCTTTATGGGTATCGATACTGATGGTCCCTGATGTGCCCTTTACAGTGGGTATCAATAACCATATGCGAGGTATCAATACTCCTGCCATCTGTTACTCTCAATGGTGTTTTTCCAGTAAGTATCCATACTCCACTTTTGGGTATCGATACTCACAGTAACTGAATCCAAAAAACGAGCCATTCTCCAACAATCTCCATCTTGGCGAGATTTACAGGCCACCATCTTCAACTACCATCTTTAACTCAGAACACCGTCTTCAACTTCAAGTAACTCCTTCAACAAAAAAACTCGGATCATCTCTATAACTTGGCATGAAATCTCTCCACGCCTGCAACTTACTGATACTACCTTCAACTGCTCTATTAGTGCCTTCAACTTTGGTAGAAAATTTTATAATGCAATTGAGTTTATCTATCTGCAACTGACTTGAATAGTCTTCAAATTGGCTTCTACTATCTTAAAAAACTTATATTATTGTTACACGACTTCAAATGGCATACTACATACTTCTGACTTATTGTCTCCGACTGCCTTCACAAGACTTTATCTGCCTTTAATAACACTAGAAAATGCCAATCACCCATCGGTGCTTCAATCCGTCATGTGGCTCCAATTTATGCAGAAAAACGCTAATCACCCGAAGGTGCGACCAATGTGTCCATAGACACCAATCACCCAGAGGTGTTCCACCTGCATAATAAGATGCCAATCACTCTAAAGTGCTCCACCTTTCGTTGTTCACTGTAGATAACCAGAATAACAACTGCATCGAATAAATGCAAATCACCTAAAAGGTGCTACCAACTGTGCCGTTAGGCACCAATCACTCGAAGATGCTTCAACTGCATATGTTTCGAACATACACTATAAACACTCTAACTTGGAGTTTTATATATTCCGATAAAACCTGCCTCTTGTGTATTTCTCCATTAGTATAAACTTCCTGAATTGCATGTACTACCGGCTTGGAGACTATTCCAACCTATACAATAACTTCTAAAATTTACACCAAATTCTAATTTCCAGCAGTTCCAAAATACACCCCTCTAGCTGAGTCATATGGATCTCCTCTTACAAATCACCTTGCAGACAATTTCACCTTTATATCGAGTTGATCAGGCTCAATAGAAAAATAATCTTGCAATCAAAGACCACTGTAATTCAAATGGAAGCATCCCTAACTACTGGAGAACATACTGCAAAACAATTGATGCCTTCCCACTATGCATAACCTTCCTCTACCAACTGGCTACGATTTTCACTCTACTGGTCCCTTGAGATCCTCCCATCTTGAAGTATACTCATTTACACCCTATCATCATCTTCATCTTGGATAACTGTACCAATACCCAAGGCTTGCTTTTGTGAAGAGACTGAATCTCCTCACTCAATTCTCTCTTCCACTCCATGCTTCTTTTCTGCTCGTGAAGAAATATCTTCATTAACAATCAGTATTGTATACTCCACCATTTCCATCGGAGTCGATCCTCCAATCTCTATAGCAGGTAACCAATTGATGAGGTGACACATACAATTCACTGTCTCAGCCAATAATAATTTTTGTCCAATCTAGCATTGGACACAAGAACCTTTTTCTCTCTAATAGAGTACGGTCAATACATTCTGTCACTTAATCCTGTTGTGGATTCATCTTTACTGTGAAGTTATGTTCGAACACTTCATCTTCACAGTTCTTCTGCAGGAATAATTCAGACACATTTTCACCACCATTGTCTAAATGTGGCGCTTTTAATTTCCTGCCTATCTTCGTTTCAAGTCTCCCCATCCAATGCAATTTATCAAGACTTCATCTTCATGCTTAATGGTGTACACCCATACTATTCTGATGAAATCATCAACTAAGGAGACCAAATACAACTTTCCTTCCAACGATGTTATTTTGGAAGGCTTCTAAACAACTGTTTAAACATAATACATGATGCTACTGGTGGTGCCAAATTCTTCCTGTTCTTCTTCTTCATTACACAGTACTTGCAAAATTCTAAATTAATGGACTTCACTTTCTACCTGTCTTGCTACTTAAGTAAAGCTTTTTTAACTGCATGCCCTAGCTCCACATGCCAAAATCTGATAGTATCACCATCAGAAACCACTTCTGCACCTATAATTGTATTCCCCTTTAAGAAATACAAGTTACCCAATTTACTCCTGCTCGTCAAAGTGATCTTACAGTCTTTCTAATCCAGCACAAACAATGGGATGTGATCCTCATATGACTCCGGTATTTACCGGATACTATTCAAAAAAACAAACTGTTCCATAATTCAACTTCAAATGGATCTTCACTACCTCAACTGTCTTGTAGACACTGTCACTGCCTAGCAAAACTACTACAGTCCAACTTCGTAAAGCTGAAGACAATCCCTAATAGGCTATAACTGATAAGAAATCCCAAAACTAGAATCCACTCATCAACTACTAACAAGTGCAAATCCTAGTACAATAACAGTAAGCGAATATTATGATATGCTATCATCATCCCAAATTCAAAATCAATTATATTCATAACTGAAACCAACTAGTCCTCGTTCTTCAAACTTAGACAATCAACATTCATTGGAAACTTCACACTTGATCTTCTACTTAACTTTGACCGAAATCTACTTGATTTCTTTATGCTAGACCATCCCCTGACTATCAAAACATCTCACATCGAAAACTATTTAAACATACACATCCTTCTTTTGATACTTAAATTTGATCAGTGCAACTACTGTTTGATCCAAATTTTGAGTTCTTACACTCCAATAGCATCATCATAAAAAAAACCTCATACATAATAATGGGAAGTGAATGTAATAGGCATACACCTTATACTCAAATATTACTACAAGATTAAACAAATCGATACAGTCATCTTGTTGTAATCATAAAGGTGCTCAAACAATAAAATACCTGGGTGACCATTAAGACTGAAATGTTTCTTCAACTGGACGATTTTGCTCTCCATGCTCTGCATCATGAACTCGTCTCCTACCTTCAACCACAGGACTTTGGCTAGGTTTTCTTTCTTTTAATCCCAAATCTGGAAGACTTCTCCTTCAATGCAATTTATAAGTTTTACTAACTTAGAACATCTCAAATATCATGCTGCCCATGGACAAACTTATTCCTGCCATCGAACTCTTCTTCTCCAATCTTTGTGTGACAAACCAATTTTCTATTCATCATCTTTCCCTTCAAAACAAACCAAATCTGCCTACTGCAAAGGAACCCTAAGTTACCTTGCCATAGTAACCTGGCTCTGATACTAGTTTGAAGTGCACCATCACAATTATACTAATGCAATTCTGCACCCCCCAAGATCGACAAACAGATCTAATGCAATATAACTACAACGGAAATGATAATAAAGAAAAGACAAAACAAAACACGCAAAGATTTACGTGGTTCAACAAGATTACCTACATCCACGGGCAGAACCGATTCTATACTTTATTCAATATGATCAGAGTACATAATACATACCAGAGCATTATTCAAATGACTTCCAACCGCTCCCATAAGTGCATTCAACTAAGTCTCAACTTGATACGAAAAAACTCACTAAATGCCAGAAAATTCAGCAACATCTATGAATAAAAAAATCATCTAAAAAGAAGTCTCAAAAACATATTTAAACGAAAGGTTTGACGATATAGATGTGTTAATAGATGTGCTGATTCCTTAGCAAAATATGGTCGTCAAAAATGAAATCCTACACCACCGACTTGTAGATCTATGCATTAGGAGGCCTTTAACGAGTTTTCTGTGATTAAAATGTTGAAGAAAAGGTGATAGAAGAGGATGGTTTTGTGCTGGTTGGCCTTCCCTTTTTCTCTCCTTTTTTTCCCCAAGATTGGAAGAACAAAATGAGATGGCTCATAAAACAAAGTCAATTTTTCGTTTATTGACAAAGTGTTCTACTTATCTCTTCGAAAAAAGTCCAAAATACCTTCAAAACCCTAGAAAATTATACCCTAAGGTATCTACCACTTATGGGGACATTTTGGACTCATAACAATGCATTAGCACCTCTAATACTACTGTTAAGATTAATGGCTACCCTGGTAAAAGGTTCTCTCCTACTAGAGGTTTAAGGCAAGGAGACCCCCTCTCTCCCTACCTTTTTATTCTTTGTATGGAGGTGCTCTCTCAAGTACTTTTAGATGCTGAAAGTAAAGGTCTTATTCATGGAATTAAAGTCACTAAGCACAGTCCTTCTATCTCTCATCTTTTATTTGCTGATGATTGCCTAATATTCACAAGATCTAACCTTAATGAGACTAGAAACCTTTTGGACATTATTAACTCTTTTAGTGTTTCTTTTGGCCAAATGATCAATTTTCAAAAATCTGGTGCTTTCTTCAGCTCTAATATTCATAATAGACACAGAAGAACTATTCTTAGAATCCTCAAAGTTAATTTGATTGATCCTAATGATAAGTATCTTGGGGCTCCTCTTTTCATAGGGAGATCCAAGATTAAAGCTTTTGAGGGAATCATTAAGAAATTTGAGCACAAACTTCAAGGTTGGAAAGGCAAACTTCTATCTCAAGTAGGTAGATCTGTCCTAATTAAATCTGTTCTTAGTTCTATGACTGTTTTTCAAATGTCTTGCTTTATGGTGCCAAAAAAAATTACTAACAGACTTAACTCCATTCAGAGAGATTTTTGGTGGGGTAAAGGAGAAGGGAAAAAGGGTTTATACCTCAAATCTTGGAGTCATCTTTGTACTCCTCTCTCTTGGGGTGGTTTAGGTTTCAAAGACCTCCACCATCTTAATTTAGCTCAAATCACTAGAGTAGGTTGGAGAATTCTCAAATTCCCCAACTCCCTAGCTGCTACAATTCTTAAACACAAGTACTTCCCCAACACTAGTCCTTTCCATACTATAAGTAAATCCACTGATTCTTGGGTTTGGAAAGGACTCCACAAATCTATTATAGATATGAGGAAGTATTGCATATGGGAGGTTGGAAAGGGTAACCAGATTGAGATATGGAATGATACTTGGTTGCCTGATTTAAGCAAGTCAGTGGCTTTAAACAACCAGGTATCTACCATTACTCACCAAAAAGTGGAGGCCTTAATCTCTCCTGTTTCTGGAAATTGGAACCAATCTGTCCTTAATGAATATTTTGATCAGCCCACCATTGATTCCATCAATAGCATTAGAATCCCTTTGAATGGTTCAGACCAAATCAAATGGAATCTATCAAAAGATGGAGAATTCTCTGTCAAATCTTATTCTAACCAGCACTCTCAATCTGTTCATAGCAGCCCTATTGTGGACAAATCTTGGGCTATTATTTGGAAGCAGAAATTAATTCCCAAAATCCAATTGTTTATCTGGAAATGTCTTTCTGATTCTTTGCCTACAAATGTTAAGATCAACTCCATCATTACAACCGTTAGTTCCATCTGCCCCCATTGCCTATCTAAAGAAGAATCTCTAAATCATCTTATTCTTGAATGTCCTTACTCCATTGCTGTTTGGAGGGCATCAAACTATGATTTAGCCAGAAATAACTCTCAAAACTTATCTGTTCATGATTGGATCAAGTCTTGGTTCTTTGATATTAGCCACTGGCCTACCCATTTCCCAAACATCATCCTAGTTTCAGCCACTATCTCCTGGTTTATTTGGAAGTCTAGATGTAGTAAGATGTTTCAAGGTAATTGTCCAACTCCCTTACAAACTGCTCAAGAGGCTATTTTATTGATTCAGAATCAGCAAAGAGTCTTTTCTTCTCACTTTAATCCTACTATTACAGATAGGAATAGAATCACTTATTGGAGGCCTCCATCATCACAAGCTCTTAAATTCAATATAGATGCTTCATTTGTCTCTCCCAAGGTTTTTGCAGGTATTGGTATTCTAATCAGAGATAATGCAGGTTCCTTCAAGGCAGCCAACTGCATCCAGCTCAGAGCAACCTCCTCAGAACATGCAGAGGGATTAGCTATCCTTGCTGCTGTTAAATGGGCCCAAGAGCTTAATCTCAAAAGGGTAATTTTTGAATCAGATGCACAGAATGTTATCAACTATATCAACCAGGAATCGGGTATTTTGGATTAGAGGTGCAAGACTATTTTGAAAGATTGCAAAACTATCATCCCTACTTTTGATTTTGTGGAGTTCACCTACACTCCAAGGGATTTTAACAGACCAGCAGATTCTCTAGCAAAGGCAGCTCGTCTTTCAAGCACTGGCTCTGCTATTTTTGAAGCTCCTCCTTCTTTTATTTTTGATGTTTTATCTAATGATAAGAATGGTATTGTAAATATAATAGTTCCTCAACATAACATTGCTGTAACAAACTCCTTACCTTCTGGTAGTTTATAAATTTTTATGTTTCCGAGCAAAAAAAAAAAGATACAACCTTAAATTAATAGTTTCTGTTATTTAAGCCGTTAAGTGTTCACGTTCTCACCACATGATTTCTTTTACCAAAATACCTTCAGGTCGTGTACACTTGAACTACTCAAGCTCTTTTATTGAAAATGCCTAAAGTACCCATGGGTCATTTCCACTTGGCATCATCCTGTATTCTAACAATCCAATGGTCAGGACATAATTTTTTGATCCAACGGCCAAGGGAGATTGTTAATGGAGGTTGCAGGAAAAGAGAGAGAACTAGAGAGAATGAGGGGAAGAGACAGAGAGAGGGTTGAGGGGGAGAAGAAGAGAAAGAGAGGTAGATGAGAAAGAGAGAGAGGGAGAGAGAGAGGGAGAGAGAGAAAGAGAGAGAGAGTCACAAAAGAAAAGGTGAAGAGATAATTAAGTAAAGTTCAGATCTAATGGAGGATTTTTGCCTGGTTTAGTAAGTGAAGTTCAGAGGTTTATTTTGGAATCTAGGGTTTACATTATCCGCATTTAAAACTTTATCCGCATACCGCAAAATTTAAGGAATTTTGGCCAAAAACCCCTACTTGAAAAAAGTTTTAGGATTTAGCCCAACACACGTTTTCTTTTAGTCTAAGGCCCGAGGATAACTGACTGAAACCCTCTCGGAGAGGGTTTCACTGAAACCCTCTTCCTATAAATTACACACACTGAAACCCTCTGACTGAAACCCTCTTGGGCCTTAGACTAAAAGAAAACGTTTGTTGGGCTAAATCCTAAAACGTTTTCCAAGTAGGGGTTTTTGGCCAAAATCCCCCAAAATTTAATATTTTTCCTTCTTCTTGTGGTGTTAAAGTTAGCATGTTTAAGGATTATATCTTGGTACAAATTTGAGAATAGCCACGAAAGAATGAGAAAAGTGTTGGGGATCAATTTTCTTTTAATTGTAATCTAGGGTTTTGATGATATCCTTGTGTTCCCTTTGAAGCCGATATGGGATGAATTTTGGGTTCCTTTGATTTTCTGTGGCTCTTTTTATTTTAGATTATGTAATTTCTTAAAACTTGACTGTTCACCTCTCCCTCACCTTCTCCTGCAACTCTCTATCTCGTCTCCCTCATTCTCTCCATTTCCTTGCAACTTCCATTAACAACCTCTTTTGGTCGTTGTCCTAGCCATTGAATTATCGGAAAATGAGTAGGATGCCCTTGCATGGGAAAAAAATTGAAGTAGAGGACATGCTTTTTTTTCATGTAAGGACAGTCCTCGGCACACGTTAGCGCGATGTAAAAAGACGAAAAACCCATCTGTTGAATAATGACGGTGCACGTTAGCAAATCCCAATTAATGAATTTTAACATAAAAATGACCATAACTTTCAAAATATAAATCGGATTTGAACAAAATTTATATCGTTGGAAAGCATTTTTCAAGATCTTTAAAACAAGATCACACATGAATACCAAATTAAAAAAAAAAAAATCCAGAAAAAACCTATTTACCAAGCTTAAAAACAATGCAAATTATAGTTTGCATTGTTTAAAATATAATTTTAAACAAAAGTATTTAAAATAGCTGATGCAAATTCGTTTTTTACTATGCAAATTATAGTTTGCATTGTTTAAAATGTAACTTTTTAGCTTTTTTCTTATTCAATCTAGTTGCATAGAGACTTAGAGAAGTGCATATGCTCAAAACTACTTAAAATAGCTGATGCAAATTACAATTTGCATCGTTTTTTACTATGCAAATTATAGTTTGCATTGTTTAAAATGTAAGTTTTTTAACTTTTTTCTTATTCAATCTAGTTGCATAGAGACTTAGAGAAGTGTAGATGCTCAAAAGTATTTAAAATAGCTGATGCAAATTACAATTTGCATCGTTTTTTACTATGCAAATTATAGTTTGCATTGTTTAAAATGTAATTTTTTTAACTTTTTTCTTATTCAATCTAGTTGCATAGAGACTTAAAGAAGTGTAGATGCTCAAAAGTGTTTAAAATAGCTGATGCAAATTACAATTTGCATCGTTTTTTACTATGCAATCTATAGTTTGCATTGTCTAAAATGTAATTTTTTAGCTTTTTTCTTATTCAATCTGGTTGCATAGAGACTTAGAGAAGTGCATATGCTCAAAACTACTTAAAATAGCTGATGCAAATTATAATTTGCATCGTTTTTTACTATGCAATCTATAGTTTGCATAACCGTTTTTATTATACAAGCAGTTATGGGTTTTCATAGTCTAATTACGAAATTTTTTTTTTTTTGAATTTAGTATTGTTGTCTGGTCTCATTTTAAAGATCTTGAAAAATGCTTTCCAAAAATATAAATTTGGCAAATATCTAATTTGTAGATTAAAAGTTATAGCATTTTTAATTTTAAAAAAACTTATTTTCTCTCTCTGCCACGTCATCGGTCAATACAAGCAAAAACAGTTAGAAATATACGTGGTTAGCAAAGAGAAGGGTAGTTTAGGTACCAAAATTTTAGAGTTTTAAAATAAAAGAAGGAATTAACTCATTTCCTTATAAAACGTTAAAAAGTAGGGATTAGACTTATAAAACAAAAATTGCTTGTCCTCTACTTGAAACTGGTATAAAATGAGGGCTTTCAGCCCAATATTGTGTTGAATTATTTGTAATTGGATGAGGGATATTTTGGTAAAACAATCAATCACGTGGTAAACGCGTGAGCGGTTAACGACCCAAATAACATAAACAGTGAGGTTAAGGTCGTATTACTAATTTTAATTAATCTTGGAGTACATATCACTAATATCAATTAGTGTCTGGGGGTGTATCGCTAATTGGCCATTATTTTGATAAGATTAAAAAAGAGAGATAATTGGGGTGATTTTAGGGAATGTTTGAGTGAGAATAAACCTCCACCCAATGTTGAAATTGGTTAGGGTTTATTTATTTATATTTTTGTGGCATGGATCGTTGGATCCTTTCAGATAATGGTCTCTAATGAGACTTGGTTAGCAAGGACTAGTTTTGATCACCTTTTTTTTCTTTAAAGACTCGACGAAGCGAGGGAAATTTATTAAAAAAAGGGAGCTAGGAGCGGGACAATAGCCGCCTAAACCTCCACAAGCCTAAGACACCAGTACAAACAAATAATCCTCCAACCTTACCTTTGGAAAACAAGGGGGACAAGGAGGAAAGCTTGGATAACAACATCAAAAACAGATTTATCAACGCATGTAATCATCCGGAATTGATATCGGATAAGGAACGAATTTTGCGAGTACAAGCTCTGATGAGAGCCGAATAGTCCTTACTAGTACGAATGACACCTATGATTTGAATATTTGGGTCTGAATCATATCTCTCTAACGCAGAAGCATCATTTAGGCACAGATCCTCCTCATCCTCCGACTCATCTGAACTTGTGTTGTCCTCACCCTCATCAGAAGATAAACCGTTGTTGACATGAACACCTTCCTCCAAGTTGTTAAGCCTACCGATTTTGCTGATCAACTGTTCCAAATATTTATTAATAGAAAAAGTTTTTTTCACGTGAATGGGACCTGTGTTAGAAGACAAGCCTAATTTCGTTGAAGATTGCATATGGCCCAAAACATTATTAGGAACAACAATATCTTTAACCAAATCGGAGGTAACTAAAGCAGTTTTACTTTTTGGCACCCCCATTGGAACCGCTAGCCAGACCATATCCTTTCTGACGCAGCTCACCAACAACGCTAGTTGACTTAGAAAACAACGCTAGTTGACTTAGAAAACTTTATTGTAGATGATCAAAGGGTTGATTTTCGATAATCTCACTACGTAGACCATCCTCGCCAAAAGTCATATTGCTCTAAAATTTCTAACCAAACCTAAACCGTTATGTAGTAGTGAGGCTTCCGCTTCGAAACCTCTCGTAGTCGCTCCAAATTACGCTCCCGCTCCAAAGGCTATTTCGAAACTTGGAATATTTTTTAATTGGCTCATATGGCGCTCTCGCTCAGGCTCGTTCTCGCTCTCGCTCTAGTTACTTAGCTTTTAAATTCAAAGGGGTTAAAAGTTTTAAAATTATAAAATTTTCGATAAAGATGATCACTCGAAATTAGTCATTAGATTATCACCATTTGAGTCCTACAATATTATGTAAAAATTGAATCGCTTAAGAAGATGATGTACAGAGGGGTTAATTATTTACATTGAAACCAATGTTTAGATCTTGGGCCTTAGAGAGCTGTGTAAAATGATTATCCCTTTCTCTTTTACACCCCTGTGGGGGCCGACAAGGACTATCCAAGGGGATTATCACACATGTTTTTTATATACTTGCTTATTAAGTCTTCACAAAGATAAGAAGTATGTACAAATTTCTTTGGAATAAACAAAAAAGCAGCAAACATGTTACCAAAGAGTGAAAGAGAATCTAATGGTTTTCTTTCTTGGGTGGGACACATTCATTATTCACTATCAATTGACTTGGTATTGACTGGTAAAGTAAAAGGGAGTGAGAAGTCGAAGTCTCTCTCTCTATACTGACGGGAATACAAAATCAATAATGTTAGTGTTCCTGTTGTTGTTTGTTGCTGCAGTGAAGAGATTACACAGAACAGATATGCTTTGGGTCTTTCATCTCAGATTAGGTGTGATTTTGAGGACTGAGTGTTGAGAATAATTCCACATAGAAAAGATCCTAAGCTACGTACTCTACTCATTCTCAATTAATTTTGAGTTAGATGCCTACAAACTTAATACTGAGAAAATTAAACAAATATGCTTTGGTTTTTTCATCTGGATCTCAACAGAATTTTGAATGACCTACTTGCACATTATCAGTTACAATATTATATATGGGTTAGTTAGGAGGTAAATGATGAGAAAATTTAATAATTTTACATGGTTTTTCTGTTTTGTTCTCTATAATCTTTACGTGGGAGGTAAAAAATTATTCCTTATAACCATCAGGAAGATGGCTAAGTGGTCAAGACGCTCACCTCACAAAATGAAGGTCGAGTGATCGATCCTCCTGATGGCAACTCCCACAATAAGATTTTAACCGGTTGTGTGTGGATAGGGAGGTCTGCTCACACCCTAGGGACTAGTCGGGTGCTCTAAGAGACCCGGATACCCTAGATCTCAAAAAAAAAATTATTCCTTATATAATCTCTACTTGGACCCTGTAGACAAGAATGTTGTCTAAGGGTCCCCAATGTATATGTTCCACTAGCATTACTTAATAAAAAGTACGCATCGGTTTAGAAGCTTACATATACAAGTTACATGTATAATCTTTTGTAGGACTCACATGAAGTTAATCTAAGAGTTAATTTTTGGTGAGCATGTTCTCTTCACCATGTAGATCATCTTTATAAAAAATTAATTTATTCTAAAACTTCTAATCCTATAACAAATTAACTCTTTTTCTCATCGTTCATTTTTCATCGTTAATTTTTAATCAACTTTCAATCAATTTTTGATGGGGCTAACAGTTTTAGAATAGAGTGATTTTTAGTGAAGATGATCTGCAGGGTGAAGAGAGCATTCTCACCAAAATCAATCTTTAGATCAACCTCATGTGGACTCCACAAGAAGCTATACATGTAAGCCGATCCAGACTCCTTAATAAATAATACTTCTTTATTTGAGTTTATTTATTTATGTGGATCGGCTAATATAGTTGAGGATATTTTTTTTTACGAGAGTGTAGGTGTTTGGTCCTTTGAGGGACTGAAATACTACTTTTAGTCGAGCAAAGACTTAAAATACGAGTTTAGTCCAAAATAAATTAGTTAGTAAAAAATGCCCTTGATCAACTAATCTTATTTTATATTGAAAAATGTCTTATCTTTCAAAATACGAATAAGTTTTTTACAAAAATTATATTTTTAGAAATTATTCGTGGCAATTTTCGAAATGATACCAGTTAACAATACTTTGAAAATAATTTGATGTACGTAGTATCCAAAATTTAATTTGTATACATGAAACTAAAATTTTGTTGAGTTGAATTGCAAATTGTAAAACTAGATTTACAAAATTAGATTTGAAGCATAAAAATTGTGCAATTTTAGATTTTAAAAATTCAAAACATTGAAAATTCAAAGTAATTTGTAGTATGCAAATTTAGATTTAATTGAATATACTTTGGTTTTAAATCAAAGGTTTGATTTTTGAAAAAAATAAAGACGAGAAAAATTATTAATTTTACACAGCTATGTTGTAGATAATCAAAAGGCTGATTTTCGATAACCTCACCACGTAGATCATCATCGCTAAAAATCATATTGTTTTAAAACTTTTAACCTTAGAAATCTAAACCGTTATGTAGTAGTGATACTTCCACTTTAGAACCTTTCACACTCGCTCCAAATTAAGCTCCTACGCTCTTGCTCTAAAGGCCATTTTAAAATTTGGGACATCTTTTAAGTGGCTCATTTGGTGCTCTTGCTCAGACTCTCATTCTGGTTACTTAGCTTTTAAGTTCTAACAATCTAACACCCCTATTTATGTGGTGGAAATTTTAATAGTAAGTTTAAGGATTTTGTTAACATGTGCCCTAAGGGCACATCATAAGCTTTATATATTTGTATTTTGTTTAGTTTCTTAAGGATGTCCAAATGAACTGATTTTTTAATATGTATGTTATTTATACTATTTGAATCATATCTAAAAAAATCAGCTCAATCGGAGACCTCTAACACCCTCTAACACCACAAACACTTTATTGAGACTATAATATTTTGAATGAACGACCGACTTTTAAAATGATTTGTTTGGAGGGTTATAAATCTCTGATTAAGCTAATTTTTTATGAGCATCTTATAAATGATTGTTGTAAAATTTTCAAAATAGCTTTGGGTGGGTTTGTTACTTTAACTCTTCTTTGGTTTAGTCCCACATCGCTTGGGAGATATGAAAAGTTGAGGTTTATAAGTGACTATACTTATTAGAGTTTGTCTTTTAAGTGTTGGGTCCTCATTGGTATTGAGAAGGTGGTGCAAAGCACTACCGCAAACGCGCACGTGCGTGTGCGAAAGGGCGATTTGGCGTTTAGGGCGCATTAGGCGCTTTAGTGACACACTTTGCACTTCGCACGTGCGTATCGTCGCTAGGAGCTATTGGAGCCTTAATATTTTCCAAAAATGAGATGGTGTCACTGTAGTATCGATACCAA
The DNA here is from genome assembly GCA_002174775.1 of Macleaya cordata. NCBI lineage: Eukaryota > Viridiplantae > Streptophyta > Magnoliopsida > Ranunculales > Papaveraceae > Macleaya > Macleaya cordata. The sequence continues at coordinate 121,101 of MVGT01003349.1, read as the reverse complement.
CATACCAGCCAAAGGAAAGCCAACAGTTGAGGTCAGTATCGATACCAACTGGAACGGTATGACTGGTAGTGTTCAGATCACGCCAGTATTGATACCACTCATACTGGTATCGATATCAAGGTGATTTGAAGTCACTTTTTTAAATGAGTATCGATACCCATTCATTGAGTATCGATACCCACTCGCACCAGTTCAGAACAATCACCTTTTTTGCTCTGAAATAGTGCTTCCAAGGCTATAAATACATAGTTTCTTGGCCATTCTCAATACACTTCGAATTCCTAAGTAAACCAAAGCAAAGTTAGAGTATTTTGGCATTTTCAAAGATCAAAAAGAGTGTTCTTGAATTGTGATCGAATCTTGCACATTCGAACTTACAAATCCTACGGTTAGACTCCATTGTATCCTGAAAACATATTTCGTATACCCTAGTGCAATTATAGGGGTGACATATTGTTTGAAAGACAGCGTTTACGTGCCTTGGAGTTCTTAAACCGTTCAAGTTTTTTTTCCTTACTGTTCCGGATTTTTTCCAACAATGATAATAATATTATGTCTACAAAAAATTAGATGATTCGAAGGCATCTATTTTACAAAAAGAAAGTTATCCTTATCGTGTGCCCTAATGGCACACATTAACATGACCCTAAGTTTAAAGGAGTTAGAAGTTTTAAAATTATGAAATTTTCGATAAAGATGATCATTCTCATTGGGAAATTAGCCTTTATAATGTTGAGTAAAAATTGAATCACTTAATTATCATTAACTTCTAATTATTTTATAATTGTAAATAAGAAATTTTAGAATGGACTGATTTCTTACAAAATGGATGCAAAACTTGACCGATTTCCTGCCGAAGAGGGAACATGAAACCAATCTTTAGACCGGTTTCATGGAGGTGGGCCTCACGTGGCTCTATAACTAGGAATGCCAATGGATAGTCGAAAATCCGAATCCGATTCGTATTCGAATTTTCGGATATCATTTGAAATTTCGGATATCGGATTCGGATATCGAATATTTTTTTCGGATAATAAAGATTTTTGGATACGGATTCGGATATTAAGGAATTCGCTCCGTTAATATCTGATTCGATAAGAAATCACATACATATAAAAAAAATCATATATGATACAATAAAATTGTATATAATATATATAATTATGTATAATATATTATATAATAGGTATTAGTATAAATAAAATGAAAAAAAGTCCACATATAGTAAAAATTAAGTTCCATATTATCAAATTTCAGATAATATCTGAATTGGATTGACTTATCGGATCAAATCGTATATTATCGGATATTTGATAAATTTTTCGGATGCGAATTCGAATTGTGAAATACAATATCCGTTCGGATATCAGATCGAATTCGGATATCGAATTTTTTTTTTCAGATACGGATTCGGATAGTGCACTATCCTTTCCGATAGTTACTGTTGACATCCCTCTCAATAACATTAACATTATTCCTTTCTCTTTTACAAACAGGTCCTGTGGGTCCGGACAAAGACGATCGAAGTGGTGGATGTTTTTAGAGCAAATTGTCTTTTCCCCCCCAAATTATAATTCAAAAATCACTTACCCCCTCAAATGTTTCAGAAAATCACTTTCCCCCCCACTGTTATCATTTCCGTCACTTCTCCATCCAAGTGACTCACGTGCACGTCATGTGAGTCAAAAAATGTCCTTAATACCCTCCCCTCTAACTAACCCAACCTAACCCAAGTTAAGTTTTTTTAATGACGTGGCAGCATCCTAACGACCCTAGGATGCACGGCCACGATTAGAACTATAATTTGCCCTAATTGTAGAGCATGAAGGAGAGCACCTGATTTCATCGATGGCGCCCAGCAGTAGTGAAAACCTCATGTCATCGTTTTAAATAAGTTGAAGATCGAAGAAGATATGTTCTGGCAGCATCAGAAGAAACTTGAAGTTTCAGTTTGAATTTGAAGATCGAAGTGCAGGGATATCAAAGCTTCGGAGCACATCGCCGGTAACTGAAACTTTGATATCCCTCCACTTCGATCTTCAAATTCAAACTGAAACTTCAAGTTTCTTCTGATGCTGCCAGAACATTTCTTCTTCGATCTTCAACTTATTTAAAACGATGACATGAGGTTTTCACTACTGCTGGGCGCCATCGATGAAATCAGGTGCTCTCCTTCATGCTCTACAATTATGGCAAATTATAGTTCTAATCGTGGCCGTGCATCCTAGGGTCGTTAGGATGCTACCACGTCATTAAAAAAACTTAACTTGGGTTGGGTTGGGTTAGTTAGAGGGGAGGGTATTAAGGACATTTTTTGACTCACATGACGTGCACGTGAGTCACTTGGATGGAGAAGTGACAGAAATGATAACAGTGAGGGGGAAAGTGATTTTCTGAAACATTTGGGGGGTAAGTGATTTTTGAATTATAATTTGGGGGGAAAAGACAATTTGCTCATGTTTTTATTAATTACGAGAAGCCTGAGAAGTACTTTATATACTTGCTTATTAAGTCATCACAAACATAAGAAGTCCGTACAAATTTCTTTAGAACAAAAAAAGCAGCAAACATGCTTGCTATTTTTTACACTCACTTCACATGAGGGTGCACATCACTGTCATCATCCAGTCATTGATTTCAATACAGTCAACTCATTTACCTTGACTGCAAATTAATAAGCGGTTGGATATTATTGGTAATATACACCCTCATGTTAAGTGGGTGCACAAAATAGCATTTTCCAAAGAGTGAAAAGAGAATCTAATGATTTTTTTTTTCTTGGGACACATTCATTATGGACTATTAATTGACTTGGTATTGACTTGTAAAGTAAAAGTTACTGAGAAGTCTCTTCCTAGTCTCTAACTGAAGAGAATACAAAACCAATAATGTTAGTGTCTTAGTGTTGTTGTTGTTGTTGTGAAGAGATTACGCAGAACAGAAATGCTTTAGCTTTTTCATATTTGATCTCAACAGAATTTCATCTCAGATCAGGTGCTGTGATTTTGAGGACTGAGGAAAAGGTAATCTTCTCTCTTTCTCATTTGTTCTTATTAGTTTTTTGGGAGACTGTATCTAAGTGTATGTAGTAGGAATTAGTGTTGATCATGCCTTGGGGAACAAGAAACCAACAGTGTATGTGTTGAACTTCCCTAAATTAGTATATTTTGGTTATAATTATTATTATTAAGAGTAATTAGACAAGATAAGATCCTATCTTAATTAGCACTATTTCTAATTAAATCCCCCTGTTTTTTTTTTGATTTGGTGGGGTTTTACTCATAGTTGCCCTAAAATCTCTACCAACACTATACATATATACCCAGTACAAGCTTGTTAGTACAATTAAATACTAATTTGCACCATCATTGTGAGTTTTAAGTGATGATCAGCGTAGTCTGTTGGAAAACGTTACAGCACATTCCTACAGAATTTGCTACAGAAGGCTAATCCAACTGTCAGTATGTTTCACATACCTTCGTAATTCGCACCCCATCCGAAAGTGATATGAATCTCACCGTAAATTGTGCCTTTTGTACCAAATTCTGTAATGCTAGCACTGCCGGAAAGAAAAATTCAACCTCATTCTTCAAGTTTTTTTACTTGTGAACTCATAGATTTGAATCTTTGATGAAGCAATTAAGTAGAACATATATTTAGTGAGGTTTATCAGTGAATCTTTGATCACAATTGCTTTATGTTGGATTTTGTCAGTGAATTTATTTATTTATTTTTTGTTGAATTGCTTATCTCCATGACTCTATTTGTTACTAAATATTTTATTTTGAGTGAATACCAAAAGTTTATGGCTTGAACCCATTTGACAGTTGTTCTGTTTTTCTTCCCTCAATTTATCCAGTGGATCTAGGGTTTCTGAACATTTAACTTGAATTGTTCTTGAGGAAAAAGAGGGATAAAAGATTTTTACTACCAGGTAATTTCTCTTTTCCTTTACTTCTCTATACTCTTTTTCTATTCTTATTGAATGTTCAAAATGGTAGAATCAAGTTTTTATTATATTGTTTCAAGTTTTTAGCTGAACTAATGGATTTACACATTCAATAGGCTAACGGGTTTCTTTCCAAAAAAAAAAAAATGTTAACAAGGTTGATATTGTGCTGCTGAGTTGCTAAAGGATAAATTGGATTTAAAATTATCTTTTTGCTTTCATTGCTAAATGTTGGAATGGATCTAAAAGTTTACCGTAGGTTTAAATGCTCTTCATGCCTACGAAAGATTATTGTTAAGTATCCTATGTATATGAAGTGGAATTTTTTGTTAACAATCATTTGCTTTGTATTATGCAACAGGAGACTATAGTTATTACAGAAAGGAAATGGGTAGGACAATTCATATTTATGGGTTCCCTTCTTATGTGACTGCGGAATCGGTCAAGAATTTCCTAGAGAACCATACCGGCAAGGAAACCGTTTATGCACTACAGATAGGGAAACCCAAAAATAATAGGGGTTCAAATCCAAGAGTATATGTGGATGTCCAATTCATAAGTAATCAAAAGGCTGAATTTATGTCTTCTTTGATTAATCAACCCCAACGCCTGTATTATGGCAATTCTTATCTTAAAGCTCAAGACAAGGAGCGTGATATCATACCAAAGCCCAGGGTTTCAATGTTCCATCTGACGGTTCCAGCTCTACATTTTGGATGTCAGGTTTCAAATGAACGTTTTTTTAATGTTTGGAAGGCGAGGGATGTTTCGGTTGATTTCGGGTTTGGACTACGTAAATTGTACTTTCTTTTATCTTATTCCGATGTGGAGTATAAGCTTGAACTTTCTTATGAGAGCATTTGGGATATCCAGCTACGTCGTCCAGGGAACCCAAATACATCATTTCTCCTAATTCAGGTTTTCTATCTTCAAATAGGTTTACTGTTTCATAGTTTTTATGCTTTTCCTTCTATTGCATCTACAAGTACTTATTCTCTTAGCGTATGAGTATTTCCATCTTATAAACTGAAATATTTGCTCTTATGAATGCTGCGAAATTCTAGATTCATAACTTCTCTCAAACAAGAGAGAAAGAAACATCCAATTATTCATATATATTCACCTATTGAGTAATGGGGAGCGGAAGGGATCAGATTCAAGGTGGCTTCCATTTTGAGGCAGTGTATGGGCTTTGAGGCTACACAAATGGACGCTAACCAATCCGCTTCCTCCGTTATTGATTACACGCGAGATTTTATAAAAACTGTAAAGTGAATCATTCAGCTCAAATTCAAGGCTCGAGTCTTTTGTTGCCCTGACATGGAGTTGAAAATAAAGCTAATAGATAAATAGTAACCTTCAACTTCATTTTGTGAAATTATCTTGTCCTTGGTATTGATTTATAAATTAAGTGCTGGAAGTTTCAACCTCTTTTTTCTCTCTTCAATGCAAACTTGCTAACTGTTCCTTTATTTGAATGACCCAAGGATGGAACTGATTAGAACATGCTTCTGAGTAGCCTTACAAGAATGTTCTTTGGTGAGTTAAAGAGCTGTCATGTTAACTTCTAGGGGAAACTAAAGTAGATCTAGTAGTACCTGATGATGAGGGGCCTTTTCATAAGTAAGGACCTACACCCAAAATCAAAGGCTTTTCCTTGTTTAAGTATTTCAAAGGGTGATATGTGATTTCTGGGATCTTTAGAAAGAATTTGCAAGTTCTTTTAATGAATATATTGTTATTAGTCTCTGAATCATCAGATTATATAACTTGATAAATTTTAACTTTTGAAGTGATGCCATTGCTTTACAGTTCATTCTATATCAGTCGTAGCCAAAAAAAAGTTGATTATCTTGTTACTTTGCCTCCTTAATTTAAGAATCTGTCATCGATAGCATTTGAAAAAAATTTCATGTCCTTTAAATTAATAGACGTAAACTGATTATCTCTTTGGAGGTTGGTGTCTATCTTACCTATTTGTTAGACACGTAGTTTTACAATGTACCAAATATGTCTCATTCAAAAATTAAACATTTGGTGCTGAATTAGATTCAAGCAAGGTATCTGCTTTATATTATGTCAGTGAATCCTTTTAGATTTATTTCAATATTAGAAATTTGATGTTTGCATTTACATCATTTCTTGTTGTCATGATTTCTGTAGAATATGATTATTACAATCACACCACCTGTTTTGAGATTCTTTGACATTTGCAGATGCTTGCGGCTCCTAGGATTTATGAGAAACCTCTTTCCTCTTCAAGAAATGTGTTCAGGGATCCCACTTTACAGTATTTTATGGATACATTGGATGATCAATGGGTAAGAACAACTGATTTCACTCCTTCATCTTGTATTGGGCAGTCCTCTGCTATGTGTTTGGAACTTCCATCCGGCTGCAAGCTCCCAGATTTCCAGGCCAACTTTCCCTATTACAAGGAAGATAAAGGTTGTTTGGTATTGCAGAATGGCTCCTCTCTTTATCAGAATTCGGATCTAGTTCCCATTGTTGGGCCTCCTCGAGGAGTTGAGTTGCCGTATGATATTTTATTTAAGATTAGTTCCTTGGTTCAGAATGGGTGCCTTGCTGGGCCAACACTTGACTTAAATTTCTTTAGGTTGGTTGATCCTCACATTATCCCCATTGGCCATATAGAACGTGCCCTGGAAAAACTGTATCACTTGAGAGACTGCTGTTATGAACCTGTAAAGTGGCTTAATGAGCAATACTTCAAGTACCGCACATCAAAGTATCCTCTTACATCACCTTCTATTTCCTTGGCTAACGGGTTGGTAAATGTCCGCAGGGTTCAAATAACACCCTCAAAAGTATATTTTACGGGTCCGGAGATCAATGTTTCCAATAGGGTTTTACGTCATTATCGTGAAGATATTGATAACTTTATCCGCATTTCTTTTGTTGATGAGGACTCGGAAAAAATCCGTTCAACTGATTTGTCTACACGTACAACTGGAAATGAAGATAAAAAGCATACCAGGCTTTACAATAGGATACTCTCTACATTGAGGAATGGCATAGTTATTGGTGATAAGAAGTTTGATTTTCTTGCCTTCTCATCAAGTCAACTACGTGATAATTCTGCATGGATGTTTGCTTCAAGGAGTAGGCTAACAGCAGCTGGTATCAGGGAGTGGATGGGTGATTTTGGTGAGATAAGGAATGTAGCAAAATATGCAGCCCGACTAGGTCAATCTTTTGGTTCCTCAACAGAAACTTTAAATGTTTATAGTCATGAAATTGAAATTATCCCTGATGTAGAGATTATTAGTAACGGAGAAAAATACTTGTTTTCTGATGGGATTGGAAAAATTTCTTCTCAATTTGCACGTTTAGTGGCGATTAAGTGTGGTTTCAAAAGTTCTACTCCATCTGCTTTCCAAATTAGATATGGTGGCTATAAAGGTGTTGTTGCCGTGGATCCAACATCAGAAATTAAGTTATCCTTGAGAAAAAGCATGTCTAAGTTCACGTCAGAGAACACAAAACTGGATGTTTTGTCATGGAGCAAGTTTCAGCCTTGTTTCCTCAATCGTCAAGTAATCACTCTTTTGTCTACTCTTGGCGTCCAAGATCATGTATTTGAAAAAAAACAGACAGAAGCTGTCCATCAACTGGACTTGATTTTAAAGGATCCACTAAGTGCACATGAAGCAATTGAGACCATGGCCCCAGGAGAAAACACAAATATTCTCAAGGAAATGCTTTTGTGTGGTTATAAGCCTGATCAAGAACCATTCCTTTCGATGATGCTTCAAACATTTCGAGCAGCAAAGCTGTTGGAGCTGCGGACTAGAACGAGGATCTTTATTCAAAAGGGCAGATCTATGATGGGATGCCTAGATGAAACAAGGACGTTGGAGTATGGGCAAGTATTTATTCAAATTTCTTGCCATGGCGGCAAACAGTTTCATGGAGATTCCCTCTCTATGCTTAGTGGGAACGTATCAGACGACAATACTATTGTTGTGGTTGGAAAGGTAATCGTTGCTAAAAACCCATGCCTGCACCCTGGTGATATGCGTGTCTTGCGGGCTGTCAATGTGCCAGCTCTGCACCATATGGTGGATTGTGTTGTTTTTCCACAAAAAGGGAAAAGGTGAGAATATGTCTCTTTATGGTTTGTGCATAATTAGTTGAACACTGTTGTTCTCTATACTTCAAAACTTTTCCCATGCCAATGACTAATTTTAAACACGAGTTCCTTTTCTATTGTGGAGGCCTTTAAATCTGTAATTAGTCATGAACCCTTTCTTAGTCAAATAAAACCTTCAACTTAGGATTGAAATATGTGAATCAAGTCTATAATGTTTCGTGTTGGAGACTGCTTTAAGCATTAGTTCATTTCAATTAATTTTGGTATAAATTCACCAATTACGCATTCTGAATCTTTTTCACATTTTAAATTTGTTTCTTGCTCACTAATGTTAATTGAAATTTTGGTTATAGGCCACATCCAAATGAGTGTTCAGGGAGTGATTTGGACGGTGATGTATACTTTGTCAGTTGGGACCAGGAACTTATTCCTCATCGTCAAGTCCAACCCATGGACTATGATGCAGCACCTAGTATGCTCTTGGATCATGATGTTACGATTGAGGTATGAACTTTTCAGATGGTTTTTTGTTCGAGCAGTTCTGCTACTCATTTATTTATTCTTGTTCTTTGAATCATAAATAATATGATTTACCGACAAAGAAAACAAAATTTGTTGAGTATTATAAGGCAAGTGGGAATTCATCAATTACAAGTTTACAAGGGAAGTGTAGGTGTATGTAGTTAGTTAAGTTACATAATTTTGACCATTTCGATGTGTAAGAAAAGCAATTTTAGCTGTTAAGCTCTGAGACAACTAAGCATTTTCTTTGTCTATTGTTCATTTATGCTCTATATCATTGTTTATTACATGCTTGGTATTCCTAACGTTTCGACTAACATCTCGTTGTTTCTATCATTTCTTTGAGTAATCCATTATTTGGTTAAAGATCCTCTAATGACCCCTCGGCCTGGTGATAAAAGCACCCAGGCTGCGACTTCCTTTGCTGTCTTCAATGATGTGGTACTTGTGCAACATCATTTGCAAACCTGTGTTGTCAACTCCTTTGCTTAAGATATCAACAACTTGGCCTCTATGGGAATGCAAAATACTCAAAGCTTAGCCTCACTTTGCTAACGTGCCTCTCAACGTAAATTTGTATATTAGTATCACATTTAACTAGTCTCAAGGACTAATTGCAGTCTTTTTTTCACAATACAGGTTACTAGGTTTTGGTACCTTGAAACCTAATTCCTCTAGCATGATTTCCAGTTGTTGTAACATAGAAAGTCCAGTAGCCAAATATCAGAATTTTGCCTTTGTACTCAAATTAACAACCATAACTGTCTTCTGACAATGTATATAACAAGGGTCTGTACAAGGAGGGGACACAGCCACCAATGCTCCTCCTCAACCCTATGCTGGATACTCGAACCACGACTTGCAGAGACTTTTGGTACTGATACCATGTTAAGAATCGCTTATTCTAAATTCTAAAAGCTTGAACTGTTAAGAGAGGAGTAACAATGTATGTGCCAGATGTATGGGTCAAACAATGTATATCTGTAGAAGATGCAGGTTAATCTAAGTTAAGCAGTAACAAGATGCACAAATCTATAAAAAAGAGGGAGAGAAGAGAGCAGAAGAGATAGGGAGGAGTCAGGCGGCTATATTTTGCCGACTCTGACTTTGTTTTAAGGGTAATTGTGACACCATGTATTACTTGTGCTCTCTCATGTCATGATTCGTTAGTTATAGAAAGTGTGAGGGTGGCAAACTGTTGATGTGCAATGTATCTAACAGGCTGAAGAAGTAGGCGGTTCGATTTCCACGAGGATATTTGCTTGAATTGTTCAAGTGCCTATAAACGTTCAACATTTCCAAGGTTTCGAAATAATCTGAGCTCTGTATTCAGTTGATGCATCATGCATATTTTGAACAATGCAGCTTTTGCTGTTAGTTTTAATTGATTCAAGTGTTGCCACCCGCCATTACCCATGAAAAAAAGATAAAAGAAACAAGTGTTGCCATTACTTATTTGGTCATCTGGTTATTTACTTCAAATTTAAGATCGTTAGTTGCGTATCCATTGTCATTGACTTTCAGTTGAAGTTATTGAAGCTTCCATTGATATGTTCTAAATTTCTAATAAGATGCAATAGTTCTTTATTCTTGCGCATTGCTGCTTATAGTTATCCTTAAGGACATAGTATTATGTTGCTTTGAGATATAAAGTGTGAATTAAAGAAAATATTAACAATAATAAAAATAAAATAAAAGTAGTTTTGGTTTTTTTGTGAAATAGGATTTACTTCTTTGTCACAGTATACAATAACTCTTTGTTTGTACTAAAATATGTGTCTCAGGGTGCAATTCATATGCCTTTCTTTTATTATTTTCTTGAAAGTCTTTGCAAACACAGCTTTTATAGGACATCTCCTGATGCATGTTTAATTATATTCCTAAATGATTGCATAAACAATTGGATACCTATTGTTCTACACTCCATGGTGATATATTTGTTCTTGTGGTACAGGAAGTTGAACAGTACTTCGCAAATTACATGATCAATGACAGCTTAGGGATCATTGCAAATACCCACACTGCCTTTGCCGACAAGGAGCTGCTCAAGGCAGAGAGTGATGAATGCATAGAGCTTGCTAAGCTATTCTCAATTGCAGTTGACTTCCCTAAAACTGGTGTACCAGCAGAAATTCCTCCTCATCTACGTGTCAAAGAATACCCTGACTTTATGGAAAAGCTTGATAAACCCACTTACGAATCAAAGCGAGTGATTGGAAAGCTGTTTAGGGAGGTCAAAGATATTGCACCGCACACAAGCAATGTAAAATCCTTCACTAGGGAGGTGGCAAGGAAATCCTATGATCCTGACATGGAAGTTGATGGGTTTCGGGATTACCTCGATGATGCTTGCTTCTACAAGGGAGAGTATGATTACAAGTTGGGGAACCTAATGGACTACTATGGGATCAAAACCGAGGCAGAGATCCTCGGTGGAAGTATAATGAAATTGTCAAAATCATTCAGTATGAGGAGAGATGCGGAGGCTATCGGTTTGGCGGTTAGGTCTTTAAAGAAGGAAGCAAGAAAGTGGTTTGATGAAAAGAGTACTATCTCAGGCTTTGAAGAAGATTACGATATATATGCAAAGGCTTCGGCTTGGTATCACGTAACTTATCATCCGGATTACTTTGGAATGTACAACGAAGGGATGAATAGGGCTCATTTCCTTAGCTTCCCTTGGTGCGTCTACGACAAGCTGATTCACATCAAGAAAAAGAATAGTATGAGAAGGACACACAACTGGTCCTTGGAACAACATCTCATGAACAGTCTGAGGTTTAGTTGAGAAATGAAAGGTTGTGTTCCCCATTCCTCCCCTTCTAGGGTTTCTCCAGTTTTATGTTTATCTGTGATCATTTTAGCCATGCAAATAAATATATGTGTATAGATATGTATATGATTGCTAATTAACCAGAAACATGTGAACTGTGGTTTACAATTTCAATGTTGAGTTGATAATATTTATTAGAAATGTTTGAGTTGATAAGTAAATGAATGTCTTCTATTTAGCTTGATTCTTCTTGAAATGCTTGACTGTTTGAATATTGTATCTAGAGAAACTGAATTCTATTGGCATCTTCTGATCATTATTTGTTCTAGATCGAATGCAAGAGATTTCTTTTGTTTCTTAAATTTTTGCCTATTGCCTTTTTGACTTTGTGCAGGACTTCATTGGCTCCAAACCATTCACTTGGTGGTGTAGCCGTGTAGCCCCCAGCAAAGTTAGTGGTGGCGTTATAAAGTCTTGTCTTTAATATACTTTGACCCAAGTTGAATTAGGGATGTAAGTGTCAGCTTGTTTAACTGGTAAAACTATAGATGTTGATTATACAGACCTTAGTGATCAGAATGCCTTAGAAGCGGGAGCGTTGGAGCCTATTTTAATACTTTTTTTAAGCATTATCGGAACCATGTTGTGCATAACTATCTATTTTTATGACAAAGTATACATTTTCACTATCTGGTTGCATAAACATATTTTATCACGAATTTAAATAAATATATATGCAGTTGAGTCTTCTTGCAAAATAATTTAAATCAATTATTTATTAAGTTTATTAATTTATTAATTCTTGCCTCTCTCATCTCAACCTCTCTCAAACTTCATTTCTCCCAAATTCTCAAATCTAAATCACGGATATGGTTTCATCATGATATATATATATATAAGATCTGGCGCTAATTTTTTGTGTGGATGTTCCTCTCACCATATAGATCATCCTCGACGAAAATCAGTTCGTTCTAAAACTTCTAACTCCCATAAAAAATTGATTGAAATCAACTATCATTTATTCAAACAGAACTAATTTTTTCACCATTGATTTCTACCTGAATTTTGATGAAATGAGAAATTTTAGAAAAAATGATTTTTTTGTGAGAATGTCTACATGGTGAGAAGAACGTACTCACTAACAATCAGCACTTGGATCATATCCATATCATCATCACAAGGCTTGGAAATTGGTCTTGTGAGTCTCTTTATCAATTTGACATTACTCTTTAGATATGTCCCACTTAGTAGTGGGACTACGTTTGGACTACCCACTCAAATATCCCGTGCCAATTGCTTTAAAGAAGACGGCAAAACTTACCAAAAAGAAAAAAATTTACGTAGATTCCTCTAGACCAAGTCCCTTACTGGACATTTGTTTTCTCTTTAAATTATTGGGGCATAATAACAACTCAATTTTTTTACTTTGTCAACCTAATAATCTTCGTTCATATAGCCAACAATATAAAATTAGCTTGTCGAATATGTAGAGTCGACGGCACAATTACAAAGTAGTATATCGGGTTTATAGAACCGACATACTATTTTGTAAAATTTAAACTATAGGTTACGCAAAACCGACAAAGGAATGAGCTTGGTTGAATCTCTCTAACTCTCTCATCGCAGACAAAAAGATCATGGGTCGACAGCTTGAATCTATGATGAGTTGTAATTATTTTTATTACTAATTGAGCTATAAATTATGGATGAAATGTGTATATAATGAGGAGGGAGTGTGATGTTGAAGGGAGGCCTATTTGGGGTACGCAATTGTAGTATGGTTTTTGTGTAGTATGTTTTGTTTTTGTTAGTTTCTAGTTATATTTTTAGACTAAGATTGAAGATCAGAACATAGAAGGAAAGAAGAGATGATAACTTTGTGGGGGAGTTCATTGGCTCTAAACCATTGACAAGTTACGTCATTAACACCTAAGCTAATTAGTTCCTAAAATCAGCCTTCAACCATCTCTTACATGTGGATGAAATATTCTAGACCAAACATTCGTCAACACCTTAAGATAATTAGTTCTTGTTGTTCTAGAATGCAGGAGATGATTTATGGAGTGATTTTAGATGTTCAAGAAAATAGAGTAGAAATATCAATTGAATGACCTACGTACAAATTATAAATTAGTTTTTTAAGTTGATTTTTTAAAAATAACAAATAGATAAGAGCTATTAAATTTGGTCAAGCTCATTAAACAAACAAGCGTTGTGCACGCGTGTTCCTCACACTGGGTTTATTCCTTACAATGATTTTGTGATAAACTATTAATGCAATTAATTATAAAAATAATTTAAAAAAAACACCAAAAAATGCAAATATCCATTGCACAAGAAACGTGAAAATTGAGTAGGTAGTTACGCAGAGATTTTAGGGATAGTTGAGGGGGAGAGAAAGTGAGAGAAAATCATGGAAGATATTTAATCTCCTTTGCAAAAGTGAAACGGTTATGTTTTGGTGAGAATAAAATTACTAATTTATCCTTTTTTCACGGGCAAAAGATGACCATTGTACCATTTCAAAGTAAAATTAAACTTTAACAAAAAATAATTTTTCAAGGACACCAAAAGTAAAAAAGCCCCAAAAAATCGCATTCTCTTAACTAATAGTATAGATAATTGTTTGACCTTTTGTTACACATTTTGAAATCTAATTAATCACCTCTAATGGTAAATCAAATTTTTGTTCGGTGTCGAATATCATTTCCTGGTCATCGAAAGTCGCGAGAATGGAAGACGATGATTTTTTCGAGGTAAACCCATGAATGAAAGAGTTGTACTCAAAAAATACTTATGGAGAGGGTATTGGTTCCACTACTCCTCCTAAAGAAGCTAAAAATGGATAATTTTCTAGAAATAGGACCAATCTTTAAATTTTGTTTCAAGTTTTTCGAGTTTTCGATCAAAGAAAAAAAAACCCAAATTCATTCGCTCTTAACAGTGTGAACAATTCTGAATGTTCGCAAAAAAGGGCGTGAACATTATAAAATGTTCGCTTAGAAGGATGTGAACAATATACAATATTCACACTTGAGGGGTCTAACAGTTTAGATGTTCGTTTACCAGGATATGAACAATATAAAATAGTCACAGTTGAGGAGTCGAACAAATCAAAGAAGTTCGAACTCTAGAGTGTGAACATAAACAGTTAATTATTTTTTAAAATTATTATTTTTTTTTGGATTTATTAATATACTTTGTATCGTTGATGACGAACATGGAAGGTTTTGGGTTAAGTTTAAGTTTGGTCAATAGGTTTTGCCCAACTAAAGATAGCCCCAATGGTATCTTCTTATGCTCTTTTTTCAAAAACAATAGCCCTTATCAACTTAGTTGCCCTTATCTCATTTTTAGATGTCAATTGTAGCCTCCTTTTTTTTTTCCAAAGTTTAGGTGTTTGGTCCTTTGAGTATTGAAATAATGTGTTTAGTCTAGTAAATATTTGAAATACATGTTTATTCCAAAATAAATTATTTGGTAAAAAATGTTTTTCAAAATACGAATCAGTTATTCACAAAAATTATATTTTTGAAAATCAATTGTGACAATTTTCAAAATGATACCAGTCAATAATACTTTAAAAAAAATATTTACGCAGTATGCAAAATTAAATTTGCATACATGGAAGTAAGATCTTACTGAGTTCAAATTGTGAATTGCAAAACTAAATTTACAAATTAGATTTAAAGTATAATTTTACACAACTATGTTGTAGATAATAAAATGGCTAGATTTTCGGTAACCTCACCACGTGGATCATCCTCGCCAAAAGTTATATTGTTCTAAAATTTCTAACTTTAGAAACCTAAATTGTTATGTAGTAGTGACGCTTCCGCTTGGGAACTGCTCGCACTCGTTCTAAATTACGCTCTGAGGTTCCTGCTCTAAAGGCCATTTAAAAACTTTAGACATTTTTTAATTGGCTCCTCTTACGCTCTCGCTCAGGCTCTCATCCTTGCTCCCACTCGCATTGGTTACTTAGCACTTTTAAGTTATAACAATGTAACACCCTCATTTATGTGGTGGAAATTTTAATATAGGCCCTGCTTGGTATGCAGCGAAAATTTGCAGAATGCAAATTGCCACAGTTGTGGTAGTGGTAGTTTGCATGGACAAACAAGGCCATACGTATCCTAACTAGCAGAGGAATACCATACTAAGTAGCTGATTTATCAATTTGACCGGAAATAACTACAGATGTAAATTTTACCCGCATACCAAGCAGGGCCATAGTAAGTTTAAAGTGGTTAGAAGTTTTAAAATTATGAATTTTTTTTTATAAAGATGATCATTCTCATTGAGAAATTATCACAATGTGGGTCCTTAAAAAAAGGGTCATCTTCACTGAAAACAAGTCTTTAATTGTCTACGGTCTGTGAAAAATGATCCCTTTCTCTTTTACAAGCAGGTCCTGTGGGGCTTGACAAAGAGGATTCAAGGGGGTGATGTTTTTATTAATTAGCGGGAAGCTGGGGAAGTACTTTATATCCTTGCTTATTAAGTTTTCGTAAAGAGAAGAGGTACGTACAAATTTCTTTGTAATAAAGAAAACGAAAAAAGAATAAGCAGCAAACGTGCTTTCAAAGACAGAAATAGAATCTAATTAGGTTTCTTTTTTCTTAGGACACATTCATTATTCATTATTAATTGACTTGGTATTGACTAGTAAAGCAAAATTATGTTAGTGTCTTAGTGGTGTTGTTGTTGTTGTTGTTTTGCAGTGAAGAGATTACACAGAACAGAAATGGTTTGGCTTTTTCATCTTTGATCTCAACAGAATGCTGTGATTTTGAGGACTGAGGAAAAGGTAATCTTCATTCTTTCTTCACTTGTTCTTATCAGTTTTTTGGTAGACTGTATGTATGTATGTATGTGTGGAATTAGGATCGATCGTGCTTTGGGGAATAAGAAACCAACAATGTATTTGTTGAACTTCCCTAAATTAGTATATTTTGAAGAAAGGGAATAATAGTTTAGTCTTATTTGAGAGGTAATATGATAATTTTGTATAATAGTTTAATTCAAAAAGGCACATGTGGATTTTGTTGGGCATTAACACTAATTAATTTTTCAGGAATTTGCCAAAATTTTTTTTTTTTTTTTTACTTTTATAGCTCCCAAATACCATTTACTACACAAACTTTTATCTTTTGTATAAGAACTCGTATTTGAAAATTATATGTCCATTTCCTCACTTTTTAATATAAAAATATTCAAGAACTCCATTTTGGTGCACTTTTAGTTCCAATTATACCCTTATTTTGTCTTTTTATGTCATTATAAATGTGTATAGGTGGAGGAGAGAGAAAGTTTGTTATTTTTTTTTATTTTTAAACTTTAAATTATTATTTCTCTTAAACTAAAAATTATATTTCGACAAAATTTATATATTTGGAAAGAAATAGTTGAGATCTTCAATTCTTATTTTGTTGTTTTTTTGTTTTTGAAGCATAAAAATTCAAATTTAGATACAAATTAGTTAAAACCGTAGTTTTCTGTTTTCAAAATGAAAAAATATTTTTGCACTTTTTTATGTCGAAGAATTAGTATGTTTATTTGTGCAAAAATATTTTTGCAAATGTTAAAAATATTGCAAAAATATTTTTGCATATAGTTTTTAGTAACAAATTTTGACGAAGTTCATATATTTAGAAAGCACTCTTCGAGATCTTCACTTTTTCTTTTGCAATTACCTGATTTTGAAGCATAAAATTTGAATTTTAATCCAATTTAGATAAAAAAATATTGTTTTATGCTATGTTGATTTTTTTATTTTTTATTTAGAAAAAAGTATTGTTGACTTATTTCATGTTGAAGATCTCAATGAATGCTTTTCAAATATATAAATATTTTTAAAAACTGATTTGTATTTATAAAGTTATGACAATTTTTGTGTCAAAAACAAAATAAAAAAAGTAGTTAGTTAGAGGGCATATATGTCTTTACACCTTGTTTTGGATCAAAATATTAAAATAGCCATAACTTTTAAAATATAAATCAGATTTTAACAAAATTTATATGGTTGGAAAGCATTTTTCATGATCTTTAAAACAAGACCACACACAACTATCAAATTCAAAGGAAAAAAAACGTTCACAAAGTGATGCAAACCCAGATCTGCATACTAACTATATGCAAATTTTAGTATGCAAAATAAAATTTGCATACAACAGTTGAATTTGCAAAATATGGGAGGTTCCTACATTTGAATTTGTTTACTATAAACTTCAATATTTTTCTGAATATCAAACATACAAATTTGAAATTTGTATGCATAAGATAAAAAGTAGACTATGCAAATAGCCTAATACAACTTGCATACTCAGAATTATGCAAAATAAGTAACCACATGCAGGCTCTTACTTTTGAATTTGATTACCATGAACTTCAACACCTTACTGAACCTCAAAATACCTCAAAACTATGAAAAAAGGACTATGCAAGCTACAGCTTGCATACCGGCATAGGTTTTTAACTATACAAATAGAGGTTAAAATCCCACATGCACACTTTAGTGAACATCAAAATATGTTTATTTGAAATGAAATATGATGATATGCTTTGGCTTTTTCATCTTGATCTCAACAGAATTTCATCTCAGATCAGGTGCTGTCATTTTGAGGACTGAGGAGGAGGTAATCTTCTCTCTTTCTTCACTTGTTCTTATCAGTTTTTTGCTAGATTGTATCTAAGTATGTAGTAGGAATTAGGATTGATCGTACCTTGGGGAATAAGAACCAACAGTGTATGTGTTGAACTTCCCTAAATTAGTATATTTTGGCTATAATTATTATTAAGAGTAATTAGACAAGAGAAGATCTCATCTTAATTAGCACCATTTCTAATTAAATCCCCTACTTTTTTTTGATTTGGTGGGGTTTTACTCATAATTTCCCTAAAACCTCTACCAACACTATACATATATATTCAGTACAAGCTTGTTAGTACAATTACGTACTAATTTGCACCATCATTGCGAGTTTTAAGTAATGATCAACGTAGTCTGTTGGAAAAATTCAACCTCATTCTTTAAGTTTTTTTACTTATGTACTCATAGATTTGAATCTTTGATGAAGCACTTAAGTAGATCAACATATATTTAGTGAGGTTTATCCTTTGATCACAGTTGCTTTACGTTGGATTTTGTCCGTGAATCTTTTTTTTTTTTTTTTGTTGAATTGCTTATCTCCATGACTCTATTTGTTACTAAATATTTTATTTTTATTGAATACCAAAAGTTTATGGCTTGAACCCATTTGACAGTTGATCCAGGGTATCTGAACATTTAACTTGAATTGTTCTTGTGGAAATAGAGGGAAAGGACATAAAAGATTTTTACCACCAGGTAATTTCTCTTTTCCTCTTTACTTCTCTCTACTTTTGTTCTATTCTTATTGAATGTTCAAAATGGTAGAAGCAAGTCTTTACTATATTGTTTCAAGTTTTGCTTTCATTGCTAAATGTTGAAATGGATCTAAAAGTTTGCCTTAGGTTGAAATGCTCTTCATTCCTACGAAAGATTATTGTTAAGTATCCTATGTATATGAAGTGGAATTTTTTCTTAACAATCATTTGCTTTATATTATGCAACAGGAGACTATAGTTAGCAGGTTTACAGAAAGGAAATGGGTAGGACAATTCATATTTATGGGTTCCCTTCTTATGTGACTGCGGAATTAGTCAAGAATTTCCTGGAGAACCATACCGGCAAGGAAACTGTTTATGCTCTACAGATAGGGAAACACAAAAATAAAAAGGGTTCAAATCGAAGAGTATTTGCAGATGTCCAATTCATAAGTAATCAAAAGGCTGAACTTATGTCTTCTTTGATTAATCGACCCAAACTCCTGTATTATGGCAATTCTTATCTAAAAGTTCAAAACAAGGAGCGTGACATCATACCGAAGCCCAGGGTTTCAATGTTCCATCTGAAGGTTCCAGCTCTACATTTTGGATGTCAGGTTTCAGATGAAAGCTTTTTTAATGTTTGGAAGGCGAGGGATGTTTCGGTTGATTTCGGGTTTGGACTCCGTAAATTGTACTTTCTTTTATCCTATTCCGGTGTGGAGTATAAGCTTGAACTTTCATATGAGAGCATTTGGGATATCCAGCTACGTAGTCCAGAGAACCCAAATACACCGTTTCTCCTAATTCAGGTTTGCTATCTTCAAATAGGTTTATTTTTCATAGCGTTTATGCTTCTTCTTTGCATCAACAAGTAGTTATTCTCTTAGCATATGAGTATTTCCATTTTATAAACTGAAATATTTGCTCTTATGAAGAATGCGATATTCTAGATTCATAACTTCTCTTAAACAAGAGAGAAAGAAACATCCAATTTTTCATATATATTCACCTATTGAGTAATGAGGAGCGGAAGGGATATCAGATTCAAGATGGCTTCCATTTTGAGGCAGTAGATGTGCTTTGAGGCTACACGAATGGATATGACCCACTCCGCTTCCTCTGCAGTTGATTACAAGCGAGATTTTATTAAAAAATGTAAAGTGAATCATTTAGCTTGAATTCCAGGCTTGAATCTTTTGTTTCCCTGACTTGGACTTGAAAAGAAAGCTAATAGATTAATAGTAACCTTCAACTTCATTTTATGAAATCCGCTTGTCTTTGTTATTGATTTATAAATTAAGTGCTGGAAGTTTCCACCTCTTTTTCTCTCTTCAATGCAAACTTTCTAACTGTTCCTTTGTTCAAATGACCCAAGGAATGAACTGTTTAGAACATGCTTCGAAGTTACCTTACAAGAATATTCTTTGGTGAGTAAGGGGGCTGTCATTTTAACCTCTAGGGGAAACTAAAGTAGATCAAGTAGTACCTGATGATGAGGGGACTTTTCATAAGTAAGGATCTACACCCAAAATCAAAGTCTGTTCCTTGTTTAATCACTATACTGATATGTGATTTATGGGATCTTTAGAAACAATTTGCAAGTTCTTTTAATGAAAATATTGTTCTGAGTCTCTGAATCATCAGATTATATAACTTGATAAATTTTAACTTTTGAACTGATGCCATTGCTTCACAGTTCATTCTATATCAGTGCTAGCCAAAAAAAAGTTGATTAACTTGTTACTTTGCATCCTTAATTTAAGAATCTGTCAGTGATTGCATTTGAAAAAAAATTCATCTCCTTTAAATTAATAGATGTATACTGATTATCTCTTTGGAGGTTGGTGTCTATTTCTTGTACCAGATATCTCATTCAAAAATTAAACATTTGGTCAAAAATTAAACATTTGGTGCTGAATTAGATTCAAGCAAGGTATCCACTTTATATTATGTCAGTGGATCCTTTTAGATTTAATCCAATATTAGAAATTTTTTGTTTGCATTCACATCATTTCTTGCTGTCATGATTTCTGTAGCATATGATTATTACAATCACACCACCTATTTTGAGATTCTTTGATATTTGCAGATGCTTGCGGCTCCTAGGATTTATGAGAAACCTCTTTCCTCTTCAGGAAAAGTGTTCAGGGATCCCACTTTACAGTATTTTATGGATACATTGGATGATCAATGGGTAAGAACAACTGATTTCACTCCTTCATCTTGTATTGGGCAGTCCTCTGCTATGTGTTTGGAACTTCCATCAGGCTGCAAGCTCCCAGATTTCCAGGCCAACTTTCCCTATTACAAGTAAGATAAAGGTTGTTTGGTATTGCATAATGGCTCCTCTCTTTATCAGAATTCTGATCTAGTTCCCATTGTTTGGCCTCCTCTAGGAGTTGAGTTGCCTTATGATATTTTATTTATGATTAGTTCCTTGGTTCAGAATGGGTGCCTTGCTTGGCCAACACTTGATTTAAATTTCTTTAGGTTGGTTGATCCTCACATTATTCCCATTGGCCATATATAACTTGCCCTGGAAATACTTTATCACTTGAGAGACTGCTGTTATGAACCTGTAAAGTGGCTTAATGAGCAATACTTTAAGTACCGCTCATCAAAGTATCCTCTTACATCACCTTCTATTTCTTTGGCTTATGGGTTGGTAAATGTCCGCAGGGTTCAAATAACACCTTCAAAAGTATATTTTACAGGTCCAGAGATCAATGTTTCCAATAGAGTTTTACGTCATTATCGTGAAGATATTGATAATTTTATCCGCATTTCTTTTGTTGATGAGGACTCGGAAAAAATCCTTTCATCTGATTTGTCTACACGTACAACTGGAAATGAAGATAAAAAGCATACCAGGCTTTACAATAGGATACTCTCTACATTGAGGAATGGCATAGTTATTGGTGATAAGAAGTTTGATTTTCTTGCCTTCTCATCAAGTCAACTACTTGATAATTCTGCATGGATGTTTGCTTCAAGGTGTAGTCTAACAGCAGCTTGTATTAGGGTGTGGATGGGTGATTTTGGTGAGATAAGAAATGTGGCAAAATATGCAGCCCGACTAGGTCAATCTTTTGGTTCCTCAACAGAAACTTTAAATGTTTATAGTCATGAAATTGAAATTATCCCTGATGTAGAGATTGTTAGTAACAGAAAAAAATACTTGTTTTCTGATGGGATTGGAAAAATTTCTTCTCAATTTGCACTTTTAGTGGCGATTAAGTGTGGTTGCCAAAGTTCTACTCCATCTGCTTTCCAAATTAGGTATGGTGGATATAAAGGTGTTGTTGCCGTGGATCCAACATCAGAAATGAAGTTATCCTTGAGAAAAAGCATGTCTAAGTTCACGTCACAGAACACAAAACTGGATGTTTTGTCATGGAGCAAGTTTCAGCCTTGTTTCCTCAATCGTCAAGTAATCACTCTTTTGTCTACTCTAGGCGTCCAAGATCATGTATTTGAAAAGAAGCAGAGAGAAGTTGTCCATCAACTTGACTTGATTTTAACAGATCCACTAAGGGCGTATGAAACACTTGAGATCATGTCCCAAGGAGAAAACACAAATATTCTCAAGGAAATGCTTTCATGTGGTTATAAGCCTGATCAAGAACCATTCCTTTCGATGATGCTTCAAACATTTCGAGCAGCAAAGCTGTTGGAGTTGCGGACTAGAACGAGAATATTTATTCAAAAAGGAAGATCTATGATGGGATGCCTAGATGAAACAAGGACCTTGAAGTATGGGCAGGTATTTATTCAAATTTCTTGCCCTGGCGGCAAACGGTTTCATGGAGATTCCCTCTCTATGCTTCGTGGGAACGTATCAGACAACAATACTTTTGTTGTGGTTGGAAAGGTAATCGTTGCTAAAAACCCATGCCTGCACCCTGGTGATATGCGTGTCTTGCGGGCTGTCAATGTGCGAGCTCTGCACCATATGGTGGATTGTGTTGTTTTTCCACAAAAAGGAAAAAGGTGAGAATATGTCTCTTTATGGTTTGTGCAGAATTAGTTGAACACTGTTGTTCTCTATACTTCAAAACTTTTCCCATGCCAATAACTAATTTTAAACACGAGTTCCTTTTCTATTGTGGAAGCCTTTAACTCTGTAATTAGTCTTGAACCCTTTCTTAGTCAAATAAAGCCTTCAACTCGGGATTGAAATATGTGAATCAGGTCTATAGCATTTCGTGTTGGAGACTGCTTTTAAGCATTAGTTTCATTTCAAGTAATTTTGGTTTAAATTCACCAATTACTCATTCTAAACCTTTTTCACATTTTAAATTTGTTTCTTGCTCACTAATGTTACTTGAAATTTTGATTATAGACCACATCCAAATGAGTGTTCAGGAAGTGATTTGGATGGTGATGGATACTTCGTCAGTTGGGACCAGGAACTTATTCCACATCGTCAAGTCCAACCCATGGACTATGATGCAGCACCTAGTATGCTCTTGGATCATGATGTTACGATTGAGGTATGAACTTTTTAGATGGTTATTTGTTCGAGCGGTTTTGCTACTCATTTATTTATTCTTGTTCTTTGAATCATAAATAATATATTTTACCGGCAAAGCAAACAAAATTTGTTGCTCTTGTTCCCAGTTGTATCATATTCTTAAAGGCTTAAAACCTTAAAAACTATCAAGAATTTGACACTGCAAAATAAGGACCTTCATCAAATTTATCAAGCTCTTGCTAAAGGGATATTTTTACGGGAAATAAATAAATGATGATGCTTGGTTTCCACCAGGACTATGAAGGAAGTTGAGTATAATAAGTAAGGCAAGTGGGAATTCATCAATTACATCTTTACAGGGGAAGTGTAGGTGTATATAAGTTACATAATTGTGGCTAACGTTTCGACTAACATCTGGTTGTTTCTATCATTTTCTCTTTTTTCTATCATTTGTTTCAGTAATCCATTATTGGGTTAAAGATTCTCTGAACAATTTTTCTTTTCTTTTTTAATCAACATTTAATACTAAACTAAATACAATAATTATTATAATCTTTAAGAAATCAATGGATGAAAGCTTAAAAAAAGAGAAAGAGAAGAAGGATTCAAAGTAAAGGAAGAGAGAGGAGAGTATGAATTAAGTGTTGGAAATCCATTTCTTACATGCTCAACGACATTTACTTCTTTTTTTTTTGATGAAGTCAAAACTTTATTAATAAACCATGTAGGGCAGAAGAAATGTACAAATATAACCGAAAAGAAAACCCAAAGTACACCCAAAAGCTCCTTAGAAGAGGACAGCACTAGTGACTCCAACTATCATGTAACTAATCACCGGAGGAGTGAATCCCAAAAAAATACAAACTCGTGGAATCTCGATTTGCAAAATAGTTTATCCGTTTTTCGCCTATTGAAATACTAGTGCCTTACCATCTAGAATAATTGCTTCCATGTCCTTCTCCTTGTCCACAAAGGCTCGTCTATTCCTCTCTATACATATCGCCCATGTTACTACAAAAAATATGAGTTTCTATATCAGTTTACCCCTAGGGGCATTGGATGGGCAGAAGTGAAACCGTCTTGAACTTTCCCAGGGAAGATCCAATATGTGTTGGCCTGTTGTAAGAAATATGCCCACACTTTCCATGCGAATATGCAAGTAAAGAGCAAATAGTGGGCAAATTTCTCACACCTCTTACACATGAAGCACCTGTTCACCGTGATCAGGCCGCATTTTTGAAGATGGCTCACTGTGTTGATCCTATGCAGAGTAGCCTCCCAAATGAAAAAGATAACATACTAGGGAACCGATACCGACCAAATCTTCCTACACTTGAAGTCCGGGCATCAATCATTGGTGAGCTGGTAATACAAAGATTTGACAGAGAAGGCACCTTTTTCATCCGGTCTCCAGACTCTCGTCATATGCGTCTTGTCCCTGATGAAATAGATCAAGAACTTCCATCAGGCTAGCCAATTCATCGATTTCCCAATCATTAATCTGTCTTCGAAGCCCAAGGTCCCAAGATATACGGTCACCCCCAATCAGCATGACATCTGCCACCAATGCTGATTGGTTTTTAGCCATACTATAGATGACTCGGAATCTGGACTTTAGTGAATGAATCCTCCCCACACCATAAATCATCCAAGAACCTGACCGCATTGCTGCTTGATATTTTTTCGAAGGAGATGAACGGCTTTATACTCCCCCACGTGTTAGTGATTCCCCGCCAAACCGATACTCCATAAGGAGTTGTGGGAGGTATCGGGTCCATACCTTCTCTCTCAAGGCCATATTTGGCTTCCACCCCTTGCTTTCACAAGCTGTCAACTTCCACCCCTAGGCACCACAGCCACTTACCCAATAGGGCCTGATTCATCAGTTTTAGTTTTCGAATGCCAAGGCCACCATTGCCATTTGGGCGGCAAATATCAAACCAACTAACATTATGCATAGCCCTCTTTTTCTCCGTGGACCCCCATAAAAAGTCTCTCATAATCTTCTTAATCTTCTCCTCTACCTATGCCGGTATAGAAAAGAGTGACATATATATAGGCAGATTTGAGAGGCAGCTGATTATAAGAGTCAGTCGTCCTGCCTTGGATAGGAGTCGCTGCTTCCATTTAGCTAATTTTCATTGAATCCATTCCTTGATCGGGTCCTAGATAGCTTTAGATCTATAGGGGCACCCAGTAGGAGGCCAAGATAGGACGATGGCAGCTGCCCTTTATCGCATCTCAGGGTAGCCGCAAAGAGTTGTGCTTGTGATGCTGGACCAAACCCGTATACAATGCTTTCGTTGAAGTTAACTCGCATTCCTGGCACCATCTCAAAGCATCACAGAATCCCCTGTAGGTTAAGCACATATTCTGGCTTTGCCTGCAAGAAAAAGAGGGTATCATCAACAAACTGTAAGTGCGTTATTCTGGACCAAATTGGCAAACCTAGAAACCGTGGAGTAACCCATGGGAAGCGGTTCTTATCATCATTTTGCTGAGAGCTTACATCACCAGTAAGAACAGGAGAGGAGAGAGTGGGTCCCCCTGGCGCAAACCACAAAAAGTTTTGAACTGTTTCGAGGAGGAGCAATTAATCATCACTGAAAGTTTAACTGTTGAGATGCAGACTTTGATCGATTTCCTCCATTTTCTCCAAAATCCATTTTTTCCAACATATAAAGGAGAAAAGAGCAATCTACATGATTGTAAGCTTTTTCAATGTCGGCTTTAAACAGAATGCCAGAGTTGGATCCTCAATCATGGTTTTGGAAATCGATACACTTATTCACGATTAGGACTCCATCTAAAATTTGGCGACCCTTAACAAAACCCCCCTGAGTATTAGATACACTACACCAAAACAGGCTTTTGTCACAATTATAAATGTGATTAAAATTTTTTGTCACGTTTATAAACGTTATAAATATGGCGTCATTAATTTGTAACGTATAGTATGTCACGATTATAATCGTGACAAATAAATTAATTTGTCACGCTTATAATCGTTACAAATTGCATTTGTTGTGTTTATATATCGAGCATATTTTGGAAAAGTTCCACAAATTTGTAACGATTATAATCGTAACAATTTTTGTAACGATTATAATCGTTACAAAGTTTCTGTTTTCATTATAAATTTGTCACACATTTGTCACGATTATAACCGTGACAAATTTTTAATATTTTGAATAAAAAAAGAATAATTCTAATTTTCTCCCATTTTTAGGGTTCCCTGCACCTGCATTTCACATAAGACCCTCAACTGATTTCACTCTTTAATAATGTACTCAAATACTCAATCTACAAGACTACCAAGTAAAAATTCAAAACCTATGCCAATAACATAGCACAAATATACTTTTAAATTTTAATCCAACACCATTGATCAATATGAAATGTAATAAATTACAGAATAATTTCAACAAACACTACATAAGTTAAATTTAAGTAACTTGGCGATTCAATTCTATTTAGTATTTAGAATTTAGCCAAGTCAGCATAAACTGAGTCCTAAGACAAGTTAAACCTTTACATATGCAAAAATGATTAACCAAATTAATATAGGAAGAGTTCGCTAAAAAAGATGCAATTCAATAATATCATCCAAGATAATTAACCAAATGAATATAGGAAGAGTTCACTAAAAAAGATGTAGTCACAAATACATCCAACATTCCTGAATACATTCACAACTTTTGACATGTCAACAACTTAACTTCAAGTTATACTAGCTTCACATGATAGTACTGAGAATATAAACTTTTGTAGTGCATACTTAGTTTTTATCAATATCACATCACAGGTTGGGCAATCTGTCTAAAAAAATCCTAGTGTGCTCTCAGATTCTGACCTACATCTCTGAATAAAAGCCTCCCCAGTTTCTCTACTCCCCCCATCTAAAGAATAACGAATAGAAAGAACAGGTCCTTCGCCTATTGAATCAGTCGTAGGAGTGCTTTGTTGAGCAAGTTGATTGGTTTTCCATGCAAAAACATATTTAGATTTACAACTGGTTTCCCTGCACAATAGAAACAATGAAACTTTAAAAAGTGAGATCATGAATGAATACAACAATGATATACAATTGGTTTCCCCTTCTCAGCCTCTTTCTATTTCATTCCTTAAAAAAAAACCTAGGCAGGTCATGTGCAAAATGCAGGTCAGCAAACAAGGGAGAGATCCCGCTGACTTAAGACAAGAATCTAAACCCACACCTATGCATATCAAAATACTTAAGTCACTCATATATTTTTAGTTTCAATCTTTTTAAGTCTAACTCACATATCACAACCCGAGGCACAAAGGTTGACCTCATACACATCAATGTTGCAGTAACTAAGTGATTCTTCATAGTTTGAAATCAAGAATAAAATCCTAGATATAAAACTCAAATCTTACATATAAATCCTAGGCATACAAATATATAATAACATGTATATACAGAGGAAACAAACAATAGTACTTTAATTACAAATATGTAATATGTTAATATGGCTGCTAGATGTTCTCTTTCTTAGAGCCATAGAACATACTAAGAGTGTATGGTAGTTAAAAAGCTTCTCTCCTTAGTCGAACAGAAGTCTTTTTCAAGATAAATCTAGCCTACTATGACAGAATAATTTGAAGAACTTGACTGCTTCCTCATCTAATTTCTACAAAGTAAAGCAAACAATAAAAGGTTGCTTAAGATACATCAAGATCCCTACATTCCCTAACAATACCTTGCTTTCCATCAAAGATAGGCAGACCCCAAATCAATGAAAACCCTGAACTAGATTAGTATTGCTCAAGGGAAAAGATGGAGTTTTTGATGGTTAGAAGGATTTAGAGGGGGTGTGTACATTTGTATTTGTATCCACATTTACTATATTATTCACAAGGTGGTAAATGAAAGAGCTTTTACCTGGATTTGGTTTCCGTAGAAACAAAAAGACGCTAGTAAGTATTGCAACAGTATGGGTATCCAACTCTAGCAACTCAAATCCTACATATAAATCCTAGGACTAGATATATAACATAGCTTTGGTTAAAGTTCTAATAGCATGTACTGGAAATACTCATATTGTGAACATGCAATTTTGGTGTAGTGTCAGTTCAGAACACACAAAAACAAGAACCTATGAATCAAATCTAATTTGTAGTCTTGTTAATAAATATGACACAACAAGATACCAAGCACAATGCCCTCAATGGCTGCTTTGGTGGGGCATTTAGAGCATCAGTAACCCTATTCTTTTTCTCACCAACTTTAGCTTCACTAGCTACTCCAATCTGAAATAGAATTGCGTAAAATTTCCATAAGGAAATATTATTATAGGATGTAACACATTCCATGATATAATGAAGTGGAAATTGGAACTATGAACTACCAAAGCAATTAAAAATCCACAAAGAAAATATTATAAAAGAGTTAATTATACAATTATTACCTTCGTGACAACAGGAATAATATGATAATAATTTTTTTAAATATAAAGTGCAAGAGGTGGGGATACTTGTAGTTTACCTCTTCTTTGCAGCCTCTAGTTCAATATCTCTTGTATTTAGCAGGTGTCTCATCTGCATGAGAGTTATAGAATCATATAAGTTATAAAGATACATATGAAACAAAATGTAACTATAACTAATGTAAATAAGTTTTTCCTATTTAGAGTTAAAAGTCAGACGCCTCCCTTGCATAGGTAATGCTAGAGAATTATGTATTGGTCAATGATTTTGATTAAGGGAAGTAGGTCATGGTTGTCACTCACCCTAGCCCCCTAACCTTCTTGCTGATGTCTTATTCTTTTTATACATTGTACAAACTACAGTAGATGGGGGAGGTCATCTACCACACAAGAACAACACCCATCTAATCCCTTACAAGTTACAAGGACCAATGAAACAAGTAATACACATCCAAAAAGCCATGCTCAATTTTTTCTACACTATAATTTAACTGCAGTTCAATAAACACAGCTGGTAGCCTGGTAGAGTAATGAAAATAATAAACATCCACCCAAAAATCTAATGATGAATAAACAAGCCTAGAACTATAATTAAACTGCAGTCCAACCTTTAGATTCCCTCCATAGTCTTATTTTTAAATAAAGACCCCAACAATACAACATGAAAAATCTTTAAACAACCTTTAAAGTTTACCATAATACTCATCAAGCATTTAGTACTTACCCACTTGCAAGAACATGCAGTCCATTAATCAATTCATCAGCATATAAAGACTACAGAGTAAGAAGTTTAATGTTCCCTAGATGGTTTCTTTCTCTAGGTTATCAAACAATCAACAACATGGTTCCACCTACTAGGTATTAAATAAATGAAAAAGTACAACATCCACTTGCCTTCAATGAGTAGCAGAAACATCAAAAGATTAAAAGCCTTAAAGAGAGACTCCTTCCCTCAAACCATAGAGAAAATAGATATAATGAGAAAATCACTCAAAGGAGTAGAAAATGTACAAGTGGTTAATAATGGTGACTGAATTGAAAATAGAACAAGCAAAGACAACAAAGTGGTTAAATTCCGTCTCGTACCTACTCGTGGTCGGCACTGCAACCCATGAAAATAGAATATAACCCATCCAAATTTAGTGTATAAGACGTATATAAGTTTTGATATCTGTTGACATAGAAAGGAAAAAACCATTAACACTTGAAAGAAAGCTTACTTACATCCCCAACGTAATTGAAACTTCAACTACTACATTGCACAGGGCCAGTACCTCTGTACAGAGACAAAATAAAAACTAAAGATCCTATAATGGATAACAGACAAATCAGGGATGGTAGGAACAACGTGTCACATCTCTCTAGCCTAAACTATAAACACCATGACATAGTACTCCAAATCAACATGCATAACTCAATAGCCAAAGAGTGGTGAACCACGTAAATCGTTTGTCTTTTATCTCTTTCTCTATTATTTTCGTGTTAGTATTTGCTTGTCATTGTTTGTGGTGAATCATAAGCATACAGCGGGCGAAAATCCTAACATGCAATAGTTCTTTATTCTGGCGCATTGCTACTTATAGTTATCCTTAAGTAATACGGACATAGTAATACGTTGCTTTGAAATATAAAGTGTGAATTAAAGAAAATAATAACAATAATAAAAATAAAATGAAAGCAGTTTTTGGTTTGTGAAACAGGATTTACTTCATTGTCACCGTATACAATAACTCTTTGTTTGTACTAAAATATGCGTCTCAGGGTGCAATTCATATGCCTATCTTTTATTATTATTTTGGAATTCTTTGCAAACAACTTTTATAGGACATCTCCTGATACTTGTTTAAATTAAATTCGGAAATGATTGCATAAAACACTTGGATACCTATGAAAACAAGATTTGTGTGTCTTGTTCTATACTCCATGGTGATATATTTGTTCTTGTGGCGGTACAGGAAGTTGAGCAGTACTTCGCAAATTACATGATCAATGACAGCTTAGGGATCATTTCAAATGCCCACGTTGTCTTTGCCGACAAGGAGCTGCTCAAGGCAGAGAGTGATGAATGCATAGAGCTTGCTAAGCTATTCTCAATTGCCGTTGATTTCCCTAAAACTGGTATACCTGCAGAAATTCCTTCTCATCTACGTGTCAAAGAATACCCTGACTTTATGGAAAAGCTTGATAAACCCACTTACGAATCAAAGCGAGTGATTGGAAAGCTGTTTAGGGAAGTCAAAGATATTGCACCACACACAAGCAATTTAAAATCCTTCACTTTGGAGGTGGCAAAGAACTCCTATGATCTTGACATGGAAGTTGATGGGTTTCAGGATTACCTCGATGATGCTTACTTCTACAAGGGAGAATATGATTACAAGTTGGGGAACCTGATGGACTACTATGGGATTAAAACCGAGGCAGAGATCCTCGGTGGAAATATAATGAAATTGTCAAAATCATTCAATATAAGGAGAGATGTGGATGCAATCGGTTTGGCGGTTAGGTCTTTAAAGAAGGAAGCAAGAAAGTGGTTTGATGAAAAGAGTACTATCTCAGGCTTTCAAGAAGATGACGATATATATGCAAAGGCTTCAGCTTGGTATCACGTAACTTATCATCCGGATTACTTTGGGCTCTACAACGAAGGGATGAATAGGGCTCATTTCCTTAGCTTCCCTTGGTGCGTCTATGACAAGCTGATTCACATCAAGAAGAAGAACAGTATGAGAAGGACACAAAACTGGTCATTGGAACAACAACTCATGAACAGTCTGAGGTTTAGTTGAGAAATTAAATGGTGTCCCCCCCTATTCCTCCCCTTTTAGGGTTTCTCTAGATTTATGTTTATCTGTTATCATTTTAGCCATGCAAATTTATATATATGTATATGTATATGTATGTATATATGATTAACAATTTCAATGTTAATCATTTTAGCCATGCAAATATATATATAAGTATAGATATGTATATGATTGCTAATTAACTAGAAACATCTGAACTATGGTTAACAATTTCAATGTGGAGCTGTTAATATTTAATAGAAATGTTTGGGTTATTAAGTAAATGAATGTCTTATATTTAGCTTGATTCTTCTTGAAATGCTTGACTCTTTTTTTTTCTGAGGAAAGATTTGCGGGGTTAAGGGAACCCCAACCTTACAAAAGAAAGGAAATTAATGTCTAATATAAACAAAATTACATTGATCTGCAAAGATAATCTTCTTTAAATCTTCAGCAAAGGAACTTGCGTGGGATAATTTCCATGTATTCATTAGCAGGACGCAAACTGGCGAGATGATCTGCTGCTTCGTTTCTCTATATACATGATTAATACATAAGTATTCTAGCCAGGGCCGTATCTGAGATTTTGGAGGCCCGAAGCGAAATCTTAAAACGGGGCCCCACAAATGAATTAAAACAAATGACTTCGTGATTTTTTTTTAAATTACGATAATAAAAAATTGTTACAAAACTTTAAAAACAAAAGAAAAAATTTAATCTTTATTTATTTATTTAAAAATGTGGCACCCATGTTACTTTAGGGTTGTCTACATACCATAATTAAAGAAAATATGTGGAGTAAGTATAGTTCAGATTCCCATAAAATTTTATAAATAAAAGTACAAAACAATAAAATAGCTACAGTTAAAAAACCTTAATAGAACTTTGAAAAATAAAAAGGAAAAAAGTGATGCATAACAAACAATACAATATGATGAATTATGATTAAAATTTATTTAAGAGTTTCTATATATTCTAAATAAATAATTAGGAGTTTCTATTCTAAATAAACAAAGAAATAGAAATGGGAACGATTTCCATACAACTAGGAGTATGATAATAAAGTAATAAACTAACTCATGTTATTATATATATAAGTAACATATAATTTTGGGGGCCCTCAAACTTTGGGGACCCTATGCGGTTGCTTATGCCGCATATGCTCAGATACGGCCCTGATTCTAGCTCATTAATAAGACGATTGATTCTTCTCCATATGTGTTTGGCCTGCCAAGGGATCTTATTTCTTGGGTTATTGAAGTGGGAAACAACAGTTGTAGAGTCTGAACCAACACAGATTCTTCGAAAGCCTCGGTTAACAGCAAGCTTGAGCCCTGCTTCCACTCCTTGAAGCTCATGAACTGTAATTGTCAAGGCTTGAGAACAACCAGCAGCAGCAGCAGCAATCACTTCCACCTTGGAGTCACCCAAGATAGACCCAAAACTCCCCGAATCAGAATTGAGGGATCCATCTGAGTTCAGTAGAATGCAGTCTTCCGGGCGGTCGTTGTAAGTGCAGGTAATCTCCTTGTGGTGGTAGAACAAGACAGTGATGTTCCAAGAAACAATTAGTTCTCTATTATGAGTTGTTCTCTATTATAATCTGTTGCAGAATTGTGTACTTAGTTCTAGCCTCTCTTCTAAAAAGCCTGTTATTCCTTTCTGTCCAAATATAATAAATGAAAGCATTCAAGATTAGTTTCCTGAAATAATCAATGACAGAGTTACATCAGGTGATTATCATCTTCAGCTTCTTCATCACAGAGAGTACATATAGTGTTGATATTCACCCCCATCCCTGCATCTTCAATTTTGTTTTCATGGCATGGTGCAAAGCAATCCATGTCAAGAATGAGTGCCTTGGAATGCAACGACTGAACAAGACATGGTTATGACACCAAGGAGTGCAGTTAACAAGTCTGAGTGCATTATATGTGTCCTTTAATGAGTATTCTCCATGGTTCCCAATCCTCCAGATAATCTCATCATCTGTATTCAAGTCTATATCAACTTCATTCAGCCTGGTAATAATAGCTTGAATATTATGAACTAAATGTGGAGGAATTGCCCACTTACCATCAACTATACAAACTTCAACTTTAGCATCTACATGAAGAGTATAATCGAACCTCAAAGCTGGAGGAAACTGATTTAGCAAGATTCGCATTAGGTGCCAGTTGTCCTTCCAAAATCTGATATTGTTTCCATTTCCAGCAAGGTAAAGAATGAAATTCTTAGGCCAACTCCCTGTCATCTAAGATTCTCCGCCAACACCCCGAAGCACATCTTGGGGAACGCATAGGCCTGCACACGGTTCGGTTTGGTTGGGTTTTTTGTCAAACCCATAGCCAAACCATTAATTAATTTAGGAGGACCAAAACCATACCAAACCATGATGGTTTTTTTTTTTTTAGAACCAAAACCACACCATCGGTTTTTTAGATTTTTTGGGTTTTTCGGATTTTTTTTAAGGGTTTTTGGTTTTTTTAACGGACAAATCAATTAAAACTAAAGTTTAACTAGATTAAAAAAAATTAACATATGACATTTATCATCAATTGATCATTTAAACTTAAACTAAAACATGACATAATTGGAGTACTTGCATTATAAAAATTTAAAGTTTGTTCAAATTTAAAAAAAAAAAAACTGATAATACTCAAATATTTATTTAAATTTAAAACATGAAAAAAAAATGTCCAAGTGTTCAACCATCTTAAGTAATTATTAATTTTCTCTCTTTTTTGTAAAAATTATTAAATTTAATATGCGAAGATCATCCTTACCAAAAATTGTATCAATCAAAAATCATTTTAAGGTAATTTATAGGCCATCCATTTTAATTATTACTTTTAAATTAAATTTTGATAGGGTTAAAAATTTTGGTATGATATGATTAGGGACGAAGTCATAAATTTTTTTAAGGAGAAAACCACAAAGCACAACAAATTTCTTTGGTGTGCCTAAAAGCTTCTAGAGTACGTGTTAAGAAATGAATTGGTCAAATTCTAATTTTACAAAAAACTAAGGCACAATATACTAAAATCTTAATAATTGGTGGGGCACTCAATTTCCTCATAGGTATTAGATGCTGGAGTTTAAATTTTTTTTGGTGGGGCACACTCCCTAACAACGTGCAAGATAGCTCGTCCCCGAATATGATTTATTTATTTATTTTTTATGAAGATACATAGTGAAGTCTTTGAAGAGTTCATCTTCATATCTTAGATATCTCTATATAGATCCCAACATATTTTTCATAGCAACATAGTGGCAATTTTAATCATGGCATATCCACAATTAAATTTTTTTACAATAAAAATAATAATTATACAAAATAATATATATTATAAATAAATTAATAAAAATGTATAAATTTGAGAACACACATCACACATATGTATTGCATCATATAGGATACAAATTGGCATAGATACATTAACTTATGAAATTATGGTTATATTAAGAGCCAGGCTCCTTAATTCATATTTTCATAAGTTAGCATGCATATTTATATATAATAATGCATGTGTATGCTATATAGGTATATGTGTAGATTTTTTCTGGTTTTTTTGGTTTGGTCTTTCGGTTCGGTATTTTTGGTACGGTTTCGATTTTTTTGGTTTTTTGAAAACATGAAACCAAAACCAGACTATAAATATCGGTTTTTGCGGTTTTTTAGTTTTTCGAGTTTTGGATTTTTTGGTTTTACGGTTTGTCAGTATTTTTTTCGGTTCGGACCGGTTTGGACCGGATTTAAAACCGCACCATGTGCAGCCCTAGGAACGCATGCCGGATCTGAGATTTTGGGGGCCAGAGGCGAACTCTTGAAAACGGGGCCCTATAGACTAAAACAAAGTAACTAACCAAATCTTTTTTTTTTTTTTACTAAATTACTATAACAAAAAAGCATTGCAATAGAATCAACCACAATTAAGTTCTTCTACAGTATTCAGATCAAAACCAATGCCTACAATTATTCTCTAAACACTATGGTAACAATTAAAAACCACCTAGAAAAATACAGAAAATATATAATCACTTAAAGATTGTTCTTCACGCATTTTTTAGCTGCAAAATGACCAATTAAATTTTACAAAATTGAACTTTTTTACCATAGTTTTTTCAATTAATAACATAGCCAATTCATTCAATATATATTTCTTATAATATGGTTGACCGAAGATAAGACTTGACCAATTTCAATTTTGAAAAACTTCTTTCTACAGAGGTAACTGCAACTTGTATAGTCAATAATATTCTATAGATAATCCATACATTTGGGTAATCCTTTTTATGAAGTTCATATGAGATCGATAACGTTTTTGGCTTTATTGTGTTAGAGTTTTAGGGTCTTTTTTATCTCAAAGAGGTGCACGTTTGGGTGAGAGGAACAAAAAAAGTATTAGTTTGACTAAGAGGCCAGTGAGGGTTCAAAAGGTTATTTCTTTAAGGACCCTTTATTTAATAATAGTGCATCTCCAATTCTAATGTGAATGTGGTAAAAATTGACTGCCATATAGGATAAATAAATATTTACTCTAAAAAAAATCTCTAATGCTAATGTGAAGAGAAACTTGAAAGTTGATGTGGTAGTTAGAATAGACATTATGAAGCTCAATGTATTTCACAATGTCTTACAACCCATGCCAGCAATTTTTTCTTTCAAAATTTTTAGTTATTTTTTAAATAAAATAAGTTAGATCCATTCAAAAAAGTACGTGCAACACAAATTAAAAAGGCATCTTAAGACATTTTCATTAAAAAGTGCATTTTTTTTTCAACAATACCTATTGTGAATATTTTATTATCACGTGGACAAGACATTGTTTGATGAAACATTACACATAAGAAATAATGGACATTTGCATTAGAGATGCTCTTAGGGGTATTTCTTTATATAACTTATAAAGTAATTTCAATGGGTAATTCTAAAAGGGAGGGTTATTGCACCATGACTTATCGCACCACTATTGCACCACTTATTTTTTTAGAACAAAGTGGTGCGCACATAGAGATGATCCAGTGGCTATTTTTTAGTGAAGATGTTTTATGACTATGCATAATATCTGAGAATTAGCCTATTCTAAAAATTCTAATCTTATGAAAAGTACATCGAAAAATCAACTGTTAAGAAAGATGCCTAAAATTTGCTATTTTTACTAGATAATTTGAGGGGGTTAAACATTCTAGAATGGGATGATTTTCGGATACCATGATATACATGGTGAAAACACCCTCACTAAAATTAGCCCGTATTTCATAACCATGTGGGCCCACTATAAAGTGTTAACTTAGGTTTAAAATATATATATATATATATATATTCTAGGACGATGATATGTTCACACTATAAAGTGTGAACATTTTTTATTGTTCGTATCCTTTTATGCGAATTTTTTGAATCGTTCACACCCTTATATGCTAACTTTTTGAATTGTTCACACCCTTGTATGCGAATATTCTGAATTGTTCGCACTGTTTAGAGTGAACATGTTGCGAATCTGAGTTATATTTTCTTCAATTGAAAACTCATAAGAACCTGAAAAAAAAAAAAAAAAAAAAGTTCAAAGATTGATCCAATTACTGGAAAATAATCTGTTTGAGCTTCTTTAAGAAGAGTAGTGGAACTAATACCCTCTCTAAAAGTATTTTTTAAGCACAACTCTCGTATTTATGTATTTACCTCGAAGAACTCATCATCTTCCATGTTCACGACCTCTGATGATCGAAAAATGATGTTCGATGAGAGAGAGCAGAACAAAAATTTAACTTTTTTAGTTAGAGGTGGTTAGGGTGTTTCAAGGTGGACCGTGGGAAACATAAGGTCAAAAATTATTTTTTTTAATAAGCTTGACCAAATTTGATAGCCCTTATCTATTTGTTATTTTTAATTTTTAAAAAGTCAACTTAAAAAACTAACTTTGACTATGTGTGACAGTTGTCCTTGTCCCATTTTTAGGTGTAAATAGCAGCCTCCTTCTAAAATTATAATTTTTCAAAGTTGTATAGAAAAGGGACAATTAGCGATATGCCCATAAAAAAAATAAGTTCTTTTGTAATGCATCCCCAAATTAATTGAAATTAGAGATATACTTTCAAATTGACAGTTTCCGTTAAAACGCACATTATCTGATCACATGTGCAACACGTGATGTGTTCTTTTACCAAAATATCCTCATGTGTTTCACACGTGAACTACTTAAACTCCCTATTTTTTAAATACCCATAGTACCCTTGGATCATTTCCACCAAGCCTTATCCTATCTAACAATCCAACAACCACGACTTAAACTTATCAGTCCACCGATCACAATATAAATAAGCCTTATGAGACCGATCACAATATAAATAAGCCTTAGAGCAAGGCTAGTCATACACCTCAAACCCACCAAAATTTGGTTTGGGTTTGAGGTTTAGGGGTAGGGCATAGCCAAATAGCATTACCGCGGAACATTTTCGCGTCGCGTAAATGTTACGCGAGAAAATTAAAATTATATTATTATAATATATATTATATTATTATAATATTAGAATTTAAGTGGAATCGTGAAATATTTTCATGAGGGCTTTAATTTTATATTATTNATACCTTAGATCGCGTATCCAAAATCATCTCGAAGCATCGAAACTAATAGGGTGATCGTTTTACGTCTCTACCCATAACACACCAAGAACTTGAGAGGTGAGTGCAAAACTGATGGAGGGTTTTAGGCACTAGAATTGGGTGAGAGTAAGAATCCTAATCACCCCTAATACTTATATACTACCTATTCCATCATAGGTAGTGATTGGGTGTTTCCCTACACAACTTAATAAGATAGTCCCAACAAGTTACGGGCCTAAGGGATTGGGTTTACACAAAGCCCATGGTTTGCAAACTCAATGGATCATCATACTGGGTTATGTGGGCCACAAATTCTTACAACCTTGGGAGGTCTTTAATGGTGGCTAGAGTGAGAGGGGAGGGTTATAGAGCAACAGAGGAAGAGAAAGATCGAGACAGGAAGATGAAATTAAAGAGAAGGAAAGAGAAACCACTTCTCGCTCTAAATGTCAGAGGATGAGGTAACAAGAAAAATGGCATTTCAATTTGGGAATGGGTATTTCTGCCCTAATTCTTAACACGCCCAATATTTTTCAAAATAGAATGTCGGTCATGTAAATTCTTTTTTTTTTTTTGCTCAAATTTCAGCAAAAGACATGAGATTTTTGCAAGAGAACATCCATCATTTAGAGGTTAATATAATATGGTCAAAAATGGATGCAACGCACATTGCTAGAGTTTTAAAAAAAGAGTTAATTACTCTGAGGGTCCCATATAATAGTCAATATTAAGGTTTGGGTCCTGCAAAAGTCTAGCTTTGAGTTTAGGTCTTGGATTGACGGTTGACTTGGTTGACCATCCAAAAAATCACAGGAATGTTAAGGGACCTCATTAAAATAATGAGAATACCCTTTACATTGATTTAAATTACTATTTTATCAGAACATCTATTATCTTTGTTAACTTCAGTCATGTCCGAAACACATGTATGATGAAGATTGAGTCTGCCAAATTGACAATCAGGATTAAACCCAAGCTGGGTATAAAACCCAAAAATCGTTGGTAATCTAATTTTTACCGCAAAATTTGTAACGTGCATTATCATCTGGTTAGGGTTCCGACGACGATATAACCTCCATTTCCGACAATTTTAAGGTCAAATTCGGGTCTGATCAGTGTGGTGGGTCTATTTCTTTCCACAAAAACTATGTAGAATAATTAGATGCTTCGTTTTTTAGATCTTCAGGTGAAGTCCTAACAATATTTTACTATTTTCTTCATCTTGTTAGGGTTTGGGTCACTACAAAAAAAAGACTTTTAGGGACGGTTTCAAATCTTCCCCAATACTGAAAAACCATCCCTAAGAATTATTGGGGACGGTTTGCATACCGTGGACAACCAAGGTATCGCAGATAGTATTGGGGACGGTCTTTGCGACGGTTCACAGCGTGCCACTAATACTCAACAAATTAGCGACGGTCCCAAGCGTCCATAAAACGATGGCTTAAATGGAATATTATATTACTATTGGGGACAGTTTCCAACCGTCCATAATAGCCTTTTTTTAAAACAAAATAAATTATATTTTGGTTTGTTGCATTCTCATAGCAGCTGTTCACTTGCCATTAAATTTTCACATATCATTACATTTATCCATTCTTCACAACCATTTACAAGTTTAAAAAGTAGCAACAATTCTATTCAAAAGTCAAAAATAACATTTACTTGCATTTTATTCATAAATCCAAAATAACATATCCATGATCCATTTACAAGGCTAATATAAGATATGCACATTCCATTCACAAGTCAGACATAATTTCTATACCACTATCTAAATGCGATTAATAAACCAAAAAATAAGAAAGTTTTATAGTTGCAAACTCGAGCTCCCCATCAATTGTTTCCACATTCCCCTTGAATTCATTTACAAACTCCCATCTATCCACAACTATCTTTTTAAATCCCTGCAAATGTAATAATCCATATTAATAATAGAAACAACATTTCACTAGAGTACCTAATTATGGACTGTAAAGAAGATTAGTTCCAAGTGGTACAAGAAGATGAATTTAACTAAGTTTTACCTATTTCTACAAATTCACATTAAGTACAAAGAACTGAAGTCAAACATCAACCAATGC
Source organism: Macleaya cordata (assembly GCA_002174775.1). NCBI lineage: Eukaryota > Viridiplantae > Streptophyta > Magnoliopsida > Ranunculales > Papaveraceae > Macleaya > Macleaya cordata. The sequence continues at coordinate 80,992 of MVGT01003349.1, read as the reverse complement.
AAAGCAACAAATCAAGGTAGAGTAATGAATTTCATCAAGATGCTCATCAATTTGCATCCTGGCTTTTGGTAATTTCCTCGAAGTCTATAATGTATTATTTTTCCTCTCAATGCATGCTATGTTTTAACTGGGATGGAGCATGTGGCTCATATATGGCCTGCCGAAACACATTTTCCATGATAATATTTTATAGTTTTAAAGAAAAAAGGCATAAAATTAGGTCATCACCAAACTTATTGTGTTTCGGACTTCAAAATAAAATTAACAATAAAGTATAAAGTACCTAATACAAACCAAAGAATTTAAAAAAATGCTGGATATTTCAAAAAACTAATTTCAAGTACTTTGGGCCAAGAAAAATTTAATCAAAACATAGATACCACTAATTAGGAAAAAAAAAGGTACCAAATTTGAAAACAAAAGAAAACCGCTCCCCTTGACTATATATCTAATCCATTCATAATTTTATAAGTATAAGATTTTCTATAGAGTCCGGATCAGAGTACAGTGTTATTTGTACATTTTATATGTACAGTGGCATGTGGGGCCCACATGATGTTGATCTAAGGGCTGATATTTTTTCATAATATTCTCTTCACTTTGTAGATCATCCTCACCAAAAATTAAATCATTCTAAAACTGGTAGTCCCATTAAAAATTGACTTTTTTCTCATCGTTCATTATTTACCGTTAATTTTTAATCAATTTCCTATTAATTTTTTATGAGGTTAAAAATTTTCGAATGATATGATTTTTGGTAAGGGTGTTTTACTCATCTTGTAGATCATTCTTACAAAAAATTAGCTATTAGTTTCTCATCATGTGGGCCCCACAATTAATGTGCAAATAAGGATGTACACGGATCCGTTCTCTTTTCTATAAGCTTCAAGTTCTAGGAACTGTATAAATCTACATAAGTCCCTTAGGGATCTTTTGATGGAAATGTCAAAACAACCCTGTTATGATCACCTCCATGCTAGTAACAACAAAAATGGAATTTCACCATTTCTAACTTCATACCAACAATCCTAAAGTTCAAAAGTTAACAACCCCAATGTCCAATAACACCCCATCATCTTCTTCCCCTTCACACAATCACGTAAGAATATAGAACTCGACTTGATACCGGTCCTATTTTTTACTGCCGTCTTCATCTTGTTAGGGTTTGGGTCCTAACTTTGGTAAAATTCTTTGATACCGAAAGTGGATGAAGTCGGTGAAGAGATCTGAAGTTATTGGTTGTGAATTTGAGGCGATTACACTTCACGGCCAGATTTAGGGCTTTTTCTTCGACCATTGTAAGTATGAATCTCTAATTTTTGTGTGTTTAGGGTTTGTTACCATTTTACCATAGAACAGTTTCGACTAGTTTAGGTTTGTTAACATTGTATGGTCTGTGAAATGGTGAAATGGTTTAGGGTTGCTATCGATTTTTTTTGGGTTTAATCTGTATGGATATTTTTTATGTAGTTTTCAATTTATAGGGTTTCACAGTAGCTATCATTGTTCTACTTTACCAACGTTGGATTACTTTATGCTCATGCATGTCTCTATTATAAGATATGTAGAATTTATCTCCGTTGTAATGATGTGATGTAGGAATATTAAATGATGTACTGTGCCAAGGAAGAATTATTTATTTTAATGATAATGAAGCATCAAAGATGACTTATTATTGTTATCATGTAATCTAGTATGGATTACTGTAATTATTTATTTTCATTAGTTTAGATTTCTTTGTCATTGAATGAGTTATAATTTTGTATTGTTATACTATAATTTAGTATGGATTATTATATTGGTGCTCGAATCTATGCATTTTATATACTACTTTGTCTTTTTGCACTTTTTAAAAACATGTCTTGTCTCTATACATTATATCATGTCTTAACTGTTGCACATGTGGTGTTTGTTAAATGTCTATTAACTCATGTCATAAGCATACCATGGTGGGTTCCAACTCTGAAAAGGATAACCCTACAGATAATGTTTGTGGGTCATCCTCTACTAATGCAATAAAAAAAAGCCTAGAAAGAGGCTTGACATCTTGCCAAATGAGGACTTGGATGAGGTGCCCATATTAAATCTGATTAATGGCATCCGAGAAGAGAGTCCACCTAACATACAAATGCCTCTTCTGAAGATGAGGAATAAGCACCTAGTGATGCTAAAGAGGAACATGATATTGCTGAGTTTGTTAAGAATAGTCTTGAGAATAACCCTGAGTTGAAGGAGTTTGTTGATGAGACTGATCATTTGTATCAGTGGGAAGATAATGATGTTCTTGAGGATGGCCTTATAGTCACTAAAGATTTGTATATAGGTCAGGTTTGGCCCACTATGGAGGATTATAGGAATTACATCAAGGATTTAGCTATCTCAAAAAATTATGTGATCAAACAAGTCAAGAACAAGGAGCAGAAACAGAGTTATGTGTGTGAAGATGAAAAATATCAGTGGAGGGTTTATTTTTCATTGCTACCAGATAGACAGACTTTAAAGTTGAAGTCTGGGTGCTTTGAGCACACTTGTGAGAGCCACCATAGTCTTAAACACCCAATGGCTAATGCAATGTGGGTTGCTAGGAACATCTTAGACACTTTTAGGGTTCACCCAAAATACAAGCCAAAAGATATTAGAGCTGAGGTGATGTTCAAGCTGAAGGTGAAGATCTTTTACTGGACTACTTAGCATGCAAGGCACATTTGTCTAGAGACGATTATGGGTAATTATGAATAGAGTTACAAGCTTCTTCCAGAACTTTGCACACAGGTTTTGAGCATTAATCCTGGTACCATATGTGTTTCAAAAGTCTTTGTATTGCTTACAGAGCTAGTTTAGATGGGTTTGTGAATGGGTGTAAACTTATTTAGGTCTTGATGGTTGTTTCGAAAGGCAAGTATGGAGGTATTTGTTTGTCTATTATCTCACTTGATGCAAATAATGGCTTGTGGCCTATAGCCATTTATATTTGCAAGTTAGAATTCAAGGAAACTTGGGCACACTTTCTAACAATACTTGTTCCTAGACTAACATTGCATACCAAGCCTCTCATATTTATCTCAGATATGTAGAAAGATCTCATAGAAGCTGTGAAAAAAGTTTTCAAGGATGAAGGTAAATTATTTTCATAGAAATTGTTTAGGCATTTGTACAAGAACTTCAAGAACGTACATCTAGGACTGAATTTAGAGATGATAGCCTTAGCTGCAGCCAAATCATACACTAAGGCTGAGTTAAAGACTTCTTGGATAGAAAAGCTTGAAGAAGCTAAGTTAGAAGCTAAGTTGTATATGGATGATGAAAAGCCTGAGACATGGGTAAGATCACACTTTGACACCACCTCAAAATATAAGCACAATACAAACAACTTTTCAGAGGCTTTTAATGCATTGATTCTTAATTTAAGGATGCTCCCTATCTGCAAGTTTGTAGATAAATATCATTTTATGGTGATAAAACTTTAAAATATCACATATTTCTAGGTTTAGGTCTTAACCAATAAATACTAATCTAGGTGTATATGGAAGGGGATAAATATCTACCAATTCAAAAATTAATTCACAAAAGATTCACTATTGGTAGAAATTGATAACAAACAAGTATTGACTTATTCGATTCTCAAATGCAAAAATTAGGGGGAATCAAATATTTCAGCCTTAAACAAAAATTATTCACATATAGACATTCAACACAAATAATTTTTGTTGACGGGGAAAAACCTAACGGAAAAAACCCCGGGACCTTGTCCAGAAATTATCACTAAGAGTTGTGGAAAATCTTACAACAGTTCACATCGACAACACGAATCCCTCATGCAAACTCGACCGATATTTCTCCACAACTCGAATCCATGAATCGCCCCTTCAATGGTATGTGCGTCTTTAACTCGGATTGTACCAAGCCCCGCACTAAGCTTCTTGTACGCCTCTAACTCGGAATCCACCAAGCCCCGTACTTGTATACTTGAATCCACAAGCCTGCATCTCACCGGAACTCCACCAACGAACTCACAGGAACTCCACAGGTGACTGTAACTATGTCTTAAGATTTGGTGTTCTTCAACACTTTGTAGCTTTCATTCTAGAATGATATGCAACATCTAGCTAAAATAAGAAGCCCTATGAGAGTAGAATAAGATCATATCTCATGGAGGAGTAAGGTTTCTCTCTCAAGAACTTTGAAGCTCTAGCTTTTGGAGAAGATGACTACTAAGGGGTCTCTAAATGGTTTCTCACTCTAAGCTCCCTAACTCTCTTACTTTCTCTACTATCTAAAGGTTTGCCTCTCTTCTATATAAGGAGAAGGAGCAAAACCTAGATAAAATAGGTTAAAAGACCCAAAAGGGTATGATGCCCAAGGAAAAAAATTGTGCATGAAAAGAGATCCAGATTTTGCGGATCTAGTTTCAGGTGGCCTGAGTATCGATACTGCCTAAGTGGGTATCGATACTAGCAGTCCATTATCGATACTCACCTAGTGGCTATCGATACCAGCCTACAAAAATGCTTGGGATGAACCTAAAAGATGTTCAAATGAGTTATAAGGTCATCCTAGCTAATGTCGCTAAGTCCTAATGCAATTCTAACCACCTATGAAATGAAAACAAGGTCACTTACCAATATGTAGTGAGTTCCGGTGGTGACTTGAGTCTGATAGCATGTTTTTTCTTCGATTCTCGATGACGTGTGAGTTTACATAAAGGAAACACCCTAACTCTAACTCAAACAAGGATTACAATTGAGTTCATTATTTTGTCATGAACATTGACAAACCCAAGGGACCTTTTAGACTTTTTATGACAGAAAAATTAGAAGTTAGGAGTTCAAAGATGGTAATGTTGTTCCAAGGGTAGAAAGGATATTGAAAGTCCATAAGAACCATTGACATCTGTATGACAAGGAGCCACCTACAGAAACACTTTAGGTTGTCAGAGACAACAAGAATATGCATTAGAATGTAGATTTGGTTACACACACATACATATGTTGTGTTTGGCATGTATTGTAGGCTTATAATTGTCATTGTTTTTTCTTTTTTCCTTATTGTTTAGAAATCATGTTGTTTTGATTGCAATAGTCCTTCATAATTTTCAACACCTAAACATTCATAATATGCTTTTATTGCACCATAAAAGTGGTTAGTGGTTTTGTACAAAGATAGGGTGAAAAGAGAAAATTTTGGATGTATGTTTGTCAGAAAAGTCAAAAAAGATTCCGAGCAGTCAACAATATCTTAACCGAATTATAGACATTTTCAACTTGAGTCGTGTTTAAGTCGTTTCATCATAAAATTTTGATTGTTATTCGTTATGTTAAAAACTTCGGTTGAACAAGTCTGTGATGCCTAAAAATTAATAATTCGTGAATTAATCTCGAATATACAAGCTATGTTCAGACCCACCAAAATAATTAGAGAAGAAATGTGACATAGTATTACCATTAGCAGTTCACCATTTTTTATTTCATTTCGAGTGGTAGCAATTCAAATTTGTAGAAGTTATTAGTGGTCTAAGAAGGTAGCTTGAATAATAATCATGTGAACTCATGATTTAAGGAAGAATCCTTGAATTCAGCCTAACAAACCAATGCTTGAGAGATTGTTATATGCAATAAAAATAGAATTGATAATAGAAATAAGATAAATTTATGCAGAATCAATTACTTCTAGCTTGGAAATTGGTCATGTCATTCTCTTTATCTAAGTTTCCTTGTCAATGTAGCTTTAGTATTCAGTATTCTTTACATATACAGTGTCTAACTCATTAATGAGCATACGTTGGGCCTTGATATTTCAGCACAACTTTTTACTATTAGGAAATTTTAAAGACACCCCCTATAATCTTACTGGCATGCCCCATAAGGTTGAATATGGTCATCAAATTTCTTTTGACACCCCCTACTGAAACTCTTACTTGGATAAACATTTATCCCACTTTCAAAATTAGGTTTTATTAACCAAAAAACCTTACCCCGCCTCTTACAACTTCAAATCTAGAATAAAGAATAATCGTCATCTTGTTGAACTACCTAGGGTTGGAGAAGAGCACTTGTTTCACCAAAATTCATTAATGGGGGATGAAATTGAATAAACTTTCATAGAATAGGGCATTGGGTCTTGCAATCTAGAAAAATACCATACCTCAGTTCCTTTAAAGGTATTTCTACAAGTTTTCTTGCCTATTTTGTTGATTTGAAACGAAAAAATTTGATTTCGAAACGGTTGATTTTCTTTCACGAACTCAGAATCAACACTGAAAGTTCATTTTACCAAGAAAAAGTCGACATCACGATGCCAGAATATAAGAACAAAATCGGTAATAGAACACCAATTGAAATTGGGAGTGAAAAATGTTAAGAAACAAATCAGCATCTGGATGACGTGAAATATCGTCCTATGGTTATTTGAATTAATTGTTTTACTTCATAGCAAAGGTTAGGGATCAAACTATCACCTATTAAAATTATAGGGAAATAAACTAAGTCACTTAATAGAAAATCTCTACAAAGAGTATTGACTTATTCGATTCTTAATTTGCGAAATTAAGAACTAGAATCGAATATTTCAATCTGTAAAAAATTAAGAAATTAACACAAGAAATTTTTGTTAATGAAGAAAACCCAACTGGAAAAAACCTCGGGACCTAGTCCAGCCAAACAATCTACTAAGAGTTAACGAGAACATACAAACAGATTTACCACTCGATAGTCACGATTTACGATACCCTTTATGTTCTGATCAGCAATAGTCTTCAGATCTACCACGACTTCGAAACCTACGAATCGCCCCTTAGTCGATCTCCACTTCGCATACGATCTGGAACTCCACCGAATCAACGAACAACTCGAATCCACGAGCCAAACACCACACACTAGAAACCCACCGGCTAAACACAAAGATTTGTGTATAAAATATGGAAGGATTTGTGTAATTCCCAACACAAGGTCAATCTAATCACTAGATCATATGTTCAGTTCTTCAACTGATTAGAACTTGACTCTAGAATTTAAAACCCTAGAAATTTGATTTGAATCTCTCAAGTATTGTATTTTTAGTGTTTTTATGTAAAACAACCTATATATATAAGATTTAATCATCCTAAACTCCTATGGAAAGTTTGAAATACTTTCAAAGTTGGTTGGGCAACTTCCAATTCGCAAAAATCACAAAATAACAAGTTTTTTGTGCTGCCCATAAGTCTGGTTTCGAAACCAGAAATGTTGGTTTCAAAATCAGAGGTCCAATTTCGAAATCAGAAGTTTTGATTTCGAAATCAAAGTCCTCAGGTCTGCTCTGAATTTCCCGAGAGGTTTGATTGCGAAACCAGCAAGGGTGGTTTCGAAATAACCTTCAAAACTTGATTTCAATCTAAACAGTATCCCTATCCTTCCCATTCAATGTAAGGCATAACTAATCTAAGTTCCTTAGTCTTATACTAGTATAACCACCTAAGAATAAGGAATCTAGATCACTTACCATCCTAAGATATGTTTCGGTGGTGAGCTGAGTTGCAAGATGTTTTCTTCTCCGAATCTTCAAGTCTTCAATGATCAGAACATGGAGGTGAAAATCCTAACTCTAACTCAAATACATGGACTTATATTGAGTTTGAATTGACACGTAAATTGACAAACCCAGGAGGAACTCATAGACCTTACATGATGATTCTAGTACACAAAATCGGTAGCCACTACTATTTTTAATTACAGAAATCAGCACCTTACTATCGAATCTAATATCCAAATTCTAGTACACAAAATCGGTAATGGCTACCGATTTTAGTTATAGAAATCGGTACCTTACCGTCGATTCTGATATCCAAAATCACCTATGTCCAACCGATTTATTCTTTTATTGTTTCCTTTTTCCATTACTTTTACATGTTATGTCATTGTTGTTTGAATTATTTTTTTATGTTGTTATAGAATGAAATGGATATCGATATTTCCGGTAAGTTCCCCGAGACCCAAAATTTGGATAGCGACATGCACAAGTCCGACGAAGAAGACAATTTCATTCAGCTCAAAGTTGACTTGACACTGTATTTTGTAACTGATGAGGTAAAAAAATATTAGTTGAATTATAGGTTATACGTATATTTAAGATCTTTACTGAGTGAAAGGAGCGTGTTGTCTTCTAATTTCACAATGAGAAGTATAAATCCATTAATTCACAGAACCAAACTACAATTGTGCAAAAAAATGCACTCTTAAACTGGTTGATGAGTATAAGAGCATTTCCAACCAGGCTTTTGAAATTGGGCTCTAAATGAGAATCTAGCTCTATTTTTAATGCCCAACAATGTTTGTACTCCAACCCATCTGGCTCTAAAATTGGGCTCTAATTTTTTTCCTCCAAAAATGCTTTTCAACTAAAAAATAATTTCCCACCAAGTACAAGAGAATATTATTTGATTTGGGTGAGTAGTCAAAAAAGAAAAAAGAAGATAGAAATGAAGTGAAAAAAATTAGAGTTTTAAATTATTAAACAATTGTCAATTGGATGAGTATATAATCTTAAATAACAAAAACATTAAAAAAATAAGCTTTTGATAAAGTTGATAGTAAAAATGTAAATATTTTTAGGGATATATTTGTCAAAATAATTATTTTTTATATATGACAAAGGTTAAAATTAGAATTCTAAAGTATGAATAGTGTTGGGCTCTAGCTATAATTAGAAGGGCTCTATATTTGGAGCCATTCTTTGAATTTTAGTGTCCGAGCTAGTTTTAGAGCTCAGTTGGAGATGTTCTAAGACATGTTATGCATAAGTTGATGAAAACTTTGAAAACAGTAGCCTGTTGCCGATTCTAAACCAAATAAACGGTATAAGGTTGCTAGTTCTGAACTAATAAAATTATAGGGTGTTGTTAAAGGAGTTCTTGAAAATGTTGAGGGGGTGGACAGGATGAGGGGGTAGACAAAATGCTTCAAATTGGTTAGGGGGATGTGTTTAGTTTTACTAGAGGGATGGCTATCTAAAAATGGATTGGTATTTTTCTACCCAACTCAAAAAAAAAAAAAATCCTTCCCTCCACCTTCATCGTCATCACTATCTCTACCAATCACCCGACTCTCGCCGGCAACTACCACCATCATCCAAAAAAAAACCAAAACCCCCTCTTCCATCACGTATAGTGAGGGAAGATAGAGAGAAAGAGATAAGAGAGGGGGGAGAGAGAGAAAGAGAAAGAGAAAAAGATGGGAGAAAGAGGGAGGAAACGAGGAAGGGAGGGAGTGTGATCTGGATCTGGAAATTTTTTTCCAGCTCCACGTTTTCTCTCCTTCCCACTCTTTTACCCCCTCTTTGATCCATCTCCCTCACCATCAACTTCACCATTGCCGACTATCACTGTCGCCACTGCCGTCGACCTGAATTTCAATTAAAAAAAAATTCAGATCTAAAAAAATTTTGAAGAAGAAGATGAAGAGAAGTTTTTATCCAGTCTTTTTTCAGTTACAGAAGAATTTGGATGTGAGCTTTTTCATCTTGCAACACCCACTCCAACACCATTTCATAGAGCTTTCTAGCAAAACCTAACCAAACAGAAGAAAAATTAATGGAATAGGCGTTTGAGGAAGAGAGAGGGAGGGTACCTGTAAAGCAAAGATTGCAAGGTTTTTGGCAAAATTTTCCAGGAGGTATCAATACCACTGGAATGGGTATCGATACCATCCTGTTAGGCGACATCAGATGGCAGTGGTATCGATACCCAAAAAGTGGGTATCGATACCCTCTAGGCTTGTTACGTTTTTAGGCGATTTTAGAGTCCTAATAGGTTTGGAAAACTTCTGTTTGTGCATAGGTTTGATGAAATCTATAAATAGGGGTCCTAGGTCGTCCCTAAAGAGAAGAGAAAGAAGGAGGCAACTCTTGTGATTGAGGAGGAGACAATCCAAATCAAGTTTGGAGTTCTTGGAGGTCAAGAAGAGGTAAACTAGGGTTTTGGTCTTCTTGTGTGCTTCTTGTGTGGAATAAGGGTGACGTTTTGAGGTGAGAGATCTCTGTAATCATTCTTATTATTTATTAATTGAATTGATCATGCTTTCGTCCGAAGTTTTTACCCGAGTTTGGGGTTTTCCTCGTAAATCTTGTGCCTTGTGTGTTTGGTTCTATTTTTTGTTCTTGTTTCATCATTCTAAATAATTGATCGCTGGGCTAGTGTGAAACCCGCGAATTCGGTCCCGCGACTCAACCTAACGAGTCAATGTCCTACGTATCGAAGGCGGAATACTTGGGACGATATGCATAAAGCACGCACATATTTGAGGCTGAGAAGTGAGTTAAAAATAAAAAACAAAAAGACAAAGGGAGAACAATTTGGAGATTGAGTTAAAAATAAATAAATATATTGTTTTAAGGTAGGTTTGGGGACCATGGGTTAACCTGACCTGCGACCCAACCCGCGACCTACGTGGGTTTTAACCCACCGTCCTCTCCCCCAATCAGCAGCCTTGCTGAGAGAAAAAAAAAAGAAAAACAGGAAAGAAAAGAAGAAGAGAGAGAGGGGGGAACTCGACAGAGAGCTGAGAGAGAGATGCGTGAGAGACTGAGAGAGAGAGATCACTGGAGAGAGAGGGATTGAGAGAGAGAGAGAGATACTGAGAGAGACTGAGAGATCGCTGGAGAGAGAGGGGCTGAGAGAGAGAGAGAGACCGAGAGAGAGAGAGAGAGACCGAGAGAGAGAGAGAGAGGCTGAGAGGAGAGTTTGTTGGAGAGAGAGAGAGAGAGAAAGGAAGGAGGGCAGCAGTTGCTACTAGAGAAGAAGAGAGGAGCAGCAGCCGCTGCCGTCTCAACCGCTGTAGAGAAGAAGAAAAAAAAAAGGGGGGGACAGCAGAAAACGTGAAGAAGAAGGAGAAGAAAGAAGGAGAAGAAAGAAGAAGAAGAAGGAAGGAAAAGAAGGGGAAATCAGCCCCATTCTTCTCCCTTAATCTCTAACTCCTTGGGTAAGATTTAAAACCCATTTAATCTTCAATTTCAGCTGATTTTTCTGGGTTAATAACCTAGGGTTTTTATTCAACATGCTTGTTAGTGTAGATCTTGGTGTTTTGGAGCTCAATAGTGGAAGAGGGGATGAGATGGGCTAATTTTTTCATGTTAAGGTGAGAAATCAGCACCCAAATGCTTTAGATCTTGTGATTTTTGTGATATAAATTGGAGTTTTTAGAAAAAAACGAAATTTTATTATGAATTAGAAATTTTAGGTGGATAGGTTGAAAATTTGATATGAGTTTATGGTTTTTATGATCTTAATTCCTCCATTTTTGATGCATGCAAGTGAGGACTTGAAAATGATGAAGTTATGGTGATTAATCCTAGTAAAGTTATGGATGATGTTAGAAAAAAAAAGGTTGGTGTTCAAGGTAAATAAATTTGATGGTGAATATAAAATCTTGCATTGTTTTGGTGGATAATGACTTATAAAACTAGGATGAAGTTTGTGGATTGTTTTAAGTATTCTTTGGGACCGTTAATGATGGTTAAAGTTGAAGTTTACCTTGCTTAGAGTTTGGGATGTAGGTCTTGATCAATATATGAATATTCATAATCGTTATCAAATTTCGAAGAAGCCTAGTAGACTATTTGGACTGAGTTTTGTTAATTTTAAGTAATGAATTAGTTAGTGTAAAAGCATCTTGGTGAGCTGATTTTGGGCATTTAGGGATTTGTAATTATGTTTAAAGAATGAGATTATCCTTGCTTAGTTTTAAGTGATTATTTCTTAAGCTTATGGTTATAATGAACACAAAGAGCTTGAAAAATGATTCATGCTCTAGAATTTTATATGCTCATGCTTGGTAGGTAATTACACCTTGTTTGGGGATTTCGATGATTTCAATGGAACCTTGAGTTTGGGTCTAGAAATTTGATGATGTTGGTGTATGAAATTTTGGAGATTCATATGTAATTCAGCTTGGTGATAGTGGGTAATGAATCTAAGTTATTTTAGATGGAACTATCATGTCGAAGACTATGAAGATCAATCTTAAGCTGAAGATGGGATTTATGGGATAGGTTACCTTTTTTTGTACTATTTTGAGGAATTTTACTTCATTTAAGAGAAACAATGAAGTTCACCTTATTTGAGGCTTTAAGTGATAATCCTATCTTGTCTTTCGGTGGAAATGGGTTGATTAGAGACGTTTGAAGTCGGAGTAGTACTAATCCTACTAACTTGTGAGGTTTAGAGTAGTACTCTAAGTCGTTGGTGTTTCTTGATTTTAAATTTTTATTGTTCCTCTTCTATTTATTCGACTTGTTGGTTCTAAGTACTAGAACCTTATTTTTGTCTCCCTTGTTTTTCTTCTCCAGCTGGTGAGTTAGGTGTTGCTGACTCTCTGGGTGAGGAGGATCAGTTTCTTTATCGCTAGAGATAGGTGGTCAATTCATCTTAATAGCACCCAACCATTTTAAATGCATGTTTCGAACTAATATGTATGTATTTTCCTTGTATACAAAGCATGGCATGTGATTTATGGATAACAACAAACTTATGATATGAAGAAAGCGTTGAGAAACTGATTTTAATATGGAAACAATGCATGTTTGATCATATATCATGTTTTATGAAATGTTTCTCATGGATTGTGAACAAATATGACTTCAAATCTTCATATCATGACTTACGTGGATGAAATGATGGTTATGTTTGGAAAACCATGTTTTACATGTGTAGATGAAATTGTGTTTGATATGTTGAAAACCTTTGGAAGAGACGAGAATCTGTTTTATCGAGCATTTTTTCGATGTGAAACCCAGCTTTGGAAAATGTGACAAAAAGGAATTTCTGTCTGTGATCGCCTAAAGACAGTAGTGGCACCTCACTACCGGGCTCGATAGGGTTCACGAAGACATGGAGAACTGTGTATGCCTTAGGTGGATTGGTGCATATGTTACTTCCACTCGGATTCCCGCCCGAATGATCTGTGAGTTGGCATGTCATGGTTCCACGGATCATGCCAGGCGATCTGTGTGTTGGCATGTCATGGTTCCACGGACTTGGTGTGCGAGTTAGCTTGACAAGGTTCCCTCACCCTTACGAGGGTGGGTGTGTTGTCTTGCTATGGTTCCGCGACCTACGTAGGTGAGCGAGTTGCCTTGCCATGGTTCTGCGACCTACGCGGGTGAGCGAGTTGGCTTGTCAGGGATCCTCACCCTTACGGGGGTGGGTGAGTTGGCTTGCCATGGTTCCTTACCCTTAGGACCAGTTACACTTCTTGTATGTAGATTTCAAAAGAAATGAATTTTTAAAAAGGGGATTTCTACAAAAAGGACTTTGGTTTTCAAAAGGGTTTTCCAAAATAGTTTTTGAACTTTAACTTAAAAGACACACAACCTATATTTATATACTACAATATATTATCACTAAGGTAAGCTTGTGAAAGATTGGGGACTCTCTATAAGGATGGTGGATCATGCTTATCCGGATGTGGTACACCATCTAAGACTTTGCTAGGTGTTTTTATCTTCGGGGCGGTATGGGACGTCAGGGAGATAGGTACATCTAGGGAAGTCTGAGAAGTCACGATTATTTCCTGGTAAACCATGTTTGTTGGTGGTGTTGAGTAACTAGTTTAGCTGAGGTTCGCATGCCTGCCCGATGGGTATTAGACGTGGGGGAAGGTTATCGGGGAACCTTCTCTGGATTAGTTGGGGGCCCTTGTCCAGTCTGCAGTCGTCAAATTGTGCGCACTTGGTATCTGATCTTAAAGTAATTCTGACTGGGGTAACCAGTCGTGTTCCTTGGCTATGCTAGCAGAAGTACACTACTATTGTTTGTATATATATATATGTAGGATTTTCTTTGATGTTTCAATCAACTATATAATATGCATTGCTTTTATAAATGCTTTTTAGTTGTTATCAGATTAATCGTTGTATGTGATGGTATTAGGATGGTTGATCTACCTACTGAGTTTCTTACCCAATTATTCTCGTGGTTTTTCAGGCTTTTACAAATGCTTTTTAGTTGTTATCAGATTAATCGTTGTATGTGATGGTATTAGGATGGTTGATCTACCTACTGAGTTTCTTACCCAATTATTCTCGTGGTTTTACAGTTGACGTTTGAGGATCGAGTTAGGATCCTTAGTGGCGCTGTGACGTGGTTTACTGGGCGAGGGATTCCTTATTTTATGGTGGATGTAGGTCTCCCTCTCTTCAGTCACAGTGGATGATTTTCTACCTCTATTTCTTTTACTTTGAGACTTATGTTTTATGGCTCGGGTTGTGAGCTTTACGTTACTTTTTTTTATATGAATGCGACTTTTACTTTATCTTTTTCTCGATATATATATTTTGACAGGAAACAACAAACATGACTATATATTATATCACAAATATATCCATGTTAAGTGGAAAAATGAATATCATAGTTATTTACAGGTGACTTAGAGGATGGTATAATTTGAGACAGTGTTCACCTGACAGCTCTCTCTAAATCCCATGTTGCTGGGATTTCAGTTGAGAAAAGAAAAAAAATGGGTGGCAATTTTGTGCATACCTTTATCTTCTTTTGCTTTCACTGTGTATATTATTGTATGCACTATGTTTATCAGGTGACAAAAGGTTCAGTTTACAGGGGAGACTCTGCCGGATTTCAGTCTCGTTGTAGACTAATGGTAATATCCTTTGTTTTGGGGTACGGGGCGTTACAGCTAGGACCTAAAAATCCTAACGAATATATGGGCTGGAAAGGTTTTGGTTTAATTCAACCAGTCAAATTTGATTTTTCTTAAAAAATCAGACCTTTAAGAAGAAAGAAGAAGAAGTCAAGACTTTTTTTAGCCGGCGGTGAAAGTGCCCGACGGTGGAGGTGGCCGGCGATGGAGGAGTGGTGAAGATGAAGATGATGGTGATGATGATGTTGGTAGGGGTGGAGTGTATTATTTAATTGTAGTGGGGTGAAGAAAAGTGGGTGTTAGGTTAGTTTGCACCAACACCACCCCTTTAGTAAAAATAAGTAATAATTTGAATGAGGGATTTTAGACTAAAAGCTCATTTAACGTGTCCATCCCCTAAACATTTTGAGGAACTCCTTTAACAGTACCCAAATTATATCCTACTATGAATTCCAAACATAAGAATCGGCAGGGTGTTGCCGATTTTGTTGAAAACAAAGAACAGTAGAAAACTTAAAATCGGCGACAAGCAGCCTAAATGTAAGACTAAAATCGACATCGTGCATCCAAAATCCTAAATTGAAATTGGTAGTACAAAGCCAATTCTAGCCATGCGTATTAAAAACCTAAAACTGCCCTAGCAGTTCAGAAAAAATTGGGATCGAGTAATAAACATATTAATAGCACAGTTCTTCCTGAATTTGGTCATAAATCTAAGGGTATTTTAGGGTTTAGTCCCATCTGATAATCGAAACTGGGTTTCATCCCTCCATAGTCTAAAAAGCTAGCGTTAGTCCCTTTTTAGATGGAAACTGCTAAATGGTACACGTTTTGAAAACACGTGTGTCTACTGGACCAAATTACCCTTCATATGTTACCATGTGAGGGACCTAATTAACTTTATATCTTTAAGACCAAAATGCCCCCATCTATCCAATGGCTGAGGTCTTGCAATGCGATCGATGGCGTGTGTTAAGTTGAAAGGAAGATTACGTTCAATCAAAGCAATTGAAGAGAAAAATTGAGCCAACTTTATCTGCTTGAAGGAAAAAATGGTTCAACTAAAACCTATCGAAGTAGAAACCCTAGTTCTAGGTTCTTAGAGTGTATACTACAGAGAAAAAAGAGAGGGCTTTGACTAAGTTCATAAGGTGGAGAAGAAGGGTGTGGGCTCAGATCTTCATCTCAAAGTAATTCCGCAGAGATCTCTATGACAGCAGAGGAAGCTTCTCCCAGGTAAGTTGAAGGATAGTTTGCTTATTGTGGTTACACATTCAAAAATTTATCAAAATAATTTGGTAAATAGAAAATTAAATTAGTCTTAAATCCCTTCTGTAAATACATTAATTTGAGTTACATCCCTTTTTTGTTTATCCTCCTCTATTGATAAAGATTGAAGCCACTAACTAACTAGACAGATATAAAATGCTAAAAAGAGTGAGTTATCTTTGATTTTCACATCTTAATATACCTTAGTGAAAATACTTGATAATTCACCACCTTCTACAAATGCTTGATTTGTTAAAATAGATTAGAAAATATAAAATTAAATTAGTCTTAAATCCCTTCTGTAAATACATTAATTTGAATTACATCCCTTTTCGGTTCATCCTCCACCATTCATAAAGATTGAAGCCATGCACTAACCAACTAGATTGACATGAAATGCTAAAAAGAGTGAGTTATCTCTGATTTTTACGTCCTAACATACCTTTGTGCAAATGCTTGATTCACTACCTCCCATTTTAAACAATACTGGGAGTTGAGGAAGAAGAACCTAATTTTTACCCTTTGTTAGAGAAATTTTAGGCATATAAAGGTTCAAACTTGATAATTTTAACTTCAGCCATGAATCCTATTTATAGGATTTGAAGAAGAAGATAACGATCATATTTGTAGCTTAACTGTAATCGTTGTGATCGTCGATCACATTGCAATACCCTCGTTAGATAGAGAGGAGCATTTTGGGCATATATAATTGATTTTACTTAAGTTCTTCATGTGTTAAACACGTGAGGGGTAGTTTTGTCCAGAAACCACATATGTTTAGAAAACGTGCAACATTTAACAGGATTTGTGTTTTTCCATCCAAAAAGGGACTAACATCAGCTTTTTGGATTATGGAGGGATGAAACCCAGTTTCAATTATCAACTAGGGACTAAACTCTAAAATACCCTAAATCTAACTCATATTATCACCATTTCAAAGAAAAACTCAAAAAAAAAAAAAAACTTACCTTCCTCTCCTACCTCTTCTTCATCTTCTCCTTCGTTTTCGTTTCTTCCCTCTATTTCTCTCTTTCTTTCTCTCACTGTAGATGAAACTGGTGGAGGGAGAGGTTTCAAACAGGTAGATCAGTTTTGAAGTTTCAAGGGTTATATTTTATGGTCAAACCATATAAAACTTCCCTTTATTATAAGAGCTCAATAATTATTGGTTGCATAGTGGACAACATAATTACAAAGTGGTTTGTCGAGTTTATATAATCAACATGCCATTTAATAAAATTTGTACAAACAATTACTCAGAATTAATGTATAATTGTGTTGATTTATCGATTATTATTATTAGTAGTATTTTTTATGAGGGACTAATGCCCAAGTTACAATAAGGCGTAGATACACCACAAGAGGCATGTAAGAAGCACATAAACTGCCTTAAACATCATGTCCAACAAAGGTTGTTATCAATGGACAAACACAGCAGAGGGAACCACCAATAAGTGCAGAAAAGGGCACCACCAATAGATGCAGAGAAAGGCACCATTAACGAGTGTAGAGAAGGGCACCACCAACAGGCGCACAACGTTTATTTAAAAGTACCTACATAAATATACATATTAAATTACATGGGTCTTACTCAATGGGAATATCACAACCAAATTTCAAGTTATAAGGAGGGATGCCAACCACCTGAGCAAGTGGTTGTTGGCATTTATCATTATTTTATCCCTGGCCTATATTATTTATCGTATTTTTTTAAGTCCAAAATTTTATATTGATTCTTCTACACCATGGTCTAAAGGGAAAAGTACATTAAAAACACTTTAGTTTGGGAAAATTGTACCCACGTCACCATTTTCAAACTAAATACAAAAAAGGCACCCTCTCCTAAGTTTTGCCTAAAATCTCCTAAAAATACCCTCTTAGCTCTTTACGGTCTAGACCCTTTATTCTTTATTCTAGACCCACATGTGTAATCATTTCATCTAAAATGTAAGGGTATTTTGGGGTAAATAAATGGGTGGATGTTGTTTTTGTATTTAATTTAAAAATGGTAATTTGGGTGCAATTTCTCCAAATTAAGGTTTTTTTAATGTATTTTTCCCTGGCCTAAACTATTTTTAGTATTTGGTATTCTTTTTAGACTTTTTGCTCAGTTGGTTTGCTTCCCTCCCTATGACATGGGAGGTTGTGGGTTCAAACCTTGTAGGTCGTTGTATTGCCATAAGGTTTGGTCTATGTAATTAATTATGTTAGAATTAGAGGCTTCTCTTCGTATGTGGTGGCGAGTTTCTCTTCATTCATAGTGACGACTTCTCTTCGTCCTGGTGGCGACTCCTTTGATAATCATGGTGGTGTCTCTATGCTTCTCACACACATATTGCTAGTGATTAGCGTCTAGTGGTGTATCTTCTCCTTGTCATTGTAATTCGCACAATAGTCCCTTACAAAAACAAAAAAAAACATAAAATAAATTCCTGCGTCCACCCTTGCCATTAACAACATCCTCTTTTTCCATGCTCATGGAAACCGTTTCTCAAAGGGTAGCTTAGACTTTTTCAATCAGAACCCCACTATTTCCTTACTTCCTCTTCGAACCATCTTCGCTACTTTTAGTTACCCACAGCTGCTGGTAGAGAGATGATCTTGGTCTGATCGCGGACACCCAATTACCGAATCAAAAAGCAAAATCTATACATGGTAAGCATTTGCACAAGAACCCTAGCACTCATCTTCATCGCTTTTTTTTTTATAACTATTTTCATATGCCCTTTTTTTTGCTTTGTTTAATTTAATTCTGTATTTTTAATGCATGATTTTTCATTTTCTTCCTTTATTTTGTTCTGTTATCTGGGTTTTGGTACGATTAGTTTGATTGTTTGATGATGCATACGCTCTGTGTAGTTGCTAAGTATCAATCCTCCTACGCTAAATCTAGGGCATGCTTTTATTTTATTTTTTTCTTAACTGTGTATCAGTAAGTGTTTTTCTCTCTCTACTTCTTAAACGTTATAAATTCACTCCTACTGGAAGTTTTAAGGCTCTACAACAAACAAATTAACGAAAATTTGCTTTATTATAATCAATCTGGTTAATACCATATTTCAGATTGGATCTTTTATGGGAGCGTACCCATCATCGCATTAAAGATTTTGGAACTTTTGTTGGTGATCAACAGTGTAGAACCCATCTTTGAGCGATTTTTTAGCTTAGTTTTCCAGAGATTGTATTGGCGGGCACCAAAAACTTGGTGGCAGGTTCAAAGCAATTGGAGCCTGCCAACAAATTTTCGGGGTGCGCTTTTAAAATTTCCCTAGTTTTATTTGTCTGGTTAGTTGATGTTCTTTAAACGTATGGGCTGCAATGCCATCATGTTTTTCTTTGGGGGAAATTTTTGGCGAAGTTTTTAGGACCAATTAGTGAGAGATCTCTACCTTAAGCATCAGCACAAGAAAGAATTCTTACTCATCTCCCTCCCTCTCTCTCTGGATTTGCTGATGTTTGTGATGTTTTTTCTTTTTGCCTATGCGCTTTCCATGTCTAATTTAGTAAGTTTTCATTTTTTTTTTGTCCCCTCCCTTCCTGTATTGTTTTTAACATTCCATATAGTTTCTCCATCTTGCTGTTTAATATTCTTTTTCAGAAGAATATTATTCCTCCTTTTTTTCGGTTCAATTATTAGAATGCAATTCTTTTCTAACTGTATTTTACCTCTGAACAATTTAGTTTGGGATTATTCTTTTCTCACTGATTAAAAAAAGATTTTGGAAATTTAGAACCTTTTTTTTGGAATGTAATTGCCCCTCTCAGGGGTTTTCTTACTTTATGGAAGGCAACTAGGGCCATTTCAGCAAAAGTTACTAAACAGATTTTGGTTGAATATTTATCATTTCCCAATTATTCATAATTTATGGAAATTTAAGGACACCCTTTTTCAACTGTTATAAGCAATCATTTTTTTTAGCACCTCAACGGTGTTGCTTAGCATTCCTCTTTTATTTGTAGTTAAATGGATGTTCTATATTTCATTTAGGGGTTTATCACACTTTTTGTTATTTCAATGGTTTATGGAAGGGATCTTTTAATCTCAGGAATCTATATCTCTATTGACTTTTTCAAGTTTTAACTATAAGTCTATAACTATGATCCCTTTTGTAGTCCTTTTAGAATGTCTTTAGTATATCTTTTATTGTTAAGAGTTCCCAATTGCATTCCAATTCTTAGGCGTAACTGTTGGCAGGTTATGTAGAACCCTTTCATGGCAAATGAGTGTCATTGACATGGAACAAACATTCCTGCATCTTATTAGGGCATTTTTAATGGGAAATCTAAAAATGGATCCCTAAAAATGGAAAATCCATGATGAAAAGGTGGTTTGCTCTAGTCGGGAATCCCTAAAAATGGGTGAAGAAACAAAAAAAAATAGAGAAAAAAAAAATCAGTTTAGATATGTTGTGTTCCTTTATTTAAGGAGAAAAAATAAAAAAAGTGGGAGAGAGAAATAACTTTCCTATTATTTAGGAATTAAATATTGAGCATGGAGTTAATGGGATTAGCGTACCGCTCATCCCATTAGCTCCTCCACTAAGGATCCCTAAAACGGTGGAATGGGATCCATTTTTAGGGGTTAAGGGTTCCCACTAGAGCATGAAAACTGCTTGATCAAGCAGTTTTCATGCTCCCACTAGAAATGCCCTTACAAAAGACACAAAAAACAAAAGAAAAAGAGAAAATTGACTCATTGCCGTGATTTGATGAAGAAGTAAAGAGTAGAGCACCAAAATCCAGGTAGAGTAACTGTTACCCTGGGAGAAGCAATTAGGTACAAATATAAGCTGAATTGTATCCATCTTTTTAAAAAGTTGGATTTTTCACTACACATGACGAGTTTCTATCTTGTATCATGAACTTTGGTTGGTGCATTCGATTGTTTAGTGGTTAAATGATTGTGGGTTTGTGATTGGGTAATTAACTTTGGATAAGACCTTTTAATGGTGTAAACGATGCAATGAGCTAATTTTTTCATGTCTTCTTTTATTTCCTTTACTGAAACTAAATTTTGTTGGTGAGACGAAAAAACTGAAGTTATCAACTATCAAGTGTTCAATGTTGGCACTGCTTTAACTGGATCAATAAGTCAAAGTTTGCTAACAATTTTAGATACCTAGGCTAGATACAAGTTTACCTAGTGGCAAAACCAAAACGTTTTGCAATGCATACTTGTCTCAGTTGTCTGAGTTGGTGAGAGCTTGAATTCTTATGTGATTAGTCTTTGTTTTAAGAACGTATTTGCATATTTCAGTTGCTAATCTTGTAAAAAAGATGGCATATATGGTGACAACACCAATTGTTGTTCGCCATTATCTTCCTTGTGTTCTTGACTTCTTGTATTGACCTTCGAGATTAGTCTTATTTTCTTTCCTTTCTGCGTACCAGCCTACATCTATTGTAGTAGTTTTTTTGTTTCTTATTCTTATTTCCATGTTCGTTTAGAAACCTTATATCGTGTTCTTAATACAATGTTCTGGTTTGAATTGTTTTCTGATCTCGAGTTATTGATGGTGATCCTGCAATCGTATTTGACTTCATCTTGCTTTAGTCATTAGTATCACGCTTATGCATAGTATATGAAGTGGTTAATTTGTTGACTTTCTGAGATGGTTTTCTATGGCGTTTTGGGACATTTTTGCTTTTGTGCTATGTGCGACATGTTAGAGATACTTATTATTGGTAAGTTAGCCAAACATTTTACTTGTTCTTATCCTTAATATTAATTACACTATGCGGTTTTGGTATCATGGGATGTTACCTCTTGCTTGATCTAGATGATTGTTCTACCAACACTGCAGTATATAAGTGTGTTTGGATGGAGGGTGTGAGTTGCATTGCCAAGTTCTTTTATGGTTTGGGCTTTTGTTACGTTGGCATCGGGGAGAAACATTTTAATTAGATGAGGAATTTTGGTATCTAATAAAACTTGTACTGGTTTAGGGGTACATGTTTTTATTAAGATTTAAGGGTTTCACGTGTGTGATTATATTTAGTTATAGTGAATTCCCTGATTGGACATGGTAGTTTCCTATACTCCAAGCTTATCTGACATTCCCAAGCTTAGGTGAACAAAGAGTTAATAGATAATTGACTACCTTCTAATTCATGACTATTAGTTAACATTTGTGTTCTCTCATTGAACTCCTGCTTCTCTCATTTCAACTGACAGAGATGTGATTTTTCTTTTCTTTATTTTATAATTATCTAGGTATAGAAATTCGAAGAAAAACATGAAAATGATTTACCACTTTGATGTTTCCCTGGAGAAATTATACCTTAGGAAAGTAGTTTGTTGAATTTTGTATGTTTTTCGTTATTATATTTTGTTCTACTTTATTGAAGGTTTCCACGTAGATAGTTATAGGCTTCTAGTTATTCCTAAGTTCCTAGTAGTAGAGTTGGTGGAGTCAGTGGTCAGACCATATCTAAATTGGAAAGTGCTCTCTGTGACATTCTTGAGGTGAAGGATTTGGTATTGACTTGCTGGCAATCCATTTGATACATTGTCCATTAGATCATTGACTTAACTCGATCTATTGACACCCTTGGTTCTTAAATGTCATGCCTTGCCATAGTCAAGCGGTACACACCCATAAGTAATTATAAAACAGTTTTGCATTCAAGCACGCATCTTGTATCCTATCTGTTTATAATTTTTGTTTTCTAGTATCATATTTTCATATTACTTCTTTTCTTTATTTCTTTTTTCTTTTAATTTCACTTTGCATTCTGGTTCAACCTACTTGAGTTTGATATACGCTGGTAACATTTTTTCTTCTTGTTTTCTTTCTTTTATCATTTTCAATTTTCTTGTAGATTCTAAATTCCCAACAGCTCCCTTGTTAAATTTTTCTGTATATATATATGCTACATATAATATGTATTATTTAATGTATTTTCTGTTTATCTCTTGCAGTGATTAGCAATGTCTCGGAGGTATGATAGTCGTACAACAATCTTCTCCCCTGAAGGTCGTCTGTACCAAGTTGAATACGCAATGGAGGCCATTGGAAATGCAGGATCTGCAATTGGTGTATTATCCAAGGATGGTGTTGTTCTAATTGGTGAAAAGAAGGTCACTTCCAAGCTCCTTCAGACCTCAAAAACCACTGAAAAAATGTACAAGATTGATGACCACGTAGCCTGTGCTGTGGCAGGAATAATGTCTGATGCCAATATCCTAATCAACACCGCCAGGGTACAAGCCCAGCGCTACACTTTTGCATACCAAGAGCCAATGCCCGTTGAACAACTGGTTCAATCCCTCTGCGATACTAAGCAAGGGTACACACAATTCGGTGGTCTCCGTCCCTTTGGTGTCTCTTTTCTCTTTGCAGGTTGGGATAAAAATTACGGTTTCCAGCTCTACGCAAGTGACCCGAGTGGGAATTACAGTGGGTGGAAGGCTGCAGCCATTGGAGCAAACAACCAAGCTGCACAGTCAATGCTTAAGCAGGATTACAAGGACGAGATCACAAGAGAAGAAGCAGTTGAACTTGCTTTGAAGGTTCTAAGTAAGACCATGGATAGTACTAGCCTTACTTCAGAGAAGCTTGAACTAGCCGAAGTTTTTCTCTCTCCCGCCGGAGAGGTTAAGTACCAGGTTTGTTCCCCAGAGTCGCTCAGTAAGTTGTTGGTGAAGGTTGGAGTGACCCAACCTGCAGCAGAGGCTTCTTGATTTTGCATCTATTTAGTTTACACTATTTTGGTGCAAGAAACTGAGTGTTAAAACATTCTTGTATTATCTCGTATGTTCTTTGGAAACTTCATTTTAAATTGGACCTCATGTTGAACTGTTTGGATGCTTTTCCATGTTGAATGATACATAATTTTATAGGTTTTGCTGACTATATTCAAATGCTTTGCTCTTATTGTTGTAGTTCAGGTAAGATCAGACAGATGAGTATTGTTGTCTGATAGAATAAACTTTTCACCAAGAAAAATCTCTTTGGTGGATACAAAGAGAAGTTAGTTTCATCTTATAGGATACAAATATAAGAGTCCCATTTTGTTCATTCACTTGGAACTTGGGTGAACGAAGCCCTTAATCCTGAATGGATGTTTGAATTGTATTATTTAGTTTTTTTTCAAAGAATGAACCCTAATGTCCAAAACCGCTGGAAAGAGGTACTGCCATATAAATTTAAGCCGTTGTAACGTGGTGTGCTCCCACTCCAAATTGGAACATTTTTTAATTGGTCATTCTAGTGCTCCTGCTCGAGCTCTTGTTCTTGCTCACACTCTGTTCTTTGGTCACACTCTGTTCTTTGGTTACTTAGGGTGATGCTCCCGCTTTAGAACTTCGCTTTGGCTCTTGAACCACATTTTTTGTAATTTCTCTCTCTGAAGGCTCTTTGGAGTTTGGGAGCTTCGTACATTTTTTTAATTAGGTGCTTCGGTGCTTTCGCTTTGGATTTCGCTCTTGCTCTGTGCTGTACTTATTTAAAAATGTGGGGTGGCAGTATAGTAATCACAATGCCCCACCACTGTCACTAAAATTTCCGAAACTTGAAATGACATTGAGGATTGCTGGGTCCTCGCTAAAGAACCACCTAATGAGGACGCGTGTTTGGGTAATCCCTCCAGGGGCTTCCAGCCTTGATTTACCCATGATGTACGGTAGCGATCTTAGAGACGGGTATGAAAGTATAAATTATCGTTTTCTTAAATGTGAAGGAAAAATATTAAAAAAATTAATGATAAGGTTATTATTGGTATTTTGTAGTTAAAATAGTTATTGAAAATAAGTTAGTTTCTCAACCATTTGCTAATTCAAACACGCAACATGTATGGAAAAAGGCTTGTTGCATTCAAGATAAAATCCTAAATTTACATGTGCAACCTGGGGAAAGCAAGAAAGTTCTGTTGGGATGATTAGCATCTTCCCAAAATGCCGCTGCATCATGGTTCAAAATTTCATTGTGTACACTGATTACCTTTTGTGACCACATTGTTGACCAACTAGTTTGGGTCTCATATGAAGATGATCTGTGTGGATGCTCTCTTCATTATATAGATCATCTTTACAAAAAATCATATCATTCTAAAAGTTTTAACCTTTTCGTCTGCACAATGAAACTTTGAACCATCAGTTTCATTATTAAATTTTCAATGGTAACTTTCTAAGGGTTATTAAAAGTTTTAGATTACTTAAATTTTGTTGAAGAAGAACTACGTGGTGAGTTAAACAAATTTAGGAAAAATTTGCCATTTGATCATGGGGTGCTATTTTTTGGACGGGCGCTTTTACAAAACAAATGTCCGAAGCTTATGTGGCATGGTGGGTCCCACGAGGGAAAAGTGGTGGGTCCTACTATACCACATAAGCATCTAGCACCAGATTAAGTAGTCGGTCCAAAAAGCTTTATTGTTGATCATGTTAATGTGGTAAGACTAAGTGGTCAGCATTATGGTTTCCACCTCCCACCCACAAGTACTGGAATTTGTAACTCACAATACACGTGCCTCGCTGCCACTAGGCAGTCCGCTAGAAGATGTGGCGGTCCTTTAGCAGAACTGTTAAAATTGATTGTGACGATGACAGAAGACTGAAGACAAACATCGAATTCCTAAATACAAAATTTGTTGAGAGCCAGTAGCCACAGATGAACAGGATAAGAATCAAGAAATTCGGCTTCCACACATCCCAATTTTAGCATTACCCCACTCTCTCACGTCACCTTCTCATCTCATCTCAACTCTTCACTCTCTTGTATTTATATATATGATCAGAGGTTGTTAATTAACCCATACTTCAATTGCTTCTTTCTCTCTCAAGTTTTTCTTTTTCATCATTAACACACAAAGATGCAACCAACTGCGGAGGTTAATCAACGAATTGCACGGATTTCAGCACATCTCCACCCTTCTAATCTCCAGGTTTGAATTCCTTGCCCTTCCCCCAATTCTTCATTCTGGGTTTGGATTCAAGTTGGTTTTTTTTTTTTTTTGTTATTTGGGACTGTTTTCTTTCTGGGTTTTGTTCTTTTTCCACATCATTAGCGACTTTGATTGGGAAATTTTCATAATTGACCTTTTTCTTGAATTGGGATCCCTTTTATTTTTGTGGGTTTTTTTAGGTTTTATGCTTTGATTAATTTCTTATAATTTAGGTCCACATTTTGTTCTGGGTATTGCTCTCATGGTGATGATGATGTGGTTGTTTGCTGTTGAAGATGATAAAGTAATAAATGTAGCTTAAATTATTTATTAGAACCCTAATAACCTGGTTGGATTGCCATTTTATTTCGAGGAAGCAGATAATTCAAGTGTTTTTGGTGTGCAAAAGATTTTCTTTTGGCTCCAAATTGGCAATTGATACAAACCCTAATTTTACCACTCTTAATTCATTACTAATCTGTGGAATTGTTATTGTAAGTGTCGATAATCGTTCTTCTGTTTATGTGTTAGAAGGCGAAGCTCTTTATATTGATATGATGATATCTGTTAAACAAAATTTATAATGTTTTTGTCTTGTGTTATTCATTTTTTTTTTTTTTGAAAAATTTGTGCAAATTATGGACTGAAAGATGGAGGGAAGTTCCGGTTTGAAACGGGCAAATTGCCGAGCAAAAGGTGGGGCACCAGGATTCAAAGTTGCTATCTTGGGTGCCGCTGGAGGGATTGGTCAGCCTCTTGCTATGTTGATGAAGATGAACCCATTGGTTTCAGTTCTCCATCTTTATGATGTTGTTAATGCTCCTGGTGTCACAGCAGATGTCAGTCACATGGACACTGGTGCTGTGGTGAGTTTGAAACCTTCCTTTCTTTCTTCCTTTTTTCTTCAAAATCGGACATTTTATCAACTTGATGCTTAAATTGAATTCAAACTGTTTAAGGTTGTGTTTCATAACTTTCATTGGTCGCTAGATTTGAAGCAAAGAGGCATAATGTTAATGAGATCGGAGGTAGTTTACTGAATTAGTTTTCCTTAATTTCTGGAAACGAGGTCTAGTTATGAATGCATGTTCTAGGTTTGGACATCGATTTTGCTAATGCTCTGTTAATCATCTCATGTTTCTGGATCTTAGGATTTCGGCTTAGTTATACTCACCTTTGGGTTGTTTTTCTTCATATTTATGTGATGTGTTGGTCTTGGAGTTTTTGGTTTAGAGTTCAATTTAGGTATCAGTCATGGTACTACGGTGATGTTCTAATTAGTAGCTCCAAAAATGGGTTAGTATCTATCTGATTTTGGCCTTTTTTTTCTTGGGCTTTTAGGTACGAGGTTTTCTTGGGCAGCCACAGCTTGAGAATGCTCTCGCGGGGATGGATCTTGTAATCATTCCTGCTGGTGTTCCTAGGAAGCCAGGAATGACAAGAGATGACTTGTTCAAAATCAATGCTGGAATTGTTAAGACCCTCTGTGAAGGAATTGCCAAGTGCTGCCCTCATGCTATTGTTAACTTGATCAGCAATCCTGTGAATTCTACAGTTCCTATTGCAGCCGAGGTTTTCAAGAAGGCTGGCACCTTTGATCCTAAGCGGCTTTTGGGGGTCACAACTCTCGATGTTGTGAGGGCCAACACTTTTGTGGTATGTTCTACTAGGAGTTTTCCATCAGTTTGTGTTCTTACTTTGGGAGTTATTAAGGTGATAATACATGTTCTTTTATCTTCGTTACGGTTGATTATGGGTCTGAAGGCATTGCATACTGTGCTATGTACCATCCATCACCATGTTATTTTGTTCAGTTGGGGGCTATTCTGATGGTGAAACTTTAAGTAGCTTGTGACTGACAAACTAGATGGGGCTGGTTCCCGTCCCATGGATCCATCTCTAAGTGCACATTGAAATCATGTCATGTAAGCAAACAAAATTATTAGGTAAACTCTTTAAAGACCATGGATTGCAGGAACCATGTTGTCAACCTTTCGCAAGGCTACGAAACTGGGCTTTGTTATTGTTTTACATTGATATCTTCTATTGTCAGAATTATTGGTCTTAGATTTTCTTATTTCTGTTCTTGTGGGTCCTTCTTACAGGCAGAAGTTTTGGGTGTCGATCCCAGGGAAGTTAGCGTTCCCGTTGTCGGGGGTCATGCAGGAGTTACAATTTTACCTCTTTTGTCACAGGTTTGGTTTTTAGGGAGTTTTAACTCTGAATTTCATCTCTCTCTCTCTCTCTCTCTCTCTCTCTCTCTCTCTCTCTCTCTCTCTCTCTATATATATATATATATATATATATATATATAGATAGATAGATAGATAGATAGATAGATAGATAGATATTCTTATTAATATTTTGAAGTAACTGTAAATCATGCAGGTTAAGCCTCCTTGCTCTTTCACTCCGGAAGAGATTAACATCCTGACGGATCGCATACAGAACGGGGGAACAGAAGTTGTTGAGGTAAAACCATTCAATCTTTGGACTGTTGTTGCATTCAATTGTATATGGCTGTTCAAATGATTGCATTGTTGGAGGCTAACTCAGCCATCATTCTTTACAAGTCGTAGGTTGATTGATTATGACTCAAGTCGAATAGGATAGTACATAAGTTTGACTTCGACAATTAATACGTCTGCTGTTTCTACTTGGAAAACTTGCATATAAGCTGAGGATATTGTCCAACTGAATTTGTAATATCAAAATTGAGTCTGAAAGTTTACATTTTTTATCAGTTTGTTATTGTAGAATTTCCAAAAAATTTACTTAATTGTGGCATCCTTTGGTGATCTGTTGGGGTCCCTCCTTTTAAGGAACTTGTGCATCCACAGGGTTTTTAATATGCATGGAGCCGATCTCCATATTTCTGAGAGCTATTTTGTGTACCACTTTCATGGAGGGTGCACATTACGTCCATCATCCAGCCGTCATATGTTTTATTGTAAAACATTCCATCCTTGACTTCATCGCATTCAAGGGTTGGATGATGGTTAGTAACGTGCAGCCTCATTTAAGGTGGGTGCACATAATTGCATTCCATTTTTCTGTTCACATTAACTAGTTATACCAGTTCGTACCATATGATATTGCATGACTGACCTGAAGTTCAGGTCCTCATTGTTGTTCATATTTAATGCATCATTCTTTATTTAATTCTCACTTCTTATGGTTTATTTCTTTTCATTAATTCTGTCAAGTTGTTTCTTGTCACTGTCTTCACTTGTAGGAAAGAATATGAAAAATTACCACGCAACAGTGTAAAAGCAATAATACGTGTTCATGCATTACTTTGTCTAGAAAAGTTGCAATTAGAATTGATGTGTTTTTCCTATTGCGAAACATATAAAAGTAAGCGTCAGTGTAGGCAACCAACTCCATAGGAGTGTTGAAAATGAAACCCAGGAATAAGCAACAGCATTAATATAGAGATGATCTCCTTCTATATCTTGGAAAGTCTGAGCATTCAAGCTCAACTTGGACCTGATATGGTGCAAAGTTATTTCTGTGAGAATCTAAGTCAAGATGAACTAAACTAAAGAGAAAGAACTGAGCTAAGCAGTGAGCTCCAAAGAGAATTTCATTCAACTAAATTATGAACAGTACATCCAATTATAGATAACCCAGAGGAGTGTCTGACCGTTTCTGTTACAAATGAATCATGAAGATTAAATATAAATGGGCGTTACAGATGGGAGAGTTATCTTTCTAATTGTCTGAGCGAAATATCTTAAAGACTATGTGCTCCTTTTCTTGAGTCAGCGTGTCTCAGATGAATGAACATGTTATTGCTAACAATTACAACAAGATCACTATCCATTCTGGGCCTAGCCACTATGCCTTTGTCTCCTTCCTCTTGTATTTCGGTTATCCCTATTTGTTTAGAGTCTTCAGACAAACTAAATGTGGACTTGCAGATGGTCGGACATAGTTACTCATGATCTCAAAAGCCTTGTTTCAACTTGAAAGATAAGGTGGACCCTAGGGCTTTGCTTCCTTTCAGCTTTCATAGAACAGATTGGCATGTGAACTTATTGACTGTAGAATGATATGGAAATGCACAATAACTAAGAACAGATAAAAACTTCTCAAGTTAGGATGACCAAGAAAATGTACTGAAAGCTTCAGTGAACACTGGCTTTGCTTAATTCCCTAGTAGGAGAAAAATATCTTCTTGGTCAAGTCCTGCATTACATAATAAGCATATTGTTTTCAACTTGTCGCTCATATCTGGTGGAAGTCTTTTGTTTTTGACCCCTTTATATGTATGAACATGAGAAAGACATGAAGAGGCTCTAAATGTTTAATAGACCTATTTGATGCCATTTCATTTAAGAACACAAGGTAAAGGCTTTCATAGAAAAGTCTTGACTATTTCTTCAGTTGATCAGTGCTGTTCTTGTTTTGTTTTGTCGTTATTGTTTTACTATTACCAAGATTGAGTTGGAATTGTTTATATCCTTTTGCAGGCGAAAGCTGGTACTGGCTCGGCAACACTTTCAATGGTTAGTACATTTTCCTTCCCTCAATATCTATATATGCTTTTTCTTCTCACATCATTTTGGCCGCCGATAACTGAAGAAACTGATATTGATATATAAATTAAAATCAGGCGTATGCTGCTGCTAAATTTGCTGATGCTTGCTTGCGGGGCTTAAGAGGAGATGCTGGCATCGTGGAATGCTCTTTTGTTACTTCTCAGGTAGTTCTTTTGAGTCCTCTCTGCAAAAAAGTAACTTAATCTCATCTTGACTAATTCCATCTATTCATAGGCTGTGAATAAAGTAAACTACTGGTGCTCCTTGTAGGTGACAGAACTACCTTTCTTCGCAACGAAGGTAAGGCTGGGTCGGACTGGAGCCGAGGAGATCTTCCCTCTAGGGCCCCTAAATGAGTATGAAAGGTTCGTTGTCACAACTGTATGATCGATTCTAGTACCTGCTACTAACGTGATTATTCTTCATGATTTAAGGTCTCGTTTCGTAACCATTATAGTAATCAATTATGAGGGTGATAATTGTTTATCATCCCCGTAATTGATTATTGACTTAAAACATGTGTTTCTTAAAAAAGTAAACTAAATACCTGAAAAGGAGAATTTGTTTTTCATTACAATTAAAAAAAAAAACTTTATTTATTTTAAATAAACAATTTTTGTTTCCTCGTAATCATCAACACCAGTACACCACCATCCTACCACTGCTTCCACTAGATGACCATTCCTACCCCTCCACCCGTCATCACGACCATCACCACCAACTTACCACCACCTGCTTAGTTAAAGTATGATCTAAGATGTTGTAAGTTTAACAAGACCTGCACTCAAGAAGAAGTTATCACTAGTATTTTTTTTTTTTTTCTTAACCATCAATATTTCAACAACAGGAACATTTCTGATAGAAATGGCTATTGATAAAGTGGATTTTAGTCATAATTATCTTTTTGGACCTAGAAACAGTTTCCATAAAATATACCAAACACCCACCCCTAAACATAACTAGAAGCTTTTCTTGACTGTGGGATATTCGACAGGGTCGGTTTGGAGAAGGCGAAGAAAGAGTTAGCAGTAAGCATTGAGAAGGGAACTTCCTTCATTAGGAAATAAAACTGGAGTCGCAAATAATTTAGCTTGGTTGGAGAAAGCCTCTCTCATCTCTTATATATGGGCTCTGTAAGTTTTTTTTTTCCCTCCCTTTTTATTAGCTTTTTAGAGAACAATTTCTCTAAAATAAGTAGTCTCCTGGTGTACCCAAAGTCCAGTTTACAGATGAAATTATACATGTTTTTGATGATGTAAAATAATTGCTCACTAAATGGGTAGGTGAATTTGGAGTCTTTGATCACTACTTGGGATTGAGTTTGAGATTTCTTCAATAAATAGATGGATGGATGGATAGATGATGCTTTTTTACCCGTAAATTCGTTTAATTTCATCTCGCTTCTTCTTAACATTTTTTTCTCTGCACGTTAAGAGCAATAATCTAAATTTGGTTAAGTATGTTACCTTGAGTCCATCTACTTTTTTTTTTTTCTATTTGTGCATCAATCAAACATCTTAGATCTTGGATGGCTAATTGCTATCGAAGCTGCATTGCTTAGGGAATTCTAACAGATCGATCGATTGATATGTACTCATTTGTTCCTAGAGGCTGTCAATGGGTACAGATATTGATCAATCAATCGATTTGTACTCATTTGTAAGCTAAGAAACTCAGATTACAATGTTACAAAAACTGAAAATGGTTTTGAAAGTTTTGAAATAGACGAGATCAGAGGCATTTTCATTTTGGCCAATTGGTGGTCTTATATAGATTTCCTAAAAGCTCGAAGTATGGATCTCATTAATGTCAACCCACCATAAAATCATCATTAATAGCCAATAAATTCATTATCAATATACTTGATATACACTACATGATCACATATGTAGATACATGAATGAGATGTACACCATTAATAGATGAGGAATGATATATATTTTTACACAGCTCTTACAGTAGTGTGGGGCCCAAATGTGGTGATCGAAGGGCTGATTTTAGGTGAGGATGATCTCCTTACCATGTATGTCATCCTCACAAAAAAAAAATTACTCCATTTTAAAACTTATAACCCGTTCTTTTACTTTGAGAGGGAGAAGTTTTAGGAAGTTGCAAGTTTTAGAATGATTGTTCACTCACTTTGATTTTTAATCAACTTTTGATGGGGTTAGAAGTTTAGAATAGGTTAATCGGTAGGGATGATCTGCATTGTGAGGAGAACATCCTCACAAAAAAATTTCGCTTAGATCGTCCCTATATGGGCGCTACAAATCTATGTAAAAGCTGTGTAAAAAGGGTATGTGGGGTTAGAAGTTTTAGAAGGTGGTTGTTATTGGGCTCCCTAGTTTGGATGGAGGGCTCGCGCAGTTAAGAGGCACTCCTAAAATTTACAAATTGGTTAGGGGGGAGGATATAGTTTACTAGGGGGAGGGGTTCTCATCTTTTTTTTTTACGCCCCACCACCCCCAACTAAATACACCCCACCATCACTATAACTAACTCCACCACCATTGCCACAACCATGCCAACACCACCGCGCCAACTCCACCACCTCACTCGCCCCACCACCATCGCCAAACCTTTAGCGAGAGAAAGAAGAGAGAGAGAGAGGGCCGGGAAGGGAGATCTGAAGAGAAGGGATTTGGATCTGGAGATAAAGTCAAATTTTCAACAATAACTAACGTCACCGTCGTTCTGAAATTCGACAATTCAAAGTCGAATTTTCGAACAAAATTCGACAGATTCCTGTCGAAAAAGAAAATGCATTTCAGCAGGTTCTTGTCAATTTTATTTTCTACAGGAATCTGTCGAAAATATTTTAATTTTTCAATAGGAATCTGTCAAAATTTGTTTGATTTTTTAACAGAAACATGTCGAATCTTTACCGTCATCTTCATCTTCATCTTCATTTTTCTTTTTTAGAGAGAAAATGATAGCTAGATCTGAGTTTTTAAGTTTTAGAGAGGGAGAAGAAGATATGGAGAAAGAGAAATATAGAGTACTAAGTATAAGAGAGAAAAGATGATGGCGATATAGGTGGAGGTGGAGGTGGTGGTGGTGGTGCCGGCGTGGTGCTAGAGGTGGTAGTTCTACCGGTGGTGGGAGTGTGGGATGTAATTATTTTTTATGGTGGGGTATGTTTAATTGTGTTTAGTGAGAAGAGTCCCGTAAGAAAACATAAGGTTGAGAGGAAGGTTCAAACGTCTATGTAAAAGCTGCGTAGAAAAAAGGTATGTGTAAATCTAGTATGTTCATGGACCAACTATAGACCTTGGATTAAAAAGCCATTGAAATTTGTGAGACCTCATAGATTATCACATATCCATGACCCATATTCATGTCCATACCCAAAACCATGTTCATCTCATAAAATCTATGTTATTCTTTTATTAAACTTATATTTTGAAACACTTACCTAACAATAGTTTCCCAAGTTTGACAACACTAGGGCCTAGGTGTTTATCTTTTAGTGAATAAAAAAATAAAATAGTGAGATTATTATGTTGAGTGTAGATTGAAAGTGTTCAATGAATCTCACAGAGGGCGCTTTTACAGATTGGAGACTTTAGAGTTGAAAGAAGAGACATGAGAGAGAGAGTAGAGAGAGAAAGAGTAGAAAACTACAAAATAGTTGAGTTTTGAAAGCGTGCCCCATGACACTTTTTAACAGATCTTATCTTACATATGTATTTTAACAAACAAATTGATTAAAACAGCACAAGGATGAAGTTGAACACACATTTCTTCACTTTTTTGCCAGATCCCCTCTTTTTATTTTTATCATTCAAAAGTCCTACCAAAAGCAGGTCTGTCTGTATGTATGCATTCAAACAAGCATGATATTCTCAACTCAAGCTGTCAAGTATCAACTACTCTTCTTTTTGGGTGGTTGAAATGTATTTAGTATAATAACAAAGAATTCAAAAAAGCTTAAGAGGCATGATAATATTCTGTGGGTCACACAAGGGGGTCAATCTATCAGGTACTATCAGATTCATCTTGTCTTTGTCTATAATTGAGGTGTACAAAATGGAAACCTTTTGTTATCAGTAACTACTAGGCAAGTCTGGGTTTAATTTTCTTTTTTTTAAGCAAACAAAAACTTAGATATAAAGATCAGGATTAGAACCATCCGATTCCAACAAACTGAATTGAGCTACAGTACTATTAGAACAAAGTTTATCCATGTTTGAGGCGATATAAATCGTCTCCCAAATTGATATCAGGGTTAGGCTCTATATTACACAAAGTTTTGACACAGGATTTCGAGAATGCCATGTTAACCGTTAGAATGCCATTTCAACAGTTAGATGCAATTATTTAATAGTTTAAAATCTATTGACAGATAATTTTTATCACTTTTTAAATTAAAGTGACACAACTATGAGTTAGTAACCGTTGGATGATTTTATTTAATGGTGAAAGGGTTTTGTCAAGATCGGTGTTCTAGAAACCCTACCCGTGATATAATGCATGCATGTTTCTTTAGCATAAACCTCATCGGGTTGAATTTCCTTATACTTTGCAGTTAGACTTAAATAACCAGAGTGTGAAGTGGGAGTCGGAGCGTTAAAGCAGCCAATTAAAAAATATTCTTAGTTTCGGAGTAATTTCGAAGCGGTAGCGTTGGAGTATAATTCAGAGCAGGAGCACAAGGTTCCGAAGTGGGAGCGTTACCTCTATGCCATAGTTCTGGTTACTAAGAGTTAAGACATTTTATTGTATATAAGAGTATTCTGACTTGGGAGATGAGATCTGAAGAGAATTCCTAGAGAATAAGAAAGTTTGATTGTAATTCCTTTGATCATTAGTGGTGGATGACAATCAAAATGCATGTGCGCCCCATACATCAGGATACACATCTAACATACTAGTTATAAGATTGTTTTTGAGCGAACTTTTTTACAAATTAGAGGCCTTTAAATTAACTAAATTTTTGTAGACATAATATTATCATTATTTATAAGATGTCCACAAAAATCAGCTCGATCAGAGATATTTAACCCTCCAAACAAATCACTTTAAATGGCAGTCATTCATTTGTACTATTAAAGTCTAAATTAAGTGTTCGTGGTGCTAGAAGGTGTTAGAGGTCTCGGATTGAGCTTATTTTTTTAGATATGATCCAAATAGTATAAATAACACACATATAAAAAAATCAGCCCATTTGAACAACCTTAAGAAACTAACCAAAATATAAAACTTAAAAGCTTATCATGTGCCCTAAGGGCACATGTTAACAAAATTCCTAATTATAATATATATTTACTATTTTAAAGAGATTACAAATTAATCAATTAAAGTTGTATCATTGCATTACATCATGCGCTTCTCACACTGCGTATATCTATGCCACAATATAACTTGGACAATAGTCATGTTCAAAAAAAATAAATTGAGATAGATATTTCTAATCACATTCTACACGTTTTACTTATTTTAAACCTTTTATGTATGGTTATCATTTTTATCCACCTCATTCTTTCACCCTACTTACACACTAACCAGTTACACACTAACCAGTGAGGCAGCGTGAAGATGATCAAGGTTTTTTTTTTTTTTTTTTCTTTCTCCTTTTTTTTTTTATTGGCATGTACTTATATTTCTTTCTCCATGTTTTCTGCATCTCTTTTTTTTTTAAGGAAAGATTCAATTTATTGGAAAAGCCGGAGCCAAAGAATGAAAGAAAACTGTCCCCAAAGTAATCACTACCAAGAAAAAGGAAAATCCTGAAAAAGGTATCCAATGTTTTCTGCATCTACCATTCTACTCCATTTTATTCTATTTTATTTCTTTCTTTCTTTTTTAATTGTCAAAAAGCTAGGGTCAATTCTTATGTTTATCAGTTTATCTTCATCCATTCATGTCCTTCGTCTGCTCTCTTTTTTATTTCAACAAAAAAAAAAAAGAAAAAAAAACTTCATCTCTGTATTGAATATTTGCGATCATTTGTCTATCTATGATGCTACACTTAATTACTGCCTACCTTTCGTACTGCCTAGCCGCAAATCATGAGGGTGTGAGATTAATTTATGGTCGTGGGATGACTAGATAGTAGCAAATGCACTAGAAAAATGCAATAAATTTAGCATTTTTCTTTGTCTATTTGCGATCAGAAATAATTTTTGGACCGATGATTTTATAATATTAGTGTCAGACGCTCATGTGACCAAGGTGGGGCCCATCATTTTTCCCCTTTAAAAGTGTTTTGAAAGGGTTTCCAACTGACATAGTAGTGGGATCGACCATGACACGTAAGCATCGAGCACAACTTTTATAAGTTGGTCGGTCCAAAACCACTACTGATTTGCGAGTGATTGGTGCAAATATCTCATAGCAAATAAGGGGAAATTTGAGACTAGTTAAAAAAAGGTGTAAATTTGTATTTTCATTTTGCTAATTTGTGATAGCAAATATTTAGTGTAGCTACCAAGCAACTTTAAAGTTTAAATTTCGAAGTACAGAAATATGCATTAGTGACGGGTAAAAATTTGCATCATGCAAATCAAAATACTGTACCATGTATCAGGTACAATAATTGGTCCAACATATTACATGGTCCAATTATTTCTCAATAACCTGAAATTGACAATACACATTTCATAAAAAATAAAAATAAATAAAAATAAAAAAGTATGTCAACTATATAAAAAAGACCGTTGTTGGGTTGATATATCAATTCCTATGCAAACAACTGCTTGTCTGGTTGGTTTGCATCCCTCCCATAACTTGAGAGGTCTTGAGTTCAAGACTTATTGGCTGTGGAATTACTATTAAGTTTGGCTCATGTAATGTGTTATATATATATATATATATATATATATATATATATATATATATATNCGTCTTGGTAACGATGTTGTTGGCAGTTTCTGCGCTTCTCACATGCTAATTACAGTGTATCTATGATTTTTGTAACTTACAGGGGGTAGTCAATTAGGACTTCTACGGACTTTCACGGACTCTTGAATATGAAGGACTTCGAAAGATTCTTACAGAGTCCATAGACTTCTACAGAGTCCTACAAAGTCCACGGACTTGTACTGGCAGAGTCTACGGACTTGTACTGTATAGTCTACAGACTTCTGCAGACTTCTGTGGACTTGTAATGATAGAGTCCACAGACTTCTACAGACTTGATAAATAAAGGTAAATATTAATTATTAATTACTAATTTTTAATTTTTAATTATTGATATTTATTATTATGATGACTATACTAATACTAGTAATTTTAATATTTATTAAATAAAATATTATTAGTAGTTCGGCTAATCCTAACAATATTTTTCAAAAAGGTAGAATTATCTTTTCTTTTTTTTCTTACTTGAGGTTCATATCTTATTATGGTTTTTGTGCCAAAGCAAAAGAAATATTAACTAATTTAATTATGATTATAAGTTATTAAATTAAATTTATTTATTATTAATTATAATTATTCATAAGTATTTTTATTATTATTTTATAATTTTTATCATAAGTATAAATTATTATCATTTTGAAACTTATAATAATTATAATTAATAATTAATAGTTTGATTATAATATAATATAATTATATATTTTATTAAAAANTAATTTTTATCATAAGTATAAATTATTATCATTTTGAAACTTATAATAATTATAATTAATAATTAATAGTTTGATTATAATATAATATAATTATATATTTTATTAAAAATAATAATTATTATTTATTAAATATTAATATTAAATATAATATAATTATCATTATTATTATTTTATTATAATTATAATTATAATTAATAATAAAGTATTATCATTATAACTTTTATTAATAATTATTTATTATTTATTATAATGGAGAGAGAGGAGAGAGAAAGTCCATGCAAATCTCACCTATATTGGCTGGACTTGGCTAACCCAACTTTTCTTCATAAATCTTCAAAAAAGTCAATGGAAGTCCATTACCTTACAAATCCACCATTTTGAAGTCCATAACCACCCACATGGGACTTCTATGAACTTAAGCAAAGTCCACAATCACCAACATGGGACTTCTATCTACTCTAATGAAATCCACAACCAGCAATATGGGACTTCTATAGACTTTGATCAAGTCCACAACCACCAACATGGGACTTCTATGGACTTCATCAAAGTTTACAACCACACACCTCCTGATTTCATGAGTCCATGAAAGTCCATTCAAATCCTAATTGACTACCTCTTGTTAGGCATTAGTCTCCTCCTATCATAATCCCAAAAAAAAAAAAACCCCCCACACTGTCATACCCTCCAATAAATTTTTGAAAATCTGTTAGATAATATTGAAGGCTAAAGAAACCTTTGGTTTGATCGGAATTGAAGGCCAAACCTGTTCAATTCCCTCTTTGGGAGGGAAGAATTCAAGCACTTGGGTCCTTGGTACGTAGTAGTTAGGAGTGTCAATGGCTATCCGTTTCCCGAACCATAAACGATTTTGCTGGTTTCGATTCCAAACATTTCAATAATGGTGGGAATTAGAACGGGTAGGAACCGTTTGTAGTATATCTGGTTCAGATTTTGAGTATTTTGATATCTGATGGAACCCATAATCGAACAAATAAAATTCGGAATCGACTTCCAAATTTTGGCTTTTTTCTTTTGAGTTTCTGTTATTTTTAGCATGTTTTTGCATATGAAAACTAAATAAATATACCCAAGAACCACCTGAAACCAAAACCAAAACCAGTTATCCTATTCCAATTCCACTACCAGAACCAAAATTGACAATAACTGAATCCAACAAGAATCTAACCAGCTTATTTAATTGGTTCCAGCTGTTCCAGTTAGTTCGAAAACCAAATCGGAACCAACCATATTAAGACCAGTTTTGGGTTGGATGGATTATGTCAGATCAGAATCAGGTAATAAGAAGGAAGTGTGTTGAAATCAGAGAATCGGAGTAGGGGAGTCAGAACTCTAGGACCACATTTCCTTTTGCAGAATGAGTTGACCAGGGCTGTTGAATGGTCATAGTCATACTCAAATGACCTGATACTGATAAACAACTGATTGGGTCTTATAAGAGTGCGTAACTTTGAAGGACAATTCAATTATGTAACCTAAAAACTTAAGAGGCCGGATCCCCTTAGGGGCCAGAATATATAGGTTATATGTACACGCTAATATGGAGCCCACATATAATTGATTCAAAGGTTGATATTTTGTGAGAATGTGTTTTCTTACCATGTAGATCATTCTTACAAAAAATCACTTCATTCTAAAACTGAGCCGCATAAAAAATTGATCAGAAGTTGACTAAAATTAACAGTAAAAAATGAACAATGAAAAAAATATATATATTTTTAATAGGGTTTGAAGTATAGAATTTGGTGATTTTTGTGAAAATCTACATAATGAGAAAAATATTCTCACAAAATATAACCCTTAGATCAATTGTATATGGGCTCCACATCAGCCTGTACATATAACATGTACATTCTAGTCTGTAAGTCAATCCGTTCTCAAAACTTAAACCGGAAACAAAGCAATCAATTCAAAACCCTTGCTTCTTCTTCTTTTTTTGTCAGAACAAAACTCAATATAGGTGTGAGTGGTGGGTAACTGGATACCCATTTATGCATTTACCCGATAATTAAATTGTGAACTGGAACCAATTTTTTAAATCTAGTTCCAACAAGTCTATTTCATAAAAATAGACTTGTTGTTTCTATAAACTCCACAAGTCACTTTGTGATTGTGCGGCTATCGATTCTAAATACAATAACGTACAAATCATTCTGACAGTTGAGTTTACGAAATCGACTGATCAGTGGGCTGTTGGGTATTGAACCAGTGTTGATCTGGAACCAATGTGGACCTGCCCTTGTACCTTTTGAATGGAACCAATGTGGACTCTATATCATAAATGATAAATGGGTCCTGTTAACGTGTGCCCTAAGGGCGCACGATAAGGTTATTTTTCAAAGAATTTTTTTGCAAGTTAGAGGTCTTCAAATCAGCTGAATTTTCGTAGACATAATATTATCATTATTTATAACATATCTACAAAAAATCAGCTCAATCAGAAATATCTAACCCTCCAAACAAATCACTTTAAATGTAAACCGTTCATTCACACTATTAAAATCTAAATTAAGTGTTCGTGGTGTTAGATGGTGCTAGAGGTCTCGGATTGAGCTGATTTTTTTAGATATCATCCAAATAGTATAAATAACATACATATTAAAAAATCAGCCTATTTGGACAAATTTAAGAAACTAAACAAAGCACAAAACCTATATATGGTACCAACTTGAATCACAAAAAGTTGCCCTAATCAGTTATTCCTAGCCGTTGATTTTTGATCCATTTTTAAAGGATTTCCCTACAAGAGTGGAACAAATTCAGGAAATAGTGGGGCCTAGAGAGTATCTTACGGATACACTTACCCACATAATGGCCTACAGGACAAAAACGCAGCCCCAAATAAAAAATTGGTCCCGTCCAAAAACCGGAACCATAAATATATAAGATGTGTTCATTTATTAAAGCAGTTCTTCTTTGACTGAATTTCAATTAATTCGAAAAGCAGTTCCTGAAATTAGAAGTTTCCCTCCCAAATCAAACCCTAGACCTCTCGGTAATTGAAATTGAAAAACACTGACTTTCACTGTGAAGCTCCAGAATTTGCAGAGCTTAAGAGCAGCCCTAGTAGTCGCAACAACAGAACATGATGAAGAACATGAACACATTAAAAATAAAAAAATAAAAACCCTCCCTCCCTCCCCCTAACATTTCTTCTACTGTACAGGAAGCTTAACTGTAAGTCTATAATAACCCAACCTAATGAACTAAAGAAAAAAACCCACACAAACAAATCAAAAACATAAAACAGAAAGTGGCCCTAATTCATAGAGAGATAAAACAAAGATCACGTTTGAAGAATGACCAACATTTTCTCAAATGCTAAGGAGATCAGGTGGAGGTGACTGAGGTGGTGGTGGTGGTTGTTGATGCGCATCTGTGTCTTTAATTCCTGTTGATGTGGCAGTTTCTATGGTGATAGTCGAAGTTTGTGGGTTAGAATCGTCGATGGTTTTTGTTGGGTCCCCTGATTTTGAGTTGGATGAATTTGGGAGTTCTGTTAATATTTGAACAACTTCTCGCATTGTAGGACGTTCAACACTATGTTCTTCAACGCAGAGCATTGCGACGTAAAAAACGTGCATTACCTCATGTAGGGGAACCGAAGAGAGTCTTGGATCTAATATCTTTAGTACTCCTTCCTTGTTTGAATCAGTCATCTTTCGAACCCATTGAACAATGTCGACTCCGTCACCAAATTCTCCCACTGGTTTTCTACCACTTACTAGTTCTAAAAGAACAACACCAAAGCTGTAAACGTCGCTCTTCTCATCGACCTTCAGTGTGTAGGCATACTCTGCAAATCAAATTAAATTGGAACTTAAGATCAAAGAGCTCAAGATTTTGATATTAAACATAAATAAGTGAATAGATCAGATCACAACTTTTCAAATTTATGGAACATGAGGTAAACCGCATTTTAAACAACTACAAAGACTACTAAATCAATAACTGATAGTACTCAAGACAAATAGAGATGGTGTTCTAACATTTCTTAAGTACCAAAAATTCCTGCAAAACCAAAATGAATATAAGAATCAATTTCCTTCGAAAAAATTACACACCATATCATGTTATAGAAGTACTGGAATTTCATATATAATACACCAAACTACCATACAGGATAAGTTGGGTGTAAATATGGCGAATTGCTCATTCATGATATAAGAACATAATTTCTCAAGTTTGAGTAAAATGAGGTAAACCTATCTAAATCAAGCTATTTCACAGCGAAGTTAATCATGAAATTCTAATATTTGAACAAACACACAATCTTATGCTACATTGCCACTAATTTGAAGTATCATACCTGGGGCAATGTATCCATAAGAACCCGCAATTGCAGACATGCATTCAGAAGTGCCTGAATCCTGCAGAAACTTAGCAAGACCAAAATCTGCGACGTGAGCTTCAAAATTGGAATCAAGAAGGATGTTGTTTGATTTAACATCACGGTGAAGGATCAATGGTGAGCAATCATGGTGGAGGTAACACAGCCCCTTAGCTGCTTCCACTGCAATCTTATACCGTGTATCCCAATGTAAATGACCTCCCTTCTTGCCATGAAGAACCTCTCCCAAGCTCCCATTTGGCATGTACTCATAAACCAGAAGATTAGTTTCGTGATTTGAACAGAACCCTAATAGCCTGACAATATGTCGGTGTCGGATCCTACCCAGCGTTTGAATCTCAGCATTAAACCCATGATCATGAGAAGATCCCCTACTCATAACAGGAAGCCTTTTCACGGCAACATGATCACCATTAGGCATCACCCCTTTGTAAACAACTCCAGCTCCTCCTTTACCAATAATGTTTTCTTCCTTCAAACAATCCAAAACGTCATCACTAGTGAATTCTAACCGCTGGAACGCAGTTAGCTTCCACGACCGAGATTCATTTGCCTTCTTTATTGATCGAGCTTTGATAATTGCAGCAATTGCAAATGCAATTGAACAGATAAGCAAACCAATCACTAGAAAAAGCTTCAATGAAGCAGAAAGTGGGCCTTTAGCATGGGCATGGTGAGTACTATTAGCAGCACCAAATTTGCAAGGTCCCAAGTAAGGACCACAGAGTTCAGGGTTCCCAACAAATGAAGTCGAATTGAAGTAACTAAACTGACCAGTTCCAGGAACCAGACCAGTTAAGTTGTTATAAGAGAAATCAACTGAAGTTAAACTCTGCATTGTTGAGATTGATGAAGGAATGCTACCAACAAGATGATTTCTAGACAAATTTAAGTAATTCAAGATTCTCATACCAGTAATCTCCATTGGAATCTCACCTGAGAGTTGGTTTCGACTAAGATCAACGAATGTTAACAGCTTACATTTGCTGATTTCTGGTGCAATTGGACCAGAGAATTTGTTGTTGCTGAAATCAATCTTTGATAATTGCTGTAACCTCCCAATATCACCTGGAATTCTTCCAGAAAACAAATTCCCATCAAGGAGTAGTTTCTGAACACCAGAGAAGTTCCCAATTGATGCAGGGAGAGACCCAGTAAGCTGGTTGTTGGATAAACTAATCTGCCCTAGGTTCACAGAGATTGAATCTATCTCTGGAAAACCTCCAACAAGATAGTTATCTTGAAGCTCAACTTGAGCTAGTTTAGGAAGGCTAAAAAGCCCCTTTGGAATCGAACCGTTCAGAAAATTATCCCCCATTCGAATCCGACTCAACGATTCACATTTCCCGACCGATTCTGGAATTGGACCGAACAAAAAGTTACCTAAAGCGATCAAAGTCTGAAGCCGATTTCCAGAACAGAGATCCGGCGGGAGATTCCCGGTCAGCTTATTTGAAGACAGATCAAGAAGCTGAAGCTTCCCGTTTCTTCCAAGATTTTGCGGAATACTACCGGTAAAATTGTTCTCCCAAAGCTGCAAAACCTCTAACTCCGGCAACTCACCGATAAAATCAGGAATCGAACCGTACAGCTTGTTACGAAAAAGATTCAAGAGAGTTAAATTTTTGAGCTCCGACAATTCCTCAGGGATCTTACCGGAGAGCATATTGTTCGATAGATCCATCGATTTTAAGCTGTTAAGTTGACCTAACTCCGGTGTAATCTCACCTGAAAGTGCGTTTACTTGGAGAAACAATGTATCCAAGTTCTGAAGCTTTCCAAGTTCCATCGGAATCTTACCGGATAATCCACAGTTCGCCAAATCCAGTCGAACCAAATCCGTCAAGTTTCCGATTTCTGCCGGAATGCCGCCTTCGTAGCTATTGAAGTACCCAAGGTAAAGTTGCTGAAGTTTCGTCAAGTTTCCAATTTCCGGAGGTATAGAACCTTCAAGTTCGTTACCAGAAACCGCTAAATACTCAATAAACTCCCAACGACCGTACTCCGGCGGGATCTTACCGGAGAAAAAGTTACCGCCGAGATGAAGATGTCGGAGACTCGGCATTTCCGATACCTCAACCGGCAAAACTCCAGACATGTTGTTGTTATAGAAATCCAAAATTTCCAAGTACTTAAGACTTGAAAGCTGAGAAGGGAAACTACCGTTAAAGATGTTATTTGAAAGGTTCAACTGTCGGAGACCGGAAATGTAAGAGATTTCCAACGGTACAGGACCGGAAAATGAGTTAGCAGCGACGGTGAGATTAACAAGGTTTTGAAGCTGACCGATTTCCGGTGATAAAATGCCGGAGAGGTTCATGTTAGAAAGGTCTAAAGAGACGACACGACGGTGAGAATCGCATGATACACCTTTCCATGTGCAGTGACTTGTTGAGATGTCCCAGTTTTGAAGTGAAGCTCCTGGGTCATCTGAAATGGCGGTTTTCAGGTTGAGTAAAGCTTTGTATTCCGGTTCATGAGGTTGTTTTCCGGTGGCTGAATGGTGGTTTATT
Organism: Macleaya cordata; assembly: GCA_002174775.1. Classification (NCBI taxonomy): domain Eukaryota; kingdom Viridiplantae; phylum Streptophyta; class Magnoliopsida; order Ranunculales; family Papaveraceae; genus Macleaya; species Macleaya cordata. The sequence continues at coordinate 36,211 of MVGT01003349.1, read as the reverse complement.
AAGAGAAGATAGAAGAGAAGCAGAAGTAGAACTCTCATTTTTTGGTTCTCTTCTAGAGAGAGAAAGAAGAGAGAGAGAGAGAGAGAGAGAGAGAGTAGAGTGATAGCAGAGTGTGTTCAAAGAAGAAGAAGAAGAAGGCGTGATTTTAATGTAATTTTTTTTTTTTGGATTTTTTTATTTGTTTTTCGTTATTAGTGATTTAATTTATTTAAATTTAAATTTTTTTTTATGGAGTTATTGGAATTTGCTTTGCTTGCCAGCTTCTCATGATGAAATTTGCCGCGTTTTTTTCTGTTATTTTTTATTTTTTCACCCAATCGAGGTAGAGTTGTAAACGGGTCGGATCTTGTATGGATGATACCAAGACTATCCATAATCCAAGCATATTCCGAATCCCATACATGATCCGATAATGAACTGAACTGGTTCTAGCTTCAGTCCGATATTTTGGTTCCATATTTAATCTGTATTTGAAATATTTTAACAAGGTTCTAAATCGGTTCAATTTAGTTGATTGGAGCTGTGTCGTTGCATCAAACATCATTAGAAGGCAAATGGAGTTAAATATTTCTACCCTTAGGCTATCCACATCGGTTGTAAGCTCAAAGTTAAATATAGCTTAGTAAATTTAGCTTAGTTATAGTGTTTGTAACTTGTTTCATTTCTCTCTTAGATGAATTTTTAAATCTTTGGTTGGCGTTTATGTCCCAATCTATTTCTGTAATGCTCTAAAAAAAAGAAATTTAGCTTACGTATATGAGTAACACAATGATAGAAATGATCTTTGTTAAAAAAATACTAAATAAGGACACATGCGTCATTTGTTTTAAAAGAAAATTTTAAAATGACAAGCGGTGTCCCTGGGCAGCCCGTCTGATGCCAGGTGGCCCCCATAAAACCTAAAACAATCCAAAGGTTGAGATTTAATCTCAACTGAACAAAAAAAAAATCAAAATGGTCAGGCGGGGGTTGGGTTGTCTAACATTAGACGTCCACCCCCTAGGTCGCCTGGCTAAAATTTCTGGAGATTTCTCTAGAGATAGCCAAATTTGACCTATCTCAAAGCTTCGTAGGGTTATTCTCTAAATTTAACATAACCACTAGGTAACATTTTCTTGAGATTTAGTCAGAAATATCACATCGCATGCCCTTAGTAATTAGAAGCGTTGTAAAGTGGAGATTGGAGAGCTCTAACACCTCACTCTGCTTATTTAGTTTTTACTCACTTTATATTACCATTTGCTTACACTTATTTGTAGCGCCATGTTGAGATGATCCAAATAGTGGCCTTTTAATCTTATAGACCAAAATCAACCCTCACATCACTGTTACTTGGATCCATAAACCGGTAACAATGGAGGAGAAAAACTACAAATTTAAAGCTGTTCCGGTTCCAACACTATCTACCCGGAGTCAAAACCAATTACAAACTGATGGTGTTAGTTCCTAGTGATTTTATTCCCTAGTGGTCCCAGTTTTGATACGCAAGTATGTGGACCTGGACAACTGGTTCTGGTTCCAACCGGTGTCCGGGCACTCATGGACACCCCCCAAAACCTGCTGAGGTACTATATGAAACACATCATGTTGTTTTCATGCCATGATTCAACATTAGTCAACCAGAATTTAAATTTTTGGATAAAGGGCTTGAGTAAAGAATGGTCAGAGTACATCAGTACAGCTTTTTACTCTTATGAAAGAAAAATAAATTAATAAAGGTACTTCCATTTGTTAAATCAGTCACACCCTAAGCAAAGACATTTAATTTGGGCACACTCAGATATGGACAGAGTAGACATTTCAAATATATGCCAAAATTTTTGTTGTAAATATGTTCAAAAAATAAAACAAAATATAGCACACACATATTTTTTGTGTTTCTCTCTTTTATTATTGTCGAAACTCTTTTGTGCAAGAAATTTTATAGATTTCTTTAAAGAATATAATCTATAGAATAAATTTTTAATATAAATATATATTAATTAATTACACATCATTGTCGCGTCTCGTGTCTTACTTTTTAAAATTTAGCGTGTCATTGTGTTATGTGTCTGTGTTCGTGCTTCTTAGGTCACACCACTTAATAATTAAGCTAAAAAGGGCTATGTTTATAGGCACCTCTTTTTTTGAATGAGGGCCTAGTGTTTCAGTTGGTGAGTCGATTTTGTTGGATGCCCTCCTCCAAATTGGAGGGGCCTATAACAACCATATAACATAATTTGATTTGACAACGAGTTGATGTTAAGGTCTACTCTGTAAAGGTTCAATGTTAGAAATGTTCAACTTTAACTTTGATTCGTTTTTTAAACAGATTTGTTTTCACAACATTAAACATTGACTAGTTTGGCCTTATCCTACTTAAAGTAATGGCAGCAAGTGTGTCGACCCTTAATTTAACAAGCTTAGGAATACTCAATCTTAACTCCAACTTGTTTTATCATAGGTCAAGCTGAAATGAGTCATGGTTAGGATCGACCCACGGATTGGGTTAGATTTTGTCAGGTCTGAGCTACTATTTTAATATTTAATTTTTTATAAGTACCCATTTTTATAAGGGCCTCCACGTTCTTTAATTTTTTGTTTCTCTTACCGTATTTTTGCTTCTCCGGTTTAGACTTTCTGTAAACTATGGTTCATTACCCACTAATTAACACCCCAATAGAATAAGGTTATTCTCATCGAAAGTATTATACTTAGAAATCTATTATCTAGTTTGTGGAAGAATCTAAAAATTAAGTTATGAAAATAAAAATTGTAAAAAACAAAACCCTAATAAAGTTTTAAAAAACGAGCGTTATAACATTAAAACCCTGAAGTCGTTATGGTATATCACAATAACAATCGTTTTTTATCGTTATAACAATTATAACGATCGTTATTTTGTTAAAGAAATTGAAAAATAATGTAAATTTTTTCAAATTTTTTATAAATGTAAACATCATTATTTTCTGTTATAAAAATTCTAATTTTTTTTTCTTTACCCTACTATTACACCATTTTAACTGTTGCTTACAAATATATTATTATAAATAGAATTAGACTTGGCAAAATGATCTATGACCCACCAACCCGTCTCGCCAAATTCTACCTAACTTGATTTTTTAGTTAAACAAGTCAATGTATGGATTGAGTATTTATTATCTATTACCCCTCCAATCTTGTTAGGGTTAACTATTATTCATTTCTTTGTTTTATATAGAAAAATGTGGAACTAATCAATATTAGGATTTGAAAACATGATCCATATTATAAAATTAATCGAGGTAAGAGTTTGATAATTCTGACCTGCTAACCACTTTAGATCGACCCTAACCCGACACATTGCCGGGTCTAAAAAGTACTTCTGAAAATTATGAGTTAAAAAGTAGCTCTCAATATTAATGCCATCTAAGCCCGATCCACCTACCTAGATTTGGATCATTTACTCTACTACCAATACCCGGAATTGTTGGTTCTTGTCTGACCCGAATTCTCATCATTATCTACCTAGATTCTAGGACCCCTAATTTAGTAGAACCTGAAACAGTTTTACGGCTGGAGATTGACTTTGAAATTAAGAAAAATAGATGGTCCAAAAATGAATGCTGATCGAGAATCATTTATTGCTCTTTATTTGACTATCTTAGTGAATGAGGATCTCGAGTCAACGTTCGTACGGATCCAACGGCTCCAAATCTCTAAAAAACTCATTTATACGTGGGATTTCTTTGTTTCTAATTAATAGGTTTTGCAACGGAAATGATTTAGATGTTAGACCTTATTATTAACCACTAAAGTTTGACTATTTCCTCAGGCCCAAAATCCTTTGTCCCACCTTGTCCCTTATACCTTTGTTGATTTTATATTGTGGGATCCACATAGAGACGATTTAATGGCTAATATTTGGTGAGAATATTCTCCTCATCCTATTAGATCATTAAATTTCCACAAAAAATTAACCTATTCTAAAATTTTTAACCCTATCAACCAATGTTTTAAAAATTGGACTGGAGATCGACCCGGACAAGGCACTGGGTTGGGTCAAACTAGTTCAACCAGTGGTTACCACTGGGTTGGTTAGATTAACTTATATAAATTAAATATATGTTTTTCTTTATTTTTTGTCACGTTTAGTTAACCTATTAAAGCTTTAATTTACAATAGACCAATGATCTTTCCTTAGATGGTATAAACCTTATTTTTACAAACATTGATTTGCGTTCAAGTCTTGTTTTTACATTTATTATTGGTACCTCACTTAAATCAGCATTGTAGATAATCTATTAAAATATCAACACTAACATAACATAGCTCGGTTTGTAAGAGGGCTTTTCAAAGAATGATAGGTTATGAGTTCGAGTTCTTTTAATGACATTTTTTATAAAAAAAATTGCACTCATAACCGGTTTAAAAAACCGGTCGTTCTATTGGGTTGGTGGTTCAACCGGCCGGGTTGACCGGTTCAATAGAAAGAAAGTAGTTTTTAAAAAAAGTCATGGGTTGATGTTGACCCAACCCGGAAATAGTTTTGGGTTACCGCTGTAGCGGTTGAATCGGCCGGTTCGGTCCGATTTTTAAAACACTGCTATCAACAACCGACTGTAAATATAACCGCTATAAAATTATTTTTATTTTAAGTAATGCACAATTAATTTGTTGATCATCTTTTTATGAGGTTAGATGTTTTAGAATTGGCTAATTTCTTATGAGAATGATCTATAGGGTGAGGAAAATATTTTCACCAAATATTTTCACCAAATATTATCCATTAGATTGTCTCTATGTAGTCCCCATAATGCAAAATCAGCAAGGGGATAGGGAGAGACATAAAATTTTTAGGACAAAGGATTTGGACTCCCCACAAAATAAAATCAACAATGAGATGGAGAGAGGGACAAAGGTTCTACTTTGGCCACAGAATATTGCTCAATAATTTTGAACAACTTTCAAATCCTTTCTTCCTATATGACAAACCATCAAAGTTGATTTTTACGAATCTTCCCATTCGTCACGTCCATATGATATGTTGAATCTCTTCTCTTGGAGTTGTCATTGATCCCTGTGAGGGCACAATTAGCGGTAAGCTCTAAATCTTCCAAATTTTTCGGTGGGTTTAGAATATAAGGGTAGGGCAGGGCCAATAGAATTGAAGAAAATCTCGCGGAAGATTTTCGCGATTCAATTTTTTAAAAAATTACCGCGTAACATTTCCGCGGTTCTTTTTTTTTTTTTTTCATTTTTTAAGATTTTTTTCCTCGCAGAAGATTTCTGCGATCCTTTTTTTGAAATTTTTTTAAAGATTTTTTCGCGAATAACTTCCGCGAGCCCTCTTATCGCGAATAACTTTTGCGCCGTTGTAATACCCCAAGAAATTCCATAGTGTAAATATTCCACACTTAACTAACATAACTAAGTTAGTATGAAAAAGTATGCCCATTTGGGTGAGTATTGATTTGAAAAATAAATTTCTCATATGCATGGTAATTTGCATGGAAACTCATAATGTACTTTAAGAGAGCTATCTTTTAAAAAAATATTAATTAATTAATTAATTTTAAAAAAAAAATTTATTAGCACATGGACTGCTGCTACAGTAGCCGACGGCTTTTACTAGAGCATCACTTAAAAAAGTATTTAATTAAAAAATATTTTTAAAAGAAATAATAATAAAAAAATAAACAAAATTTCCTTATAAACCCCTAATTCCTTACCATTTCTCCTCACAAACCTCTCCCCTTTCTTCCCTTCTCTTTTCCACTTATACTAACTATTTCTTCCATCTTCCCTCATATATCTCTCTCTTAATAACATGTCTCTATTTTATTTTTCATTTTATACCCTATTTAATTACATAAGGTTGATTTTACAAATATCAATAAGGTTATGGAAATTCAATGTTCTGCACCATTGAATTGGAGATAGCGAATAAGGTAGGTGGGATCCCTACTATAAATAAAATCTAATTTTATGTTTTTGTTATGAAATTGCATATGAAATGTCTTTATCTTGCATGGTTACAATTAATTATTTAATGGAAGGGTTGGGGTTTTATTCATAAGAAAAATGAATTAAAGGAAGTTTAATAATAACTTGTCATCTAGATTTAAAATAAATCTAGATGGTATCGGTAATGGGAGACCCCCATAACACCTGCAGGTACCGTTGAGTTCCAACTTGAGGAGACGGTGGACACCGATGTAATAGACTTAAAATAATAGTTAATTATTTAAAAAGAAAAATCTCTTTTTGATGCATTAATATGGTGATTTTTGCATGTTTCAAATCTAGTATTTTTAGATAGTTTGCACCTACTGAGTTTTACTCACCCCTAAATTCCCCCCACAGGTTACGTTGAGGGTGAAGGATGTGCAGATTAAGATGCGGATTGCTAGTGTTATTCAAATCTGTACAAATATAGCTGATGAATTAAATTACTATTCTATCACTTGGAAAAAGGGTTATTTGTATGAATTTTATTGTTTTAACATTTATATAAACTTAGATGTTAAGTTTTAAATTGTATAATTTATGTATTAATTTACATTTAATTATTGTCATGAATAATTGAATTAATTAGATTTTATACGAAATTGTATAATTTCCGTAATTCATACTGTCTGATTTACAAAACAGTATTTTTGGACATGTTCCGGTCCAAATTAAGCCGAGTCTATTTATGACAAAGTTATATCTCTCGAATTTTCCTTTTTAAAAAGATATTACAACATGTATTTTGGATTTCTGGTTAGAGAGTAATTTCTCTTTGGTTGACTTGACTTGACTTTTACTTAGTTAGAGACTTAAGTTGACCTTTTAATTGGACTTGGTTGACTTGGACCATACTTTAAGATAACAAATGTTGACTAAAGTAGACCATTAACAAAATATTTTTAAATGAGTTTTATTCGATATTTTTACCTACACTTTTATTACATTAATCCCGTCTTGATTTTCAGACTCGGCAAATCGAGTCGGATTTAGAGTGCTGAAAATCGCGGTGTGACAGCCGTTGAACATTTACACAGGTATCCTAAACCCCTTAATCCTCTCTCAAACTACTGGCTAAATTCTGGGTTACAAAGTATAAAGGGCTCCACTGGCTATGCCCTGATAGAGCACTCTTTGAAGAAGGCTATTGTTCTTTGCTGTGGAATACATGATCGCATGCTAATTTTTTAACAATTAGTTTTTTAATATTGATTGCGTTAAAAATTTTAAAATTGGTTGATTTTTTGTGTGAATGATCTATAGGGTGAGCATAACATTTTCAATAAATATTATCTATTAGATCATATTCATGTAGGCCCGTGAAAGTAGAAAAGGAACATACGATTTAGGGGCAGATGATTTGCTGTAAATAATGTTTAAGTAGGTTCAATCCTACTCTAAACAAGGTGTAAGAGTAAAACCAATGTTAACAAAATAAAAGGGTTTGGAGCAAACCTAACATAAACGACTCCTATCATTAGTAGTTGGGTAGGGTATAATATAGTTCTTGTCTCGGACAAGGATGCCCTACAGACACAATGGGCCCCAAGTAATTTCACTATGAGTCAGTGGGGCCACCATTTTGAATCGAATGCCAATAATACTGCAATGTAATGATGGGAACATCATCTACGATGCTCTCTTGGAGCATCATAGTGTTCTACTGAATAGGGTAAGTAAAAAATGAGAACGCTTCGGCTTTGGTCAAGTTTTATCGGTTGACTGAAATTGGAGAGACACGAGAAATGTGTCAGATAGATTTGGTCCCTCTATTAGACAACTTTACAACTGGCATATCTACGTGGTTTCTTTAAGTGGCGATATTACCCTCACAATCAACTTGTTATTACATGTGGTCCCCAAAACTGCTCTGTTTTTTAACTCTTTTTTCTGGGTATTGAAAATGACAGATGAGTCCTTTCTCCCACCTAATCCCAGAAACACGCCAAGAAAGGGGTACGAAGGTACCAGAGGCGTCCCAAGATGGAGACAATCTATAGTTTTTTATTACTAAAATGCCACTGATCTCATTATGCTGGTGAACATCTTGATATTATTGTTCTGTACTTGCTGTGTAAATTAGCACTATTCCTTCTTCTTATTATTATTAGGGTCCTGTTAAAGGTTGTTTTTGAAGGAATTTTTTTTTTTGGAAGTTAGAGGTCTTCAAATCTGCTGAATTTTTGTAGACATAATATTATCATTATTTATAACATATCTACAAAAAATCATCCAAACAAATCACTTTAAATGTGAGCCGTTCATTCACACTATTAAAGTCTAAATTAAGTGTTTGTTGTGTTAGAGGGTGCTAGAGGTCTCGGATTGAGCTGATTTTTTTAGATATGATCCAAATAGTATAAATAACATACATATCTAAAAATCAGCCTATTTGGACAAACTTAAGAAACTAAACAAAACACAAAACCTAAAAACTTATCATGTGCCCTGTTAACAAAATCCTTATTATTATTATTATTATTATTATTATTATTATTATTATTATTATTATTATTATTATTATTATTTACCACAGTCCCATAATTTACTATTAAACCAATGACTGATGTTTTTGGGACCTATCTTTTTACAAATGCTTGTATGGTATGGTGGGTCCCACTGCTAGATAAGTTAGAAACCTCTTCATAACACTTTTGGGAGGAGAAAAGTGGGGTCCCACCGTGCCTCAAGTATGTGGCACTAGTTTTGTTAAAGGATGTAAACCAATAGCTCGGAAGTTTTACCATTTGTTCTTTACGTGTACTAAAGAAATGTATTGAAAAATTAACATCATATATATAAAAAATAATTCAAGGGCCGATATTGACCAACGTGATGATAAAATTACTTTCACAAAAATCAGAATTTAGAGCATCTATATTTAGGCTTACATACAAATATAAGCAGAGTGTTAGAATAAAGTAGATAGAAGTAAATTATGTAAAAGGTTTAGAAAATGTGAAATGTGGGTAGAAATATTCGGTTCTATTTGTCTTCTAGCGCAAAGAAGAAAAATAAAAAGCCTTGTCCTAAAACCGGGGGGAGTATTAAGGACAAAAGGTCTATCTAAAATTTGTAAAAATATAATATTGATAACTCTCTTTATAAAACTTGGGGCTTTTTAGAGAAAGTGATTGCCATTTTAACAATACGGTATTAGAGCATCCAATTTAAGTGAGCAAAGTATATCCCAAGCTCCTTCTCCAAAGACCTCAAGAAGATTATTTTTGAAGATGGATATGGAATTTTTTTTTTTGAGGGGAGATGGATATGGAAAATTATACCTTATATATATATACTAGCCCCCATATCTCGTGCACGAGGGCTTCTTTTTTTAAAAAAAATTTAAATTTTTTTATTAGATAATTAAAAAATTTAGTTGTTTTAGATTGAACCATATGTTAACCTAAAGCTTCTCCTATAATATATTATAGTAGATTTTTGTTTAATTGAGTCTCTTTAAGCTCTGCTCACTTTTCTCGAAACAGAAAGAAAAAATCCAAAAGTTATGGTTCAAATCCCATCTTAAGTGCAAAGAAAAAAAAAAAAAAAAAACTTGGCGTTAACACAAGGGAGTATTAACGAGGGAGTATTAAAGATAATAAACCGATCATCAAATATGCATAAATATATTATTAACTACTCTGTTTCTTTTATATCCTACCACCACCGACATGATGCATAATTCAAACGTATACAGTTTCATGGTTTTAGAAAATACACTGAGTCAACTCACTATATTTCAAGCCGATTCAGATTTGAGATGTGAATCGACTGAGTCATGCGTGAAATTGACTCGGCCATACTCATCTATCCAACATCACTCTTGTAAACTTTGTCCAACTCAATCGAATTCGACTTGACTAGATCGATCCAAACTAGCGAGCCAACTCAGTATTTTTTCCGTTTCATAACATTTCAGCTCCAATCACCTTAATTCAGCTGAGTCAACTCAGTATTACACACCGAAACTTCAATTCAAAGATATCAAAACCGGATTCATTATAAAGATCTGCCATTTTATAAAGAAATTAAGGGTGAAACTTAAGAAATATATATATATATATATATATATTTTTTTTTTTCGTCATTGGATTGTGGGAGTGGGTGAAAAGATTCTCTTCGTCTAAATTATTTTAATAGAAAACGGCCCTTAAAACAATAAACTCTAAACCCTAAATTTTAAAGTCTAAGCAATCTGAACTTATCCGGACCTTCTCGAAAGGGAGTCCATTTTGTCTCCTGCCTTTTGCCTTTCGCTTCTCTTTTTCCTGTTCTTAATTTTTGTCTTAATTTTATATAATTAAGCATTAATCTAGATAACGTGCTCGGTCTCAATCGATGTAACCGAATCCTACGTACTATATTGGATCATCATGTACGATATCGCATCATCATTTAACTAAATTGCATCACCATTTACTCTAAAAATAAAACTGATGTGTGTTTACTTATGCTAGCTAAGCCTAACTCAACTACTACTACTACTCTAATTTTTGGTTTTATTTACTAATCTAGGTTAGGTTTGGTGGTCTAAAATAGTGAAATTTCACCCACTTGTGGATTAATTAAAGAGACTCTTTGAGGCCCCCAACAACCAAAAAATTCTCTTATTCAAAAGACGTATTTTTTAAATCATTATTATTATGAGTAATTAATGCCAAATATAATAGACTATATATTGAAACTACATTAATCAAGTGACACAGCAAATATTGATGCGGTAGAACAGAATAATGGACCCACTAAACTCATCTGCTAACGTGTCACTAATTAAATTCAGAGAGGAAAAATTCAGAGTTCCAAATTATATATTGCACATTTTCTCTAGATTTTATTGGTTTCACATCAGCGTAAAAGTTTAGTGGGTGAGAATCACGAATAAGCTTGAAAGCTTATTTGGCAAATTCTAATCTAATTTCAAAGCTTATTAGTTTTGGCAAATTTACAATTTCAACAATTTATAAGGGCAAGTTTAGTGGAGTCCAAGAATCCATGAATTTTCATCTTGATAGTAGAATTATTCAAAAATCCAAACAACTTTCTATTAATTAATGGATCCTTAGTGGAACCATCATCCGATCGTCAGAAGCTCTAAACAACCATCACATGACCCAGATGATCGTTTGTGGTAGAGAAGTAGAGTTATTTATATATGAATGTTGTTGTGAGTGTTGGGACCCACGGTAAAAAACAGATAATTTGATCATCTTTTTGTCCCATGTGGCACCCACTGTCAAAAACCCAAATAAAACTCTACTATTCTCCCTCCATCAAAGAATCTATGGATCCATAGGTTTTTAGATTGAATTTTTGAATTCCCACTACCGTTACCTTAAAGAGGCGCACCCTTTTCTCGAAAGGACACATTTGAGCCGTTGGTGTCATTGGTCCATCCAATCCAAAGTCATGTATACTTAAATTCAAATAAATTAAACTATTACAATTGCAAAATGCCAATCATTTTCATAATTGCAAAATGCCAATCATTTTCATAATTGCAAAGTGTCAATCCTAATTCTTAAAACCTATATATTTTCCACTTCCACCAATCTTATATTTACATTCTGTTTACACTTGCCCATGCACTTGTATATACGGAAATAATCCAAGGATTGAACTTTTGTGACGATGATCTTCTCAACATATATGTAGATCAAAATCAATCCTTAAACAATCTTCATAAGAACCCACAAATCAAGTGTAAAGAACAAACCTAAGTACAACGCACATGCAAAAAGGACTCTATTATAGTGAAATTCTACATGAACCATGAATTTGCACTCCAACCAATACCTCACATTATAAAATTTGACTTTTTAGACTAAAGTTAAACTGAAATTAGTTCCCACACTAATTTTATAATCTGAAGTATTATTTGAAATGCAAATCAGACTTTAACTGTAGTATTACTCCTCTATTATAAACCTCTTTTCTTTGTCCACAAGAGAATAAAGATGGAAAGATAACCTTATCTGTATTTTTAGAGGAGCAAATGAACAGTTGAGTCTCTTTCTTTTATCTACAACTACTCATCATTCCAAAATCATTTGGAAACTTTGTCAGTATTATTGTACATGTTTTTGTTTATTGAAATTAACTTCTCTAGGGTACTGGCCATGGATGGATGAAGCTTAATTTCCCGCCGGGTCTTTTGGCCGATCCCAAGCGCGCGCGTCTAGGGCTAGCTAGCAGACGAAGAACAAGCCGTAAATTTTAACGTTTTCAATATTTTCTTTTGATAGCTTAAGTCCTTTTCATA